>CP097977.1:4200000-4590000 GCA_023650705.1 Epichloe brachyelytri | reverse complement strand
CCAAGTAGTAAGGTACTATCAAATAAACGATAACTTATATAATGAGCCATTCGCAGTTTCGCTGTATAATTGCTTATACTTAGACATGCATGGCTTAATCTTTGAGACAAGCATATGACTACTGGCAGAATCAACCAGGTAACTATCGTTCGCCGGGGTGGCCTGCCAGCGCCGCCGGAGCGGCGCTGGAGAGAGTTAGTCTTCTGGTGGTCGCCCGCTGTAACACAGGCGAGCCACGGGTGGCCTCGGCCGGCTTTGGGCCGGGGAGACCGCCTGTGGCATTCCGCTTTCCCCTCTAAGTTCCCCAGGGCATCCGTCCACACGCACGTTCTGCGCCCGCTGTGGGCCGTGCGGTCTGGGCGCCCCAGGAGGAGGACTCAGCGCGCGGCATCGGCCATTCCGGCGTCAGCTGCCCGTGGTTGCCACCTGTTGCTCTGAATTACGGCATGACGGCCAGCGGCCAATCGCCCACAGAACCCATCCGGCCAGCAGCCTGGAGGCGAGCCTCCCACTGCAGCCAGGCATTTCCCGTACGCCGTGAAGCCTGAGCGACCGGTTTCGGGAAGTCGACGCCCACTATGACCCCCGCTAGCGAGGCCAATGGCCTACAAGCCTGTCCAAAAGGCCACACAGTGGACGTCTGCAAGATAAGGTACAGAGAGGGCGGTACTCACCGAACTGCTTTGCCTTGCGGCGCTGCTGCTCGACTGTCCGGGCTTTCGCCCCTCTCATATACCCACCGACCATATCGGCGGACCGGGGTCGCCAGCGGGGCTCGTGGGCCACTTTTTATTTTCCGCAAAATTCATTTGTATGGGAAAAACAAAAAATCGACTCACGGCCATACAACGCAGACGCCCACGTGCACCAACTTTTGATCGACTCCCGCGCGCACAGTTACAGCGCCCGCACGGAGGATGACAGCGCACCCGCACACGTTGACAGCGCCCGCACGAGCGACGACGGCGCACCCGCACACATCGACAGCGCCCGCACGCACAACAACAGCGTGCGCAGGCAGGTATAGGTTAGGCGCCTAACCTACACCGCGCCCATACAAATCAGTCACAGGCGGGAAGTGTCCTCGGGCTGGATGGAGGGCGGGCGGAAGACGGGAGAGTGGCCAGCGTGCGCAGGCAGGTATAGGTTAGGCGCCTAACCTACACCGCGCCCATACAAATCAGTCACAGGCGGGAAGTGTCCTCGGGCTGGATGGAGGGGCGGGCGGAAGACGGGAGAGTGGCCAGCGTGCGCAGGCAGGTATAGGTTAGGCGCCTAACCTACACCGCGCCCATACAAATCAGTCACAGGCGGGAAGTGTCCTCGGGCTGGATGGAGGGCGGGCGGAAGACGGGAGAGTGGCCAGCGTGCGCAGGCAGGTATAGGTTAGGCGCCTAACCTACACCGCGCCCATACAAATCAGTCACAGGCGGGGAAGTGTCCTCGGGCTGGATGGAGGGCGGGCGGAAGACGGAGAGTGGCCAGCGTGCGCTGTCACGGCCAGGCGCGTCCTGGTCTGTGTTCCCTAATTGCACTGACGCGCCACTGCCGTTCCGATTCATGCAACGGCCCAGGACCCCACTAATTGTGGAGATCTCCCGTTTGCACCCACCATATGAGCTGCAGAGTTTTCACAGCATGACACGGAGTGACCGGAGGGACTGAGAGGATGCGTCACGGAGGATAGATGTGTCACGGCGTGGCGAGGAGGATATATACCGCAGGAGGATTGACTGTAGTTGTTTTGTTTCTCTTTCCTCCCTATCTTCGTTGTTCTTTTAGTCTAGACAATACAGTAGGCAGAGTGTCATACCTACGTCCCTGTTTTTGTGCCGTGACATAACAACGAAGATCGTCTTTACCTTTTCTTTGTTAGGGACAACGATAACTATCCCACCTCTTTTCAACAAACCATTCCGAAACTTACAGTAGCGTTCACACCTACAACAACACCCAGCAATACCAGACAACATGCCCCGTGATCAGTCACAGAGTGGGGCCAGGACCCGCGTCACGTACAGGGCAGGAGTACCAACTATTCCTAGCCACCGTGGACGCAGACATACGAATGTGCCAGGTGTCAATAGCGACAGAGACCTGATTGCAGACATTCAGACGGGCTAGGCAGTGACCCAAGAAGACTTGCCAGAACTACAGTCCCGAGAATAGGAAGCCTCCGCAGAAGGCGTGGAGCAAGAGATCTAGAAGCGAATTAACAAGGCTAGTTAGCTAGACCTATGCCTGCGAGCGACGGCCCAGAGTGCCCAAGTCTCCTAAACGATGACGACACGATCCAAGAGTTAATCCAGAACGGAGGCATTGCAGAGATTATTAGAGAATCTTGCCTCCAAAGAGAAGTACTAGTGGGCATAGTAGGCGACCTGTCCTCCACGGTCAGATTCCTAAACAATAATGTGGAACTACTGGTGGATGCTAACCACACGGCCCGGATGCAAAGTAACCAGGAGGGACTAGACTAACTAGAAGCGATGCAAGCCAAACTAGCAGCACTCCAGGCAGGGACTGCGAACCCTGAGTGCATTGATTGTGCTCGCTTAGAAGAAGAGAAGAATGGGGTTATTAGCGACTATCAGAACCTCGTTGACGACCATCTCAAGCTCCAGCACAATGCCGACTACTACGTGACTGAGGAAGCACGTGTGGCTTATGTAAACTCCCGCACGAAGGGTGCAGCCCGCCGACACTTGGATGCGACCCGCACTGCAGATGGACAGCGAGTCCTAGTTACCGTGGAAGCTACCCTAAAGCATCTAGACTCAATTTTCCTTGACCCTAATAGGGAGCGCGAGGCTTGACGAAAGTTCGCTAACCTTAGAATGATAGGAAGCGGATTTGCTAATTTCAAGACAGCCTTTTTCGAAGCCGCACATATCGGTGGCATCTCCAAGGACCTTCTCAGGACGAATTCTTTAACAAGCTGCCGGTTTCCTAGCACGCTGCCCTAGTAGGTTACTACATGGAAGAGGACTGCACTTTTGACGAACTTGTCAAGAAAGCCACAGCGTACAGCGCAATCCGGAAACGCGCTAGCCTTGCGTACAGCACCCTTTCAAGAGCAACGCAAAGGAGGCCACCCCAAAGAGGGAACCCTTAGCTAACCCGGATGCTACAGACAAGAACAAGGGAAAGAACACTATAGGCGGAGGACGGCGAAACTTTAGTCCGCTACCCTAAGTCTCCAGAAGGCACGTGACGAAGGCCTGTGCTACAAATGCAACAAGGAGGGGCATATCGCAAGGAACTGCCTAAATTAGAAGGCACTAATCTTAGAGATTACAAAGGAAACCTAGGTGGTAGAGCTAGACAAATTAGAAAACAAAGAGGCCTAGGGAAATGTGACTCCCCTCTAGGCTAACGAAATCAGAAGGCGCCGGTAACATTAGCATTAATAAACCTTAGCAAGCTGCTAGGTGGACCACAGTTTCAGATAAATTGCATGGTAGAATACAATGGATATGGACTAAAACTTAGCGCACTAATTGACATAGGAGTAGGCGGCTACGCCTTTGTAAATAAAAGAATAGCGAAATTACTTAAGCACTAGCTACAAGCACTATTAGAGGAACTTTCGCAGAAGATCCTAATTATGGGGTTTGATAGGAAACTAGGACATGTGGTATCCCGGATCTAGGAGCCTAATTTAATCGTTAACCACCGAAGAGAGAGACAATGCCTAATGCTCTAGCTAGATCTAGGGAAGTGAGATATTATCCTTAGACTAAAATGGATGCAGGCCTATGGCGTTATACTAGACCCACAGGAAAGGAAGATTATTTAGCTAAAGGACTAGCTAGCGCTAAGGGACTCTAAGTTACCTTAATTAATTTCGTAGACTCTAGACAAGCTCCTAAAGCCTTACGAGGTTAATCCTAAGCACTAGGAGGATACAGAGCGACAAAACCGAATTATTAAGCAGGACAATAAGCGACAACAGGACGGCTAACAATTAACGCTAAAGAAGATACTACAGAGAGGAGCCTACCTGAGGTAAGGCGCCTACCAAAGCCTATAGTAATGAAAAAGCCCGTAATCCCAATGGCGATTATTAGCGTGGCCCCTTACATGACAAATGTATAAAAGAAGGAAAACAAGATTAGCGTGATTACGCTGCAGGAACTAGTGGCACATATTAACACGCTAGAGAACCTAGAAGAGATAGAAGACCTTTAGGGGATAGAAGACAACCCTAAGGAAATCCGTTAATAGGTATATGCGAAGCTACTAAAGGAATACTATAATTTAGCAGATATGTTCTTAAAGAAGAAAGCGAATGCACTTCCCCACAGTAACCAGACTTTAACTATAAGATTAATCTAGAGAAAGGACATAGGAGATAGGATTTAAAGTATGCTCCTCTGTACGGACAATCACTAGAAGAGCTTAAGGCCACTAAGGACTACCTAATTAAGAACCTACAGAAGGGATTTATTAAGCTAAGTAAGGCAGCGTTTATAGCACTAGTGCTATTCATAAAGAAGTTAGATAGGAGCCTAAGATTCTGCGTGGATTACTAGAAGCTTAACCTAATTAGTAAAAGGGATAGGTATCCATTGCTACTAATTAATAAGACCCTAGGGATGCTAGAGCAAGCTAAGATATTTACTAAGCTAGATATCTAATAGGCATTTAATTGTCTTAGAGTAGAAGAGAAAAGCAAGGATTTCACTACCTTTAGGACATAGTATAGCTAATTTAAGTACAAAGTCCTACTGTTTAGACTATTAGGTAGCCCCACGACGTTCTAAAGGTACATAAATCACGTACTAGGAGACCTCTTAGACATTACCTACATGGCATACATAGATAATATCCTAATCTTCTTAGCGGACCTAAAGAAACACCACTAGCACGTTCACAAGGTATTATAAAGGCTACGGGAGGTAGGCCTATAGGTAGATATTAAGAAGTGTGAATTTAGGGTTACCTAAACGAAGTTCCTAGGGTTTATTATATCCACTAAGGGGATTACCATAGACCTAGACAAGCTAAAGGCAGTGTTTAATTAGAAGCGCCCCACAAAGGTTAAGGACATCTAGTTATTTTTAGGCTTCTATGGATTTTACTAGAAGTTTATAAAGGGGTATAGCAGACTTACACAACTGCTACACTATCTCACTTACTAGGACACCCTATAGGACTAGACCCTAGCATGTGAGGAAGCCTTCTAGAAGCTAAAGAAAGCTATAATTTTATTGCCTATACTCTAGCACTACAAACCAGACTATAAGATAAAGCTAGAGACTAACTTATTAGATAGGGTGGTGTCTAGAGTGCTATCACAGAAGTCTAGTGATAAGTAGCACCCTATAGCATACTACTTAAAGATAATAAACATAGCGGAAGGTAATTACAGCATACTAGATAAGGAACTATTAGTAATTATAAGGTGCTTTAAGGAATAGAGACTAGAGCTAGTGGGCTTATAGACTAAGGTACTAATCCAGGTGTACATAGATTACCACAGATTAGAGTTTTTTGCCACAAAGAAGCAGCTAAATGCGTAATAGGTAAGGTAGAGCAAAGAGCTCTTGTAGTATAATTTTATTATTAAATTCTAACTAGGGAAGGAAAATACAGCCGCGGATGCGCTATTAAGGAAGTCTAAAGACCTTAAGACCTAGAAGGAGAAGCAGCTAGCTTAGCGGGAGCAGGTGCTATTACTACCCACGAAGTTCGCATAACCACCCTAGGTACTAGACCTATAGTAGGGAGAGGCTTAGGATAGGCAAGCTTAGGGTATATTCCTAACCTAGGAGATACTATAGAAGAACGCGTGTAAGACAGGAAGCATAGAAGAGTTCTAGGAGAAGATAGGTACTAAGAACTAGGAAGACAAGAATAGCTAGCTACTGCATTAGGGTTAATTAGTAGTGCTAAGCGAGGACTTCCTCCGGACAAGGTTAATCGCAGAGGCACACCTCCAGAGACTTATAGCTTACCTAGGAAGGAATAAGATAATAAAGCTTCTCTAAGAATAGTACTAGTAGCTAAAGATATAAATAGAAATTACCTAGTATATTAATAACTACTACCTATACTATAGGAATTATGTGCTAAGGGACAAGGCGCTAGGACTATTACAGCCGCTGCCTGTGCCTAACTAGCCCCGCTAGCATTTCATAATGGACTTTATAACGCTACTAAAAGATCGCCACGGGTATAATGTAGTGTTTATAGTGGTGGACTAACTCTTAAAGCGTTCTTACACAATAGCCTATACTAAGAAAACAGACGCCTTATAGGCTATAAGACTCTTCTTTAACAATATCTAGTAACACACTAGGACCCTAGAGTTAATTATATTAGATTAAGGACTGTAGTTTATTTCTAAGTTTTAGAATAAGCTTTATGTAATTATAGGGATTAAGGTCTAGCTCTCCACGGTAAGACACCCGCAGACTAATGGCTAGACTAAGAGTATAAACTAGTATCTAACGTAGAGGCTAAGGCTAATAGTTAATTACGCATAGGATAACTAGTTAGAGATGCTCCCTTTTGTGGACATAGCATAGGCATGCCTGCTATAAGATTCCACGGGCTTATTGCTATTTATAGTAGAAACAGGACATAAGCCTTAGATAAGCTATAACTAGCAAAACTATATAACGGAATTTAGCTCCTATTAAGCTAGATAACCTACTAGGGAGCCTAGGACTACGCGAAATGCATACACATAGCCTAGAAGGTAGCATAGGGAAATATAGAAAAGGCATAATAGTAGTAAGTAGAAAGCGCTAATAAGAAGTAATATAAATTAATTTTAGGGTTAGGGACTTTATATACATAGACTAAAGAGGCTAGACATTAGACTAGCTAAGCGAGAAATTAAATAACCTATAGGCAGGACTATACGAGATAATCACAAGTAAAGGCACTATGTTTAAGCTTAATCTCCTTATAGCAATTAAAATACACTAATGATTTCACGCCTTAAAGCTATATAAGGTAGCCTAGAACCCGCTACTAGGATAACATATCGCGCCCCTAGATAAGGACTTAGTAAATAGCGAAATACAACACTAGGTAAGCAAGGTGCTTATATTAAGAATTTAGTATAGAAAGCTATAATACTAAGTGAACTAAGAGGGCGCTAATAAAGATATTAAATAGTATAACGTAGGAAAGCTTAAGCGTTAGCCACATAAGATCAAGAAATTTCATAGCAATAATCTAATAGCAAAGGGACCCTATATAACTTAAAACATTAGCTACGTAGCTACAAAAATAATAAGCCATTTCCGCTAGATAAATTAAGCAATAATTCTCCTACAAAACTAGACCCTACGGATAAACAGGTTAGGAAAACTAAGGGTAATATACTTTAGGAGCTATAAGAAAGTATAGCAAAGCGCGTTTAGTTTAAATAACATAGCTTGCTATAAGGGCATAGCTAACTTATAAAGGGGGTAATATTATAGCTAGGCGCGTCCTAGTCTATGTTCCTAATTACACTAACGCGCCACTACCGTTCTAATTTATATAATAGCCTAGGACCCTACTAATTATAGAGATCTCCTATTTACACCTACTACATAAGCTATAGAGTTTTCATAGTATAATATAGAGTGACTAGAGGGACTAAGAGGATGCGTTATAGAGGATAGATATATTACGGCAAGGCAAGGAGGATATATACTATAGGGGATTAACTATAGTTATTTTATTTCTTTTTCCTCCCTATCTTTATTATTCTTTTAGTCTAGACAATACAGTAGGCAGAGTGTCATACCTACGTCCCTGTTTTTTGTGCCGTGACAGTATGGGCGCGGTGTAGGTTAGGCGCCTAACCTATACCTGCCTGCGCACGCTGTTGTTGTGCGTGCGGGCGCTGTCGATGTGTGCGGGTGCGCCGTCGTCGCTCGTGCGGGCGCTGTCAACGTGTGCGGGTGCGCTATTATCCTCCGTGCGGGCGCTGTAACTGTGCGCGCGGGGAGTCGATCAAAAGTTAGTGCACGTGGGCGTCTGCGTTATATGGCCATAAGTTGATTTTTGTTTTCCTATACAAATAAATTTTATGGAAAATAAAAAGTAGCCCACAAGCCCCCGCTAGCAACCCTAGTCCGCTAATATAGTTAGTAGGTATATAAGAGGGGGCGAAAGCCGGATAGTTAAGTAGCAGCGCTACAAGGCAAAGCAGTTTAGTAAGTACCGCCCTCTCTGTACCTTATCTTACAGATGTCCACTATATAGCCTTTTAGACAGGCTTATAGGCGATTAGCCTCGCTAGCGGGGGTTATAGTGGGCGTTGACTTCCCGAAACTAGTCGCTTAGGCTTCACGGCGTATAGGAAATGCCTAGCTATAGTGGGAGGCTTGCCTCTAGGCTGCTAGCCAGATGGGTTCTATGGGCAATTGGCCACTGGCTATCATGCCGTAATTCAGAGCAACAGGTGGTAACCACAGGCAGCTAACGCCGGAATAGCCGATGCCACGCGCTAAGTCCTCCTCCTAGGGCGCCCAGACCACACAGCCCACAGCGGGCGCAGAACGTGCGTGTGGACAGATGCCCTAGGGAACTTAGAGGGGAAAGCGGAATGCCACAGGCAGTCTCCTAGCCTAAAGCTAGCTAAGGCCACCTATGGCTTGCCTGTGTTATAGCGGGCAACCACTAGAAGACTAACTCTCTCTAGCGCCGCTCTAGCGGCGCTGGCAGGCTACCCTAGTGAACGATAGTTACCTAGTTAATTCTGCTAGTAATTATATACTTATCTCAAAGATTAAGCTATGCATATCTAAGTATAAGTAATTATACAGCGAAACTACAAATAGCTTATTATATAAGTTATTATTTATTTAATAGTACCTTACTACTTAGATAACCGTGGTAATTCTAGAGCTAATACATACTAAAAATCCTAACTCTAGAAGGGATGTATTTATTAGATTAAAAACCAATACCCCTAGGCTCTCTAGTAATTTATAATAACTTCTTAAATCGCATAGCCTTATGCTAGCGATAGTTTATTTAAATTTCTTCCTATTAACTTTCGATGTTTAGGTAGTGGCCAAACATAGTTACAACGGGTAACGGAGGGTTAGGGCTTAACCCTAGAGAAGAAGCCTAAGAAATGGCTACTACATCCAAGGAAGGCAGCAGGCGCGCAAATTACCTAATCCTAATTTGGGGAGGTAGTGATAATAAATACTAATATAAGGCTCTTTTAGGTCTTATAATTAGAATGAGTACAATTTAAATCCCTTAACAAGGAATAATTAGAGGGCAAGTCTAGTGCTAGCAGCCACAGTAATTCTAGCTCTAATAGCGTATATTAAAGTTGTTGTGGTTAAAAAGCTCGTAGTTAAACCTTAGGCCTGGCTAGCCAGTCCGCCTCACCGCGTGTACTAGTCCGGCCAGGCCTTTCCTCTGTGGAACCCCATGCCCTTCACTAGGCGTGGCAGGGAAACAGGACTTTTACTTTAAAAAAATTAGAGTGCTCTAGGTAGGCCTATGCTCAAATACATTAGCATGGAATAATAAAATAGGACGCGTGGTTCTATTTTGTTAGTTTCTAGGACTGCTGTAATGATTAATAGGGACAGTCAGGGCATTAGTATTCAATTATTAGAGGTGAAATTCTTGGATTTATTAAAGACTAACTACTGCGAAAGCATTTGCCAAGGATATTTTCATTAATTAGAAACGAAAGTTAGGGGATTAAAGATGATTAGATACTGTCGTAGTCTTAACCATAAACTATGCTAACTAGGGATTAGACGATGTTATTTTTGACTCGTTTAGTACCTTATAAGAAATTAAAGTGCTTGGGCTCCAGGGGAGTATGGTCATAAGGCTAAAACTTAAAGAAATTAACGGAAGGGCACCACTAGGGGTAAAGCCTACGGCTTAATTTAACTTAACACAGGGAAACTCACTAAGTCTAGACATAATAAGGATTAACAAATTAAGAGCTCTTTCTTAATTTTATAGGTGGTGGTGCATGGCTGTTCTTAGTTAGTGGAGTGATTTATCTGCTTAATTGCAATAACGAACAAGACCTTAACCTGCTAAATAGCCCGTATTACTTTAGCAGTACGCTAGCTTCTTAGAGGGACTATTAGCTTAAGCTAATAGAAGTTTAAGGTAATAATAGGTTAACCTACACAGGCCTATAACAGTAGGCCTCTAGAAAAAAAGATAACCGCTAGTCTAGTTACTTTGCTCTCGCAGGGAAGTCCCCTTTATTAGGCAAGGGAGTAGCGTTGTCTAGCGCTGCTTGTTTTAGGCAACACTACCTAGTACAGGGAACGCCCAACGGGCCGATCCTGTGGCGAGCCTAGGTAACGCCAGGCCGTCGTAACGCGCGCTAAGGGGTAGGCTAAGCCTCTAGGCTAGCTTAAGGTACGTGCTAATCCCATGGGAAAAAAACCATGCCTTTATATAAAGCCCTAATAAGGCAAAGTATATTAGGGCGCCTTAAGAGATTAGGGCGCTAGTCCCGCTAGCTTGCAGGCCGTAGGAGAATGCTATGATGCCCTTAGATATTCTAGGCCACACACGCGCTACACTAACGGAGCTAGCAAGTACTCCCTTAGCTAGAAGGCCTAGGTAATCTTGTTAAACTCCGTTATGCTAGGGATAGAGCATTGCAATTATTACTCTTTAATAAGGAATCCTAGTAAGCGTAAGTTATTAGCTTGCGTTAATTACGTCCCTGCCCTTTGTACACACCGCCTATTACTACTACTAATTAAATGGCTTAGTGAGGCGTCTAGACTAGCCTAGAGAGGTGGGTAACTACCACTTAGGGCTAGAAAGCTCTCTAAACTCAGTTATTTAGAGGAAGTAAAAGTTATAATAAGGTCTCCGTTAGTGAACTAGCGGAGGGATTATTACTGAGTTTTACACTCCTAAACCCCTGTGGACTTATACCTATACTATTGCCTTGGTAGGCACGGCCGCGGACGCCCCCTTGTGGGGCACCAGGGCTAGGCGCCCGCTAGAGGACCCCAAACTCTTCTATATTTTCTTACGCATGTCTAAGTGAATTTAATATTAAATAAATTAAAACTTTTAATAATAGATCTCTTAGTTCTAGCATTAATAAAGAACGCAGCGAAATACGATAAGTAATGTAAATTGCAGAATTTAGTGAATTATTAAATCTTTAAACACACATTACGCCCGCTAGTATTCTAGCGGGCATGCCTATTCAAGCGTTATTTCAACCCTTAAGCCCGCTGCGTGCTTAGTGTTAGGGACTGGCCTGCCTACCTTACGGCGGCGGCCGCCTAAAATAAATTAGTGGTCTTGTCCGCAGCCTCCCTTACGTAGTAATATACCACCTTATAACCAGGAGCGCGGCGCGGCCACTGCTGTAAAACGCCTAACTTCTCTAAGAGTTAACCTTAAATTAGGTAGGAATACCCGCTAAACTTAAGTATATTAATAAGCGAAGGAAAAGAAACTAACAGGGATTGCCCTAGTAATAGCGAGTAAAGCAGCAATAGCTTAAATTTGAAATCTAGCCCCTAGGGCCTAAGTTGTAATTTGCAGAGGATACTTTTAGCGAGGCGCCTTCTAAGTTCCCTAGAACAGGACGCCACAGAGGGTGAGAGCCCCGTCTAGTTAGATGCTAAGCCTCTATAAAGCTCCTTTAACAAGTTAAGTAGTTTAGGAATGCTACTCTAAATAGGAGGTATATGTCTTCTAAAGCTAAATATTAGCCAGAGACTAATAGCGCACAAGTAGAGTGATTAAAAGATAAAAAGCACTTTAAAAAGAGGGTTAAATAGTACGTGAAATTATTAAAAGGGAAGCGCTTATAACTAGACTTAGGCCTAGTAAATCATCTAGCGTTCTCGCTAGTGCACTTTACTAGGCTTAGGCTAGTATTAGTTTGCCCTAGGGGACAAAGGCTCTAGGAATGTGGCTCCTCTAGGAGTGTTATAGCCCTCTATGTAATGCCCTAGGGCGGACTAAGGTTCGCGTATCTGCAAGGATACTAGCGTAATAGTCATCAGTAACCCATCTTAAAACACAGACTAAGGAGTTGTCCTTGTATGCAAGTATTCGGTGTAAAACCCTACGTAAAATAAAAGTAAACGTAGGTAAGAGCTTTGGCGCATTATTAACTAATCCTAATATTCTTAGATAGATTTAAGTAGGAGCATACAGGGCTAGACCTAAAAGAAGGTAAACTATGCCTATATAGGGTAAAGCTAGAGGAAACTCTAGTGGAGGCTTGCAGCGGTTCTAACGTGCAAATCAATTATCAAATATAGGCATAGGGGCAAAAGACTAATTAAACCTTCTAGTAGCTAGTTTCCGCCGAAGTTTCCCTTAGGATAGCAGTGTTAATCTTAGTTTTATAAGGTAAAGCAAATAATTAGGGACTTAGGGGCTATATACTACCTTTATCTATTCTTAAACTTTAAATATATAAGAAGCCCTTATTACTTAATTAAACGTAGGCATTTGAATGTATTAACACTAGTAGGCTATTTTTAGTAAGCAAAACTAGCAATGCGGGATAAACTAAACGTGAGGTTAAGGTGCCAGAGTAGACGCTCATTAGACACCACAAAAGGTGTTAGTATATCTTAACAGTAGGACAGTGGCTATAGAAGTTAGAATCCGCTAAGGACTGTGTAATAACTCACTTACTGAATGTACTAGCCCTGAAAATGGATAGCGCTTAAGCGTCTTACCTATACCTTGCCCTTAGGGTAGAAACAAAGCCCTAAGGAGTAAGCGGACGTAGGGGTTAGTAATAAAGCCTAGGGCGTGAGCCTAGGTTAAATGGCCTCTAGTGTAGATCTTAGTAGTAGTAGTAAATACTTTAATAAGAACTTAAAGGACTAAAGTAAGGAAAGGTTCTATATAAACAGCGGTTAGACATAGGTTAGTTAATCCTAAGCTATAGGGAAGTTCCGTTTTAAAGGTGCACTTATGCGCTATCTAGCGAAAGGGAGCTAGTTAATATTCTAGCACCTAGATGTGGGTTTTGCGTGGCAACGTAACTAAACGCGGAGATAACGGCGGGGGCCCTAAGTAGAGTTCTCTTTTCTTCTTAATGGTCTCTTACTCTAAAATTAGTTTATCTAGAGATAGAGTTTAATAGCTAGAAGAGCCTAGCACCTCTGCTAGGTTTAGTGCGCTCCTAATATCCCTTAAAAATCCGCGGGAAGGAATAATTCTCACGCTAGGTTATACTTATAACCGCAGTAGGTCTCTAAGGTAAATAGCCTCTAGTTAATAGAATAATGTAGATAAGGGAAGTTAGCAAAATAGATCCGTAACTTTAGGAAAAGGATTAGCTCTAAGGGTTAGGTGCGTTAGGCCTTAGGGGACGCCCTAGGAGCAGGTAGCTACTAGCTAGGTAACCAGCCGGCGGCAGCTAGCATCCGGGTGCTAATGCCCTTAGCAGGCCTTGGCTGTCTGGCGCACGATTAATAACTAACTTAGAACTAGTATAGACAAGGGAATCTGACTGTCTAATTAAAACATAGCATTGCGATAGCTAGAAAGTAGTGTTAACGTAATGTGATTTCTGCCTAGTGCTCTAAATGTCAAAGTAAAGTAATTTAACTAAGCGCGGGTAAACAGTGGGAGTAACTATAACTCTCTTAAGGTAGCTAAATGCCTTGTTATCTAATTAGTAACGCGCATAAATGGATTAATAAGATTCCTACTATCCCTATTTACTATCTAGCGAAACCATAGCTAAGGGAATAGGCTTAGTAAAATTAGCGGGGAAAAAGACCCTGTTAAGCTTAACTCTAGTTTAACATTATGAAAAGACATAGGAGGTGTAGAATAGGTAGGAGCTTTAGCGCCAGTAAAATACCACTACTCCTATTGTTTTTACTTATTTAATAAAGTAAGGCTAGATTTTTATCTAACTTCTAGTTTTAAGGTCCTTTATAGGCTAACCTAGGTTAAAGACATTATTAGGTAGGGAGTTTAGCTAGGGTAGCATATCTATTAAACTATAATACAAGTGTCCTAAGGGGGCTTATAGAGAACAGAAATCTCTAGTAAAACAAAAGGGTAAAAGTCCCCTTAATTTTAATTTTTAGTGTGAATACAAACCATAAAAGTGTAGCCTATTAATCCTTTAGTTCCTTAATATTTAAGGCTAGAGGTGCTAGAAAAGTTACCATAGGGATAACTAGCTTGTGGCGGCTAAGCGTTTATAGCAACGTCGCTTTTTAATCCTTTAATGTTAGCTCTTCCTATTATACTAAAGCAGAATTTAGTAAGCGTTAGATTGTTTACCTACTAATAGGGAACGTAAGCTAGGTTTAGACTGTTATAAGACAGGTTAGTTTTACCCTACTAATAACCTCACTATAATGGTAATTTAGCTTAGTATAAGAGGAACCGCTAATTTAGATAATTAGTTTTGCGGCTGTCTAACTAGGCAGTGCCGCAAAGCTACCATCTGCTAGATAATAGCTAAACACCTCTAAGTTAGAATCCATGCTAGAACGCGGTGATACCGCCCGCACGTATAGATAGACAAGAATAGGCTCTGGCTTAGCGTCTTAGCAGGCGATCTCTTTACTACATAGGAAGCGTGTTATAGTATTTCGCGTATTATAATTTTAATATAAGCAGGGTTAAATCCTTTACAAATAACTTAGCTATACAAAACGGTCCTATAAGTAGTAGAGTAGCCTTATTATTACAATCTACTAAGGGTAAGCTATCCTTTGCCTTAATTTCCCTAGTATTAGGGTCCCTATAAGACTAGGGCTAGCAAGGGGGAAGAGTAAGAGGTAGATACTAGCGGATAGGCAGGCACGCGCTGCTGTTTTGCGGATAGTGTAGGTTAGGCGCCTAACCTACACCCGCCCGCGCACGCTATTACTATGCGTGTGTGTGTGCGTGCGGGCGCTATTAATATAGGCAGGTGCTGTTGTCTTCCATGGGTGCGCTATTAATGTGTGCCTGCGCACGCTGTTATTATGCGTGTGGGCGCTGTTAACATATGCGGGTGCGCTGTTGTGCGGACAGTGTAGGTTAGGCGCCTAACCTATACCTGCCCGCGCACACTATTATTATGCGTGTGGGCGCTGCTATTGTGTGCGGGTGCGCTGTTAACGTGTGTGGGTGCGCTATTATCTTCTATGCGGGCGCTGTGGGTATGTTTGCGGGCGCTATTAATGTATATAGGTGCGCTATTATGCGGGTGGTGTAGGTTAGGCGCCTAACCTATACCCGGTCGCGCACGCCATTACTATGCGTGTGTATGCGTGCGGGCGCTGTTAATGTGTGCGGGTGCGCTATTATCCTCTATGTGGGCACTATAACTATACGCGCGGGAGTTAATTAAAAGTTAGTGTACGTGGGCGTCTGCGTTATATAGCTATAAGTTGATTTTTGTTTTTCTTATATAAATAAATTTTACGGAAAATAAAAAGTAGCCCGCAAGCCCTTACTAGTAACTATAATCCGCTAATACGCTTAGTAAGCTTTTAAGGGGTATTACTAGGTTATCCTCTAGGGGGTTTACTATAGGCACTAGGGTAGGTAAAATAGAAAAAGTTATTAGTAAGCGCGCTACCCTAAGTATAAACATAGAAGTTACTATAGGTAATAGTAGTGTAACTAGCTAGGCTAGTAAGTAAAGTTCTTATATAAAGGTATACCTATACCTACCTATGCACGCTAGCCACTCTCCCGTCTTCTACCCGCCCCTCTATCTAGCCTAAGGACACTTCCCTGCCTATAACTAATTTATATAGGCGCGGTGTAGGTTAGGCACCTAACCTATACCTCTGCGCACGCTAGCCACTCTCCTGTCTTCCACCCGCCCCTCCATCTAGCCCAAGGACACTTCCCCGCCTGTGACTAATTTGTATAGGCGCGGTGTAGGTTAGGCGCCTAACCTATACCTGCCTGCGCATGTCACGGCATAAAAACAGGGACGCAGGTATAACACTTTGCTTACTGTATTATCTAGACTAAAAGAACAATAAAGATAGGGAGGAAAGAGAAACAAAACAACTACAGTTAATCCCCTACGGTATATATTCTCCTTGCCGTGCCATAACACATCTATCCTCTGTGACGCATTTTCTTAGTCCCTCTAGTCACTCCGTGTTATGCTATGAAAACTCTATAGCCTATATAGTAGGTATAAACAGGAGATCTCTATAATTAGTGGGGTCTTAGGCTATTACATAAATTAGAATAGCAGTGGCGCGTTAGTGTAATTAGGGAACATAGACTAGGACGCGCCTAGCTATAACATTACCCCCTTTATAAGTTAGCTATGCCCTTATAGTAAGCCACGTTATTTAAACTAGACGCGCTTTGCCTTACCTTCTTGTAGCTCCTAAAGTATATTACCCTTAGTTTTCCTAACTTATCTATCTGTAAGGTCTGGTTTCGCAGGAGAATTATCGCTTAATTTATCTAGCGGAAATGGCTTGTTATTTTCGTAGCTACGTAACTAATGTTCCAAGTTATATAGGGTCCCTTTGCTATTAGATTATCACTATGAAATTTCTTGATCTTATGTGGCTAACGCTTAAGCTTTCCTACGTTATACTATTTAATGTCTTTGTTAGCGCCCTCCTAGTTCACTTAGTATTATAGCTTTCTATGCTAAATTCTTAATGCAAGCACCTTGCCTACCTAGTGTTATATTTCGCTGTCCACTAGGTCCTTGTCTAGGGGCATGACATGTTATCCTAGTAGCGGGTTCTAGGCTGCCTTGCGTAGCTTTAAGGCGTGAAATTATTAGTGTATTTTAATTGCTATGGGAGATTAAGCTTAAATGTGGTGCCTTTGCTTGCGATTATCTCGTATAGTCCTACCTATAGGTTATTTAATTTCTCGCTTAGCTAATCCAATGTCTAGCCTCTTTAGTTTACATATATAAAGTCCCTAACCCTAAAATTAATTTCGCGTTGCTTCTTATTAGCGCTTTCCGCTTACTACTATTATACCTTTTCTATATTTCCCTATGCTACCTTCTAGGCCGCGTGTATGCGTTTCGCGTATTCCTAGGCTCCTAGCAGGTTATCTAGCTAGATAGGAGCTAAATTCTATTATGCGGTTCTGCTAGTTATAGCTTATCTAAGGCTTATATCCTGTTTCCACTATAAATAGCAATAAGCCTATAGAATCTTGTGGCAAGCATGCCTGTGCTATGTCCGCAAAGGGAGCATCTTAGACTAGTTATCCTATGCGTAATTAACTATTAGCCTTAGCCTCTGTGTTAGATACTAGTTTATGCTCTTAGTCTAGCCGTTAGTCTACGGGTGTCTTACTATAGAGAGCTAGACCTTAATCCCTATAATTACACAAAGCTTATTCTAAAACTTAGAAACAAACTATAGTCCTTAATCTAACGTGATTAACTCTAGGGTCCTAGTGTGTCACTAGATGTTATTAAAGAAGAGTCTCGTAGCCTATAGGGCATTTGTCTTCTTAGTACAGGCTATTGTGTAGGAACGCTTTAAGAGTTAGTCCACTACCATAAACACCGCATTATACCTATAGCAATCTTTTAGCAGTGTTATAAAGTCCATTGTGAAATGCTAGCGGGGCCAGTTAGGCATAGGCAGCGGCTGTAATAGTCCTAGTGCCTTGTCCCTTAGCACACGATTCTAGTGGCATAGGTAGTAGTTATTAATATACTAGGCGATCTCTATTTATATCTTTAGCCACTAGTACTATTCCTAGAGAAGTTTCATTATCTTATTCCTTCCTAGGTAAGCTATAAGCCTCTAAAGGTATGCCTTTGCAATTAACCTTATCTAGAGAAAGTCCTCGCTTAGCACCACTAGTTATCCCTAATGTAGTAGCTAGCTATTCTTATCTTCCTAGTTCTTAGTACCTATCTTCTCCTAGAACTCTTCTATGCTTCCTATCTTACACGCGTTCTTCTATAATATCTCTAGGTTAGGAACACACCCTAAGCCTGCCTATCCTAAGCCTCTCCTTACTGTAAGTCTAGTACCTAGGGTAGTTGTGCGAACTTCGTGGGTGGTAATAGCACCTGCTCCCGCTAAGCTAGCTACTTCTCCTTCTAGGTCTTAAGGTCTTTAGACTTCCTTAATAGCGTATCTATAGCTGTATTTTCCTTCCCTAGTTAGAATTTAATAATAAAATTATACTATAAGAGCTCTTCGCTCCACCTTACCTATTGCGCATTTAGCTGCTTCTTCATAGCGAAAAACTCTAACCTATAGTAATCTATATACACCCGGATTAGCACCTTCGTCTGCAAGCCCACTAGCTCTAGCCTCTATTCCTTAAAGCACCTTATAATTACTAACAGTTCCTTGTCTAGTATGCTATAATTACCCTTCGCTATATTTATTATCTTTAAGTAGTATGCCACGGGGTGCCACTTATCACTAGACTTCTATAATAGCACTCTAGACACCACTCTGTCTAATAAGTTAGTCTCTAGCTTTGTCTTATAGTCTAGTTTATAGTGCTAGAGCATAGGCAATAAAATTATAGCTTCCTTTAGCTTCTAGAAAGCTTCCTTATAGGCTAGGGTCTAGTCCTACAGAGTGTCTTAGTGAGTGAGATAGTGTAGTGGTTATGTAAGTCTACTGTACCTTTCCACGAACTTTTAGTAAAATCCGCAGAAGCCTAAAAATAACTAGATATCCTTAACCTTTGTAGGGCGCTTCTAATTAAACACTGCCTTTAGCTTATCTAGGTCCGTGGTAATCCCCTTAGTGAATATAATAAACCCTAGGAACTTTGTCTAGGTAACCCCAAATTCACACTTCTTAATATCTACCTATAGGCCTACCTCCCGTAGCCTTTGCAGCACTTTATAAACGTGCTAGTAGTGTTTCTTTAGGTCCGCTAAGAAGATTAGGATATTATCCATGTACGCCGTGCAGGTGACGTCCAAGAGGTCTCCTAGTACGTGATTCATGTACCTTTAGAACATTGCGAGGCCACTTAATAGTCTAAATAGTAGGACTTTGTACTTAAATTAGCTATACTATGTCCTAAAGGTAGTGAAATCCTCGCTTTCCTCTTTCACTCTAAGACAATTAAATGCCTATTAGATGTCTAGCTTAGTGAATATCTTAGCTTGCTCTAGCATCCCTAGGGTCTTATTAATTAGCGGCAATAAATACCTATCCCTTTTACTAATTAGGTTAAGCTTCTAGTAATCCACGTAGAATCTTAGGCTCCTATCTAACTTCTTCACAAATAGTACTAGTGCTATAAACGCTGCCTTACTTAGCTTAATAAATCCCTTCTATAGGTTCTTAATTAGGTAGTCCTAGTGGCCTTAAGCTCTTCTAGTAATTATCCGTATAGAGGAGTATACTTTAAATCCTACCTCCTATATCCTTCCTCTAGATTAATCTTATAGTTAAAGTCTAGTCACTGTGGGGAAGTGCGTTCGCTTTCTTCTTTAAGAACACATCTACTAAATTGTAGTATTCCTTTAATAGCTTTACATATACCTATTAACGGATTTCCTTAGGGTTATCTTCTATCCCCTAGAGGTCTTTTATCTCTTCTAGGTTCTCTAGCGTGTTAATATATGCTACTAGTTCCTGCAGCGTAATCACGCTAATCTTATTTTCCTTCTTCCGTGCATTTGTTATATAGGGGCTACGCTAATAATTACTATTAGGATCGCGGGCTTCTTTATTACCATAGGCTTTAGTAGGCGCCCTATCTCTAGTGGGCTCCCTCTCTATAGTATTTTCTTTAGCGTTAATTATTAGCTATCCTATTGTCGCTTGTTGTCCTGCTTAATAATTTGGTTTATTACTCCGTATCCTCCTAGTGCTTAGGATTAACATTATAAGGCTTTAGGAGCTTGTCTAGAGTCCACAAAATTAATTAAGGTAACTTAGAGTCCCTTAGCGCTAGCTAGTCCTTTAGCTAAATAATCTTCCTTTCCTATAAGTCTAGTATAACGCTATAGGCCTATATCTATTTTAGTCTAAGGATAATATCTCGCTTCCCTAGATCTAGCTAGAGCATTAGGTATTATCTCTCTTTAGTGGTTAACAATCAAATTAGGCTCCTAGATCTAGGATACCACATATCCTAGTTTCCCATTAAACCTCACAATTAGGATCTTCTGCGAAAGTTCCTCTAATAGTGCTTATAGCTAGTGCTTAAGTAATTTCGCTATTCTTTTATTTATAAAGGTATAGCTACCTACTCCCATGTTAATTAGTGCGCTAAGTTTTAGTCCATATCTATTGTATTCTACTATGCAATTTATCTAAAACTATAGTCCACCTAGCAGCTTACTTAGGTCTATTAATGCCAATATTACTAGCGCCTTCTAATCTCATTAGCCTAGAGGAGTCACATTTCCCTAGGCCTCTTTGTTTTCTAATTTATCTAGCTCCACCACCTAGGTTTCCTTTGTAATCTCTGAGATTAGTGCCTTTTAATTTAGGCAGTTCCTTGCAATATACCCTGCCTTATTGCATTTATAGCATAGGCCTTTATTATATGCCTTCTTAAGACTTAGGGGTAGCGGACTAAAGTTTTGCCATCCTTTGCCTACAGCGTTCTTTCCCTTGTTTTTATCTATAGCGTTAGGGTTAGCTAAGGGTTCTCTCTTTAGGGTGGCCTCCTTTGCGTTACTCTTAAAAGGGTGCTATATATAAGGCTAGCGCGTTTCCGGATTACACTATAAGCTATAGCCTTCTTAATAAGTTTGTTAAAAGTGCAGTCCTCTTCTATATAGTAACCCACTAGGGCAGCGTGCTAGGAAACTAGTAGCTTATTAAAGAATTTGTCCTTAAGAAGGTCCTTAGAGATACCACTAATATATATAGCTTTAAAAAGGCTATCTTAAAATCCACCAAATCCGCTTCCTATTATTCTAAGGTTAGTAAACTTCCATTAAGCCTCGCGCTCCCTATTAGGATTAAGGAAAATCAAGTCTAAATGCTTTAGGGTAGCTTCCACGGTAACTAGGACTCACTGTCTATCTACAGTGTAAGTTATATCTAAGTGTTAGTAAGCTACACCCTTCGTGCAGGAGTTCACATAAGCCACATATGCTTCCTTAGTTACGTAGTAGTTAGCATTATACTAGAGCTTATTACAGATAGCACCCTTCTAGGATTTGTAAGTTAGGTCCACTCTATTATTAAGGGCGTCTAGGTCTAGGAGCTTTGCTAATTAGGAGGTGTGTTTAACGGCTAGTGCCGCGCTAGCTCTAGTGTCCCTAATCTGGATTAACTAGTGCGTGAGGTTAAGATAGTTATTAATAAGGTTCTAATAGTCACTAATAACCCTATTCTTTTCTTCTTTTAAGCAGGCATAATTAATGCACTTAGGGTTCGCAGTCCCTACCTAAAGTGCTACTAGTTTAGCTTATATTGCTTCTAGTTAGTCTAGTCCCTCCTAGTTACTCTGCATCTAGGCTATGTAGTTAGCATTTACTAGTAGTTTTACATTGTTGTTTAGGAATCTAACTATAGAGGACAGGTCACCTACCATGCCCACTAGTACTTCTCTCTAGAGGCAAGATTCTCTAATAATCTCTGCAATGCCTCTGTTCTAGATTAACTCTTAGATTATGTTATTCTTATTTAAGGAGACTTAGGCACTCTAGGCCGTTGCTCGTAGGCATAGGTCTAGCTAACTAGCCTTGTTAATTCGCTTCTAGATTTCTTACTCCACGCCTTCTGTAAAAGCTTCCTATTCTTAGGACTATAGTTCTAGCAAGTCTTCTTAGGTTACTACCTAGCCTATCTAGATGTCTATAATTAGGTCTCTGTTACTATTAACACCTAGCACATTCGTATGTCTGCGTCCACAGTGGCTAGGAATAGTTAGTACTCCTACCCTATACGTAACGTAAGTCCTAGCCCTACTCTGTGACTAATCACGGGGCATGTTATCTAGTACTACTAGGTGTTATTATAGGTATAAACACTACTATAAGTTTTAGAATAGTTTATTAAAAAGAGGTAGGATAGTTATTATTATCCTAATAAAGAAAAGGTAAAGATAGTCTTTATTATTATATTATAGCACAAAAAATAGGGACATAGGTATAACACTTTACTTACTATATTATCTAAACTAAAAGAACAATAAAGATAGGGAGGAAAGAGAAATAAAATAACTATAGTTAATCCCCTATAGTATATATCCTCCTTGCTATGCTATAACATATCTATCCTTCGTAACGCATTCTCTTAGTCCCTCTAGTCACTCTGTGTTATGCTATAAAAACTCTATAGCCTATATAGTAGGTATAAATGGGAGATCTCTACAATTAGTGGGGTCCTAGGCTATTGCATAAATTAGAATAGCAGTGGCGCGTCAGTGCAATCAGGGAACACAGACCAGGACGCGCCTGGCCGTGACAGCGCACGCTGTTGTTGTGCGTGCGGGCGCTGTCGATGTGTGCGGGTGCGCCGTCGTCGCTCGTGCGGGCGCTGTCAACGTGTGCGGGTGCGCTGTTGTGTGTCACGGCTAGGCGCGTCCTGGTCTGTGTTCCCCGATTGCACTAACGCGCCACTGCCGTTCCGATTTATGTAACAGCCTAGGACCCCACTTACTATGGAGATCTCCTATTTACACCTACTATATAAGCTATAGAGTTTTTATAGTATAACACAAAGTAACTAGAGGGACTAAGAGAAATACGTTACGGAGGATAGATATATTATAGCATAGCAAGGAGGATATATACTATAGGGATTAACTATAGTTATTTTATTTCTCTTTTTCCTTATCTTTATTATTCTTTAGTCTAGATAATATAGTAAGCAAAGTGTTATACTTACATCCTATTTTTATGCTATAATATAATAATGAAAATTATCTTTACCTTTTCTTTATTAGGGATAATAATAACTATCCTATCTCTTTTAATAAACTATTCTAAAACTTATAGTAGTATTTATACTTATAACAACACCTAGTAATATTAGATAACATGCCCTATAATTAGTTATAGAGTAGGGCTAGGACTTATATTACATATAGGGTAGGAGTACTAACTATTCTAGCCACTATAGACGCAGACATATAAATATACTAGGTATTAATAGCAATAGAGACCTAATTATAGATATTTAAATAGGCTAGGCAGTAACCTAAGAAGACTTACTAGAACTATAATCCTAAGAATAGGAAGCTTCCCAGAAGGCATGGAATAAGAGATCTAGAAGTAAATTAACAAGGCTAGTTAGCTAGACCTATGCCTACAAGCAATAGCCTAGAGTGCCTAAGTCTCCTAAATAATAATAATATAATCTAAGAGTTAATCTAAAGTGGAAGTATTGCAAAGATTATTAGAGAATCTTACCTCTAGAGGAAGTACTAGTAGGCATAGTAAGTAACCTGTCCTTTATGGTTAGATTCTAAATAATAATATAGAACTACTAGTAGATACTAATCACATAGCCTAGATATAAAGTAACTAGGAGGACTAGACTAACTAGAAGTAATGCAAGCTAAACTAGTATTACTCTAGGCAAGGACTACAAACCCTAAGTGCATTAATTACGCCTACTTAGAAGAAGAGAAGAATAGGGTTATTAGCGACTATTAGAACCTTATTAATAACTACCTTAAGCTTATGCACTAGTTAATCTAGATTAGGGACACTAGGGCTAGCGTAGCACTAGCTATTAAACACACCTCCTAATTAGCAAAGCTTCTAGACCTAGACGCACTTAACAATAGAGTAAACCTAACTTACGAATCCTAGAAGGGTACTATTTACAATAAGCTCTAGTATAATGCTAACTACTATGTAACTAAGGAAGCACGTGTAGCTTATATAAACTCCTGCATAAAAGGTGTAGCCCACTAACACTTAGATACAACCTGCACTACAGATAGACAGCGAGTCCTAGTTACTATAGAAGCTACCCTAAAGCATCTAGACTTAATTTTCCTTAACCTAATAGGGAGCGCAAGGCTTAATAGAAGTTTACTAACCTTAGAATAATAGGAAGCGGATTTACTAATTTTAAGATAGCCTTTTTAAAGCTATATATATTAGTAATATCTCTAAGGACTTTCTTAAGGACAAATTCTTTAATAAGCTACTAGTTTCTAGCACGCTACCCTAGTAGGTTATTATATAGAAGAGAATTATACTTTTAATAAACTTATTAAGAAGGCTATAACTTATAGCGCAATTTAGAAACGCTGGCCTTGCGTATAACACCCTTTTAAGGGTAATGTAAAGGAGGCCACCTAAAGAGGAACCCTTAGCTAACCCTAATACTATAGATAAGAATAAGGAAAGAACGCTATAGGCGAAGGATAGTAAAACTTTAGTCCACTGCCCTAAGTCTTAAGAAGGCATGTGATAAAGGCCTATACTATAAATATAATAAGGAGGGCATATTATAAGAAACTACCTAAATTAAAAGGCACTAATCTTAGAGATCACAAAGAAAACCTAGGTAGTAGAGCTAGATAAATTAGAAAATAAAGAGGCCTAGGAAATGTAACTCCCTCTAGGCTAACGAGATTAGAAGGCGCTAGTAACATTAGCATTAATAGACCTAAGTAAGCTACTAGGTAGACTATAGTTTTAGATAAATTGCATAGTAAATACAATAGATATAGACTAAAACTTAGCGTACTAATTAACATAGGAGTAGGTAGCTATGCCTTTATAAATAAAAGAATAGCGAAATTACTTAAGCACTAGCTATAAGCACTATTAGAGGAACTTTTATAGAAGATCCTAATTATAGGGTTTAATAGGAAACTAGAACATATAGTATCCTAGATCTAGGAGCCTAATTTAATTGTTAACTACTAAAGAGAGACAATACCTAATACTCTAGCTAGATCTAGGAAGTGAGATATTATCCTTAGCCTAAAATAGATGTAGGCCTATAGTATTATACTAGACCTATAGGAAAGGAAGATTATTTAGCTAAAGGACTAGCTAGCGCTAAGGGACTCTAAGTTACCTTAATTAATTTCGTAGACTCTAGATAAGCTCTAAAGCCTTATAATATTAATCCTAAGCACTAGGAGAATACAAAGTAACAAAACCAAATTATTAAGTAGGATAATAAGCAATAATAGGATAGCTAATAATTAATGCTAAAGAAGATACTATAGAGAGGAGCCTACTAGAGATAGGGCGCCTACTAAAGCCTATAGTAATAAAGAAACCCATAATCCTAATAGCAATTATTAGCGTAGCCTTATATAATAAATACTTAAAAGAAGGAAAATAAGATTAGCGTAATTACGCTATAGGAACTAGTGGTACATATTAACACACTAGAGAACCTAGAAGAGATAGAAGACCTCTAGGGGATAGAAGATAACCCTAAGGAAATCCATTAATAAGTATACGTAAAGCTACTAAAAGAATACTATAATTTAGCAGATGTGTTCTTAAAGAAGAAAGCAAATGCACTTCCCTATAGTAACCTAACTTTAACTATAAGATTAATCTAGAGGAAGGACATAGGAGGTAGGATTTAAAGTATACTTCTCTATATAGACAATTACTAGAAGAGCTTAAGGCTACTAAGGACTACCTAATTAAGAACTTATAGAAGGGATTTATTAAGCTAAGTAAGGTAGCGTTTATAGCACTAGTGCTATTTATAAAGAAGTTAAATAGAAGCCTAAGATTTTACGTGAATTACTAGAAGCTTAACCTAATTAGCAAAAGGATAGGTATTTATTACCACTAATTAACAAGACCCTAGGGATGCTAGAGCAAGCTAAAATATTCACTAAGCTAAATATCTAATAGGCATTTAATTATCTTAGAGTAGAAGAGGAAAGCAAGGATTTTATAACCTTTAGGACATAGTATAGCTAATTTAAGTATAAAGTCCTACTATTTAAACTATTAGGTAGCCCTATAACGTTCTAAAGGTATATAAATCACATACTAGGAGACCTCTTAGACATTACCTACATAGCGTATATAGATAATATCCTAATCTTCTTAGCGGACCTAAAGAAACACCACTAGCATGTTTACGAGGTATTATAAAGGCTATAGGAGGTAGGCCTATAGGTAAATATTAAGAAGTGTGAATTTAGGGTTACCTAGATAAAGTTCCTAGGGTTTATTATATTTACTAAGGGATTACTATAGACCTAGATAAGCTAAAGGTAGTGTTTAATTAGAAGTGCCTTATAAAGGTTAAGGATATCTAGTTATTTTTAGGCTTCTACGGATTTTACTAGAAGTTTATAAAAGGGTATAGTAGACTTATATAACCACTATACTATCTTACTTACTAGGACACCCTATAGGACTAGACCCTAGTATATAAGGAAGCTTTCTAGAAGCTAAAGGAAGCTATAATCTTATTACTAGTACTCTAGCACTATAAACTAGACTATAAGATAAAGCTAGAGACTAACTTATTAGATAGAGTGGTGTATAGAGTGCTATTATAGAAGTCTAGTAATAAGTAGCACCCTATAGTATACTACTTAAAGATAATAAACATAGCGGAGGGTAATTATAGTATACTAGATAAGGAACTATTAGTAATTATAAGGTGCTTTAAGGAATAGAGACTAGAGCTAGTAGGCTTATAAACTAAGGTACTAATCTAGGTGTACATGGATTACTATAGATTAGAGTTTTTGCTATAAAGAAGTAGCTAAATACGCAATAGGTAAGGTAAAGCGAAGAGCTCTTATAGTATAATTTTATTATTAAATTCTAGCTTAGGAAGGAAAATATAGCTGTGGATACGCTATTAAGGAAGTCTAAAGACCTTAAGACCTAGAAGGAGAAGTAGCTAGCTTAGTAAGAGTAGGTGCTATTACTACCTATAAAGTTTGTATAACTACCTAGGTACTAGACCTATAGTAGGGAGAGGCTTAGGACAGGTAAGCTTAGGGTGTGTTCTAACCTAAGAGATATTATAGAAGAATGTATATAAGATAGGAAGCATAGAAGAGTTTTAGGAGAAGATAGGTACTAAGAACTAGGAAGATAAGAATAGCTAGCTACTACATTAGGGTTAATTAGTAGTGCTAAGCAAGGACTTTCTCTAGATAAGGTTAATTACAGAGGCATACCTTTAGAGGCTTATAGCTTACTTAGGAAGGAATAAGATAATAAAACTTCTCTAGGAATAGTACTAGTAGCTAAAGATATAAATAGAGATTACCTAATACATTAATAACTACTACCTATGCTATAGGAATTATATGCCTAGGGACAAGGCGCTAGGGCTATTACAGCTGCTACCTATGCCTAACTGGCCTTACTAGCATTTTATAATAGACTTTATAACACTACTAAAGGATTACTATAGGTATAATGCAGTGTTTATAGTAGTAAACTAACTCTTAAAGCGCTCCTATATAATAGCCTATACTAAGAAGATAGACGCTCTATAGGTAGTAAGACTTTTCTTTAATAATATCTAGTAACACACTAGGACCCTAGAGTTAATTACATTAGATTAAGGACTATAGTTTATTTCTAAGTTTTAGAATAAGCTTTATATAATTATAGGGATTAAGGTCTAGCTCTCTATAGTAAGACACCTATAGACTAATAGTTAGACTAAGAGTATAAACTAGTATTTAATGCAAAGGCTAAGGCTAATAGTTAATTATATATAAGATAACTAGTCTAAGATACTCCCTTTCGCGGACATAGCATAGGCATGCTTACTATAAGATTCCATAGGCTTATTACTATTTATAGTGGAAATAGGACATAAGCCTTAGATAAGTTATAACTAGTAGAACTATATAATAGAATTT
Source organism: Epichloe brachyelytri (assembly GCA_023650705.1). NCBI lineage: Eukaryota > Fungi > Ascomycota > Sordariomycetes > Hypocreales > Clavicipitaceae > Epichloe > Epichloe brachyelytri. The sequence continues at coordinate 4,562,328 of CP097977.1, read as the reverse complement.
AGCTCCTTATTAAGCTAAATAACCCACTAGGGAGCCTAGGAATACGTGAAATATATATATATAGCCTAGAAGGTAGCATAGGGAAATATAGAAAAGGCATAATAATAGTAAGTAAAAGCGCTAATAAGAAGTAACGCGTAATTAATTTTAGGGTTAGGGACTTTATATACATAGACTAAAGAGGCTAGATATTAGACTAGCTAAGCAAGAAATTAAATAACCTATAGGTAGGACTATATAAGATAATCACAAGCAAAGGCACTATATTTAAGCTTAATCTCCTATAGTAATTAAAATACACTACTAATTTCACGCCTTAAAGCTACGTAAGGTAGCCTAGAACCTACTGCTAGGATAATATATTATGCCCCTAGATAAGGACCTAGTAAATAGTAAAATATAACACTAGGTAAGCAAGGTGCTTATATTAAGAATTTAGCATAGAAAGCTATAATACTAAGTAAACTAGGAGGGCGCTAATAAAGATATTAAATAGTATAGCGTAGGAAAGCTTAAGTATTAGCTATATAAGATTAAGAAATTTTATAGTAATAATCTAATAGTAAAGGGACCCCTATATAACTTAGAATATTAGCTACATAGCTATAAAAATAATAAGCTATTTCCGCTAGATAAATTAAGTAATAACTCTCCCACAAAACTAGACCTTACTAATAGATAGGTTAGGAAAACTAAGGGTAATATACTTTAGGAGCTATAAGAAGGTATAGTAAAGCATGTCTAGTTTAAATAACGTGGCTTACTATAAGGGCATAGCTAACTTAGAAAGGGGGTAATATTATAGCTAGGCGCGTCTTAGTTTATATTCCCTAATTACACTAACGCGCTACTACTATTCTAATTTATATAAGAGCCTAGGACCTTACTTACTATAGAGATCTCCTATTTATACCTACTATATAAGCTATAGAGTTTTATAGTATAATATAAAGTAACTAGAGGGACTAAGAGAATACATTATAGAGGATAGATATGTTATAGCATAGTGAGGAGGATATATACTATAGGGGATTAACTATAGTTATTTTGTTTCTCTTTCCTCCCTATCTTCGTTATTCTTTTAGTCTAGATAATATAGTAGGCAGAGTGTTATACCTGCATCCCTGTTTTTGTGCCGTGACATTATGCGGGTGGTGTAGGTTAGGCGCCTAACCTACACCCGGTCACGCATGTCACGGCTAGGCGCGTCCTAGTCTGTGTTCCCTAATTACACTAACGCGCTACTGCTATTCTAATTTATATAACGGCCTAGGACCCCACTAATTGTGGAGATCTCCTATTTACACCTACTATATAAGCTATAGAGTTTTTATAGCATAACATAGAGTAACTAGAGGGACTAAGAGGATGCGTTATAGAGGATAGATATATTATAGTAAGGTAAGGAGAATATATACTATAGGGGATTAACTATAGTTATTTTATTTCCCTTTTCTCCTTATCTTTATTATTCTTTTAGTCTAGATAATATAGTAGGCAGAGTGTTATACTTATATCCCTGTTTTTATGCTATAATATAATAATAAAGATTATCTTTACCTTTTCTTTATTAGGGATAATAATAACTATCCTATCTCTTTTTAATAAACTATTCTAAAACTTATAGTAGCGTTTACACCTACAATAACACCTAGCAATACTAGATAACATGCCCTATAATTAGTCACAGAGTGGGGCTAGGACCCGCGTTACATATAGGGCAGGAGTACTAACTATTCCTAGCTACTATAGACGCAGACATACAAATATACTAGGTATTAATAGTAATAGAGACCTAATTATAGATATCTAGATAGGCTAGGCAGTGACCTAAGAAGACTTACTAGAACTATAGTCCTAAGAATAGGAAGCTTCTATAAAAGGCATAGAGCAAGAGATCTAGAAGCAAATTAACAAGGCTAGTTAGCTAGACCTATGCCTGCAGTAATAGCCTAGAGTGCCTAAGTCTCCTAAATAATAATAATATAATCTAAGAGTTAATCTAGAACAGAGGTATTACAGAGATTATTAGAGAATCTTACCTCTAGAGAGAAGTACTAGTGGGTATAGTAGGTGACCTGTCCTCTATAGTTAGATTCCTAAATAATAATGTAGAACTACTAGTAAATACTAACCACATAGCCTAGATATAAAGTAACTAGGAGGGACTAGACTAACTAGAAGCAATATAAGCTAAACTAGTAGCACTCTAGGTAAGGACTACAAACCCTAAGTGTATTAATTATGCTCGCTTAGAAGAAGAGAAAAATAGGGTTATTAGTAACTATTAGAACCTTATTAATAACTATCTTAAACTTACACACTAGTTAATCTAAATTAGGGACACTAGGGCTAGCGTAGCACTAGCTATTAAACGCACCTCCTAATTAGCAAAGCTCCTAGACCTAGACGCACTTAATAATAGAGTAAACCTAACTTACGAATCCTAGAAGGAGCTATTTATAATAAGCTCTAGCATAATGCTAACTACTATATAACTAAGGAAGCACGTGTAGCATATATAAACTCCTATATAAAGGGTGTAGCCCGCTAACACTTAGATACAACCTGTACTGTAAATAGATAGTAAGTCCTAGTTACTATGAAAGCTACCCTAAAGCATTTAGACTTAATTTTCCTTAACCTAATAGGGAGCGTAAGGCTTAATAAAAGTTTGCTAACCTTAGAATAATAGGAAGTGAATTTGCTAATTTTAAGATAGCCTTTTTAAAGCTACATATATTAGTAGTATCTCTAAGGACTTTCTTAAGGATAAATTCTTTAATAAGCTACTAGTTTCTAGCACACTACCCTAGTGGGTTACTACATAGAAAAGGACTGCACCTTTAATAAACTTATTAAGAAGGCTATAGCATATAGCGTAATTCGAAAACACTAGCCTTGCATATAGCACCCTATTTAAAAGCAACGCAAAGGAGGCTACCCTAAAGAGGAGCCCTTAGCTAACCCTAATTCTATAGATAAGAATAAGGGAAAGAACGCTATAGGTAAAGGATAGCAAAACTTTAGTCTATTGCCCTTAAGTCTCTAGAAGGCACGTAATAAAGGCCTATACTATAAATGCAATAAGGAGGGTATATCGCAAGGAACTGCCTAAATTAGAAGGCACTAATCTTAGAGATCACGAAGGAAACCTAGGTAGTAAAGCTAGATAAATTAGAAAACAAAGAGGCCTAGGGAAATGTAACTCCCCTCTAGGCTAATGAGATTAGAAGGCGCTAGTAACACTAGCATTAATAAACCTAAGTAAGTTGCTAGGTGGACTATAGTTTTAGATAAATTACACGGTGGAATATAATAGATATAGACTGAAACTTAGCGCACTAATTAACATAGGAGTAGGTGGCTATGCCTTTGTAAATAAAAGAATAGCGAAATTACTTAAGCACTAGCTATAAGTGCTATTAGAGGAACTTTTGCAGAAGATCCTAATTATAGGGTTTAATAGGAAACTAGGACATGTGGTATCCTAGATTTAGGAGCCTAATTTAATTATTAACTACTAAAGAGAGAGATAATGCCTAATGCTCTAGCTAGATCTAGGAAGTAAGATATTATCCTTAGACTAAAATAGATGTAGGCCTATAGCGTTATACTAGACCTATAGGAAAGGAAGATTATTTAGCTAAAGGACTAGCTAGCGCTAAGGGACTCTAAGTTACCTTAATTAATTTTGTGGACTCTAGACAAGCTCCTAAAGCCTTATAATATTAATCCTAAGCACTAGGAGGATACGGAGTAATAAAACCGAATTATTAAATAGGACAATAAGTAATAACAGGACAGCTAACAATCAATGCCAAAGAAGATACTATAGAGAGGAGCCTACTAGAGATAGGGCGCCTACTAAAGCCTGTGGTAACAAAGAAGCCTGCGATTCTAATAGTAATTATTAGCGCGGCCCCTTACATAATAAATACATAGAAAAAGGAAAACAAGATTAGCGTAATTACGCTATAGAAACTAGTAGTACACATTAACACGCTAGAGAACCTAGAAGAGATAGAAGACCTCTAGGGGATGGAAGATAACCCTAAGGAAATCTGTTAATAGGTATACATAAAGCTACTAAAGGAATACTATAATTTAGTAAATATATTCTTAAAGAAGAAAGCAAATGCACTTCCCCTATAGTAACTAGACTTTAACCACAAAATTAATCTAGAGAAAGGATATAGGAGGTAAGATCTAAAGTATGCTTCTCTATATAGATAATTACTAGAAGAGCTTAAGGCTACTAGGGACTACCTAATTAAGAACCTATAGAAGGGATTTATTAAGCTAAGTAAGGTAGCGTTTGTAGCACTAGTGCTATTTGTAAAGAAGTTAGATAGGAGCCTAAGATTTTACGTGAATTACTAGAAGCTTAACCTAATTAGTAAAGGGATAGGTACCTATTACCGCTAATTAATAAGACCCTAGGGATGCTAAAGCAAGCTAAGATATTCACTAAGCTAGATATCTAATAGGCATTTAATTATCTTAGAGTAGAAGAGGAAAGCAAGGATTTTACTACCTTTAGGATATAGTATAGCTAATTTAAGTACAAAGTCCTACTATTTAGACTATTAGGTAGCCCTGTAACGTTCTAAAGGAATATAAATTACATACTAGGAGACCTCTTAGACATTACCTATATAGCGTACATAGACAATATCCTAATCTTCTTAGCGGACCTAAAGAAACACCACTAGCACGTTTACGAGGTGTTATAAAGGCTATGGGAGGTAGGCCTATAGGTAAACATTAAGAAGTGTGAATTTAGGGTTACTTAAACAAAGTTCCTAGGGTTTATTATATTTACTAAGGGATTACTATAGACTTAGATAAGCTAAAGGCAGTGTTTAATTAGAAGCGCCTTATAAAGGTTAAGGATATCTAGTTATTTTTAGGCTTCTATAGATTTTACTAGAAGTTTATAGAGGGTATAGTAAACTTACATAACCGCTACACTATCTTACTTACTAGGACACCCTATAGGATTAGACCCTAGTATATAAGGAAGCTTTTTAGAAGCTAAAGGAAGCTATAATCTTATTGCTTATACTCTAGCACTATAAACTAGACTATAAGATAAAGCTAGAGACTAACTTATTAGATAAAGTGGTGTCTAGAGTGCTATTATAGAAGTCTAGTAAGGAGTAGTACCCTATAGCATACTACTTAAAGATAATAAATATAGTAGAAGGTAATTATAGCATACTAGATAAGGAACTATTAGTAATTATAAGGTGCTTTAAGGAATAGAGACTAGAGCTAGTAGGCTTGTAAACTAAGGTACTAATCTAGGTATATATAGATTACTATAGATTAGAGTTTTTACTATAAAGAAGTAGCTAAATGCATAATAGGTAAGGTAAAGCAAAGAGCTTTTATAGTATAATTTTATTATTAAATTCTAACCTAGGAAGGAAAATATAGCTATAGATGCGCTATTAAGGAAGTCTAAAGACCTTAAGACCTAGAAGGAGAAGTAGCTAGCTTAGTAGGAGCAGGTGCTATTACTACCTATAAAGTTCGCATAACTACCCTAGGTACTAGACCTATAGTAAGGGAGGCTTAGGATAGGCAAGCTTAGGGTGTGTTCCTAACCTAGGAGATACTATAGAAGAACGCGTGTAAGATAGGAAGTATAGAAGAGTTCTAGGAGAAAATAGGTACTAAGAACTAGGAAGACAAGAATAGCTAGCTACTGCATTAGGGTTAATTAGTGGTGCTAGGTAAGGACTTTCTCTAGATAAGGTTAATTACAGAAGCATACCTCTAGAGGCTTATAGCTTACCTAGGAAGAAATAAGATAATAAAGCTTCTCTAAGAATAGTACTAGTAGCTAAAGATATAAATAGAGATTACCTAGTATATTAATAACTACTACCTATGCCATAGGAATTATATGCTAAGGGATAAGGCGCTAGGACTATTATAGCTACTGCCTATACTTAACTAGCCCCGCTAGCATTTTATAATAGACTTTATAACGCTACTAAAGATTACTATAGGTATAATATAGTGTTTATAGTAGTAGACTAACTCTTAAAGCGCTCCTATATAATAGCCTATACTAAGAAGACAGACGCCCCACAGGCTATAAGACTCTTCTTTAATAACATCTAGTAATACACTAGGACCCTAGAGTTAATTATATTAGACTAAGGACTGTAGTTTATTTCTAAGTTTTAGAATAAGCTTTATGTAATTATAGGGATTAAGGTCTAGCTCTCCACAGTAAGACACCCGCAGACTAATAGCTAGACTAAGAGTATAAACTAGTATCTAATGTAAAGGCTAAGGCTAATAGTTAATTACGCATAGGATAACTAGTTAGAGATACTCCCTTTCGCGGATATAGCATAGGCATGCCTACTATAAGATTTCACGGGCTTATTGCTATTTATAGTGGAAATAGGACATAAGCCTTAGATAAGCTATAACTAGCAGAACTGTATAATAGAATTTAGCTCCTATTAAGCTAGATAACCTACTAGGGAGCTTAGGACTATGTAAAACGCATACATATAGCCTAGAAGGTAGTATAGGAAATATAGAAAAGGTATAATAGTAGTAAGCAAAAGCGCTAATAAAAAGCAATATAAAATTAATTTTAGGGTTAGGGACTTTATATATATGGACTAAAGAGGCTAGATATTAGACTAGCTAAGCAAGAAATTAAATAACCTATAGGTAGGACTATATAAGATAATCGCAAGTAAAGGCACTATATTTAAGCTTAATCTCTCTATAGTAATTAAAATATACTAATAATTTCACGCCTTAAAGCTACGTAAGGTAGCCTAGAACCCACTACTAGGATAATATATTACGCCCTAGATAAGGACCTAGTGGATAGCAAAATATAACACTAGGTAGGTAAGGTACTTACATTAAGAATTTAGTATAGAAAGCTATAATACTAAGTGAACTAGGAGGGCGCTAATAAAGACATTAAATAGTATAACGTAGGAAAGCTTAAGCGTTAGCTATATAAGATTAAGAAATTTTATAGTAATAATTTAATAGTAAAGGGACCCCTATATAACTTAGAATATTAGCTATATAGCTATAAAAATAACAAGCTATTTCCGCTAGATAAATTAAGTAATAACTCTCCCGCGAAACTAGACCCTATAGATAAATAGGTTAGGAAAACTAAGGGTAATATGCTTTAGGAGCTATAAGAAGGTGTGGTAAAGCGTGTCTAGTTTAAATAATGTAGCTTACTATAAGGGTATAGCTAACTTATAAAGGGGGGTAATGTTATAGCTAGACACGTCCTAGTCTATGTTCCTAATTACACTAACGCGCTACTACTATTCTAATTTATATAATAGCCTAGGACCTTACTAATTATAGAGATCTCCTATTTACACCTACTATATAAGCTATAGAGTTTTTATAGTATAACATAGAGTAACTAGAGGGACTAAGAGAATGCGTTATAGAGGATAGATATGTTATAGCAAGGCAAGGAGGATATATACTATAGGGGATTAACTATAGTTATTTTGTTTCCCTTTCCTCCCTATCTTTATTGTTCTTTTAGTCTAGATAATACAGTAGGTAGAGTGTTATACCTGCGTCCCTGTTTTTGTGCCATGACAGCGCACGCCATTGCCGTGCGTGCGGGCGCTGTGGGTGTGCGCGCGGGCGCTGTCGATGTGTGCGGGTGCGCCGTCGTCGCTCGTGCGGGCGCTGTCAACGTGTGCGGGTGCGCTGTTGTGCGGGTGGTGTAGGTTAGGCGCCTAACCTACACCCGGTTGCGCACGCCATTGCCGTGCGTGTGTGTGCGTGCGGGCGCTGTCGATGTGTGCGGGTGTGCCGTTGTTGCTTGTGCGGGCGCTGTTAATATATATAGGTGCGTTATTATCCTTTATGCGGGCGCTATAACTATATGTGTAAGGAGTTAATTAAAAGTTAGTATATATAAGTATTTATATTATATAGCTATAAGTTAATTTTTATTTTTCCTATATAAATAAATTTTATAGAAAATAAAAAGTAGCCTATAAGCCCCTACTAGTAACCCTAGTCTGCTAATATAGTTAGTAAGTATATAAGAGAGGGTAAAAGCCTAAATAGTTAAGTAGTAGTGCTATAAGGCAAAGTAGTTTAGTAAGTACTGCTCTCTCTATACCTTATCTTATAGACATCCACTATATAGCCTTTTAGATAGGCTTATAGGCTATTAGCCTTACTAGTAGGGGTTATAGTAGCGTTAACTTCCTAAAACTAGTTACTTAGGCTTTATAGCATATAGGAAATACCTAGCTATAGTAAGAGGCTTGCCTCTAGGCTACTAGCTAGATAGGTTCTGTGGGTAATTAGCTACTAGCTATTATACTATAATTTAGAGCAATAGGTAGTAACCATAGGTAGCTAACACTAGAATAGCTAATGCTACGCTAAGTCCTTCTCCTAGGGCACCTAAACTACATAGCCTATAGCAGGTGTAGAATATGTGTGTGGATAAATACCTAGGGAACTTAAAGGGAAAGTAAAATACTATAGGTAGTCTCCTAGCCTAAAGCTAGCTAAGGCTACCTATAGCTTGCTTATGTTATAGTAAGTAACTACTAGAAGACTAACTCTCTCTAATGCTACTCTAGTGGCGCTAGTAGGCTACCCCTAGTAAATAATAGTTACCTAGTTAATTTTACTAGTAATTATATACTTATCTTAAAGATTAAGCTATGTATATCTAAGTATAAGTAATTATATAGCAAAACTATAAATAGCTTATTATATAAGTTATTATTTATTTAATAGTACCTTATTACTTAGATAACTATAGTAATTCTAGAGCTAATATATACTAAAAATCCTAACTCTAGAAGGGATGTATTTATTAGATTAAAAACTAATGCCCCTAGGCTCTCTAGTAATTTATAATAACTTCTTAAATTATATAGCCTTATACTAGTAATAGTTTATTTAAATTTCTTCCCTATTAACTTTTAATATTTAAGTAGTGGCTAAATATAGTTATAATAGGTAATAGAGGGTTAGGGCTTAACCCTAGAGAAGGAGCCTAAGAAATGGCTACTATATCTAAGGAAGGTAGTAGGCACGCAAATTACCTAATCCTAATTTAGGGAGGTAGTAATAATAAATACTAATATAGGGCTCTTTTAGGTCTTGTAATTAGAATAAGTATAATTTAAATCCCTTAATAAGGAATAATTAGAGGGCAAGTCTAGTGCTAGTAGCTGTGGTAATTCTAGCTCTAATAGCGTATATTAAAGTTATTATAGTTAAAAAGCTTATAGTTAAACCTTAGGCCTAGCTAGCTAGTCTGCCTTACTGCGTGTACTAGTCTAGCTAGGCCTTTCCCTCTGTGGAACCCTATGCCCTTTACTAGGCATGGCAGGAAATAGGACTTTTACTTTAAAAAAATTAGAGTGCTCTAGGTAGGCCTATGCTTAAATATATTAGTATAGAATAATAAAATAGGATATATGGTTTTATTTTATTAGTTTCTAGGACTACTATAATAATTAATAGGGATAGTTAGAGGCATTAGTATTTAATTATTAGAGGTAAAATTCTTGGATTTATTAAAGACTAACTACTATAAAAGCATTTACTAAGGATGTTTTTATTAATTAGGAATAAAAGTTAGGGGATTAAAGATAATTAGATACTATTATAGTCTTAACTATAAACTATGCTAACTAGGGATTAGATAATGTTATTTTTAACTTATTTAGTACCTTATAAGAAATTAAAGTGCTTAGGCTCTAGGGGAGTATAGTTATAAGGCTAAAACTTAAAGAAATTAATAGAAAGGCACTACTAGGGGTAAAGCCTATAGCTTAATTTAACTTAATATAGGGAAACTCACTAGGTCTAGATATAATAAGGATTAATAGATTAAAAGCTCTTTCTTAATTTTATAGGTAGTAGTGCATAGCTATTCTTAGTTAGTGAAGTGATTTATTTGCTTAATTGTAATAATAAACAAGACCTTAATCTACTAAATAGCTTATATTGCTTTAGTAGTACGCTAGCTTCTTAGAGGGACTATTAGCTTAAGCTAATAGAAGTTTAAGGTAATAATAGGTTAACTTACATAGGCCTATAATAGTAAGCCTCTAGAAAAAGATAACTACTAGTCTAGTTACTTTACTCTTATAGGGAAGTCCCCTTTATTAGGCAAGGGAGTAGCGTTATCTAGCGCTACTTATTTTAGGTAACACCACCTAGTATAGGGAACGCCTAATAGGCTAATCCTATAGTAAGCCTAGGTAACGCTAGGCCGTTATAACGCGCTAAAGGGTAGGCTAAGCCTCTAGGCTAGCTTAAGGTATATACTAATCCTATAGGAAAAAAACCATGCCTTTATATAAAGCCCTAATAAGGCAAAGTATATTTAGGTACCTTAAGAGATTAAGGCACTAGTCCCACTAGCTTATAGGCCACGGGAGAATACTATAATACCCTTAGATATTCTAGGCTATATGCGCTATACTAATAAAGCTAGTAAGTACTCCCTTAGCTAGAAGGCCTAGGTAATCTTATTAAACTCTATTATACTAGGGATAAAGTATTATAATTATTACTCTTTAATAAGAAATCCTAGTAAGCGTAAGTTATTAGCTTATATTAATTATATCCTTACCCTTTATACACACTACCTATTGCTACTACTAATTAAATAGCTTAGTAAGGTATCTAGACTAGCCTAGAGAGGTAAGTAACTACTACTTAGGGCTAGAAAGCTCTTTAAACTTAGTTATTTAGAGGAAGTAAAAGTTATAATAAGGTCTCTATTAGTAAACTAGTAAAGGGATTATTACTAAGTTTTACACTCCTAAACCCTATAGACTTATACCTATACTATTACCTTAGTAAGCATAGCCATAGACGCCCCCTTATAGGGGCACTAGGGCTAAGCGCCCGCTAGAGGACCCTAAACTCTTCTGTATTTTCTTATATATATTTAAGTAAATTTAATATTAAATAAATTAAAACTTTTAATAATAAATCTCTTAGTTTTAGTATTAATAAAGAATATAGTAAAATATAATAAGTAATATAAATTATAGAATTTAGTAAATTATTAAATCTTTAAATATATATTATACCTACTAGTATTCTAGCAGGTATACCTATTTAAGTGTTATTTTAACCCTTAAGCCTACTATATACTTAGTATTAGGGACTAGCTTACTTACCTTATAGTAGTAGCTATCTCTAAAATAAATTAGTAATCTTATCTATAGCCTCCCTTATACAGTAATATACTACCTTATAACTAAGAGTGTGGTATAGCTACTGCTATAAAACGCCTAACTTCTCTAAGAGTTAACCTTAAATTAGGTAGGAATACTTACTAAACTTAAGTATATTAATAAGTAAAGGAAAAGAAACTAATAGGGATTGCCCTAGTAATAGTAAGTGAAGTGGCAATAGCTTAAATTTAAAATCTAGCCCCTAGGGCCTAAGTTATAATTTATAAAGAATGCTTTTAGTAAGGTGCCTTTTAAGTTCCCTAAAATAGGACGCTATAGAGGGTAAGAGCCTATCTAGTTAGATACTAAGCCTTTATAAAGCTTCTTTAATAAGTTAAGTAGTTTAGAATGCTACTCTAAATAGGAGGTATATATTTTCTAAAGCTAAATATTAGCTAAAGACTAATAGCATATAAGTAAAGTAATTAAAAGATAAAAGCACTTTAAAAGAGAGTTAAATAGTATATAAAATTATTAAAAGAGAAGCACTTATAACTAGACTTAGGCCTAGTAAATTATCTAGTGTTCTTACTAGTGCACTTTACTAGGCTTAGGCTAGTATTAGTTACCCTAGGGGATAGAGGCTTTAGGAATGTAGCTCCTCTAGGAGTATTATAGCCCTCTACGTAATGCCCTAGGGCAGACTAAGGTTTGTCTATCTATAAGGATACTAGCGTAATAGTTATTAGTAACCTATCTTAAAATATAAACTAAGGAGTTATCCTTATATATAAGTATTTAGGTATAAAACCCTATGTAAAATAAAAGTAAACGTAAGTAAGAGCTTTAGCGTATTATTAACTAATCCTAATGTTCTTAGATAGACTTAAGTAAGAGCATATAGGGCTAGACCTAAAAGAAGGTAAACTATGCCTATATAGGATAAAGCTAGAGGAAACTCTAGTGGAGGCTTGTAGTAGTTCTAATATGTAAATTAATTATTAAATATAGGTATAGGGGTAAAAAACTAATTAAACCTTCTAGTAGCTAGTTTCTACTAAAGTTTCCCTTAGGATAGTAGTATTAATCTTAGTTTTATAAGGTAAAGCAAATAATTAGGGACTTAGGGGCTATATACTACCTTTATCTATTCTTAAACTTTAAATATATAAGAAGCCCTTATTACTTAATTAAATATAGGTATTTAAATATATTAACACTAGTAGGCTATTTTTAGTAAGTAAAACTAGTAATATAGGATAAACTAAACGCAAGGTTAAGGTACTAGAGTAAACGCTTATTAAACACCACAAAAGGTGTTAGTATATCTTAATAGTAGGATAGTGGCTATAGAAGTTAGAATCCACTAAGGACTATATAATAACTTACCTACTAAATATACTAGCCTTAAAAATAAATAGCGCTTAAGCATCTTACCTATACCTTACCCTTAGGGTAGAAATAAAGCCCTAAGGAGTAAGTAAATATAGGGGTTAGTAATAAAGCCTAGGGCATAAGCCTAGGTTAAATAGCCTCTAGTGTAGATCTTAGTAGTAGTAGTAAATACTTTACTAAGAACTTAAAGAACTAAAGTAAGGAAAGGTTCTATATAAACAGCGGTTAGATATAGGTTAGTTAATCCTAAGCTATAGGGAAGTTCTATTTTAAAGGTATACTTATACACTATCTAGCAAAGGGAGCTAGTTAATATTCTAGCACCTAGATATAGGTTTTACATAGTAATATAACTAAACGTAAAGACAATAGCAAGGGCCCTAAGTAGAGTTCTCTTTTCTTCTTAATAGTCTCTTACTCTAAAATTAGTTTATCTAGAGATAGAGTTTAATAGCTAGAAAAGCCTAGTACCTTTACTAGGTTTAGTGCGCTCCTAATATCCCTTAAAAATCCATAGGAAGGAATAATTCTTATGCTAGGTTATACTTATAACTATAGTAAGTCTCTAAGGTAAATAGCCTCTAGTTAATAGAATAATATAGATAAGGAAAGTTAGTAAAATAGATCTATAACTTTAGGAAAGGATTAGCTCTAAGGGTTAGGTGCATTAGGCCTTAGGGGACGCCCTAGGAGTAGGTAGCCACTAGCTAGGTAACTAGCTAGTGGTAGCTAATATCTAGGTGCTAATGCCCTTAGTAGGCCTTAGCTATTTAGCGTATAATTAATAACTAACTTAGAACTAGTATAGACAAGGGAATCTAACTATCTAATTAAAACATAGCATTATAATAGCTAGAAAGTAGTGTTAACATAATATGATTTCTACCTAGTGCTCTAAATGTTAATATAAAGTAATTTAACTAAGCGTAGGTAAATAGCAGGAGTAACTATAACTCTCTTAAGGTAGCTAAATACCTTATTATCTAATTAGTAATGCGTATAAATAGATTAATAAGATTCCTACTATCCCTATTTACTATCTAGTGAAACTATAGCTAAGGGAATAGGCTTAGTAAAATTAGCAAGGAAAGAAAACCTATTAAGCTTAACTCTAGTTTAATATTATAAAAAGATATAGAAGGTATAGAATAAGTAGGAGCTTTAGCGCTAGTAAAATACTACTACTTCTATTATTTTTACTTATTTAATAAAATAAGGCTAGATTTTTATCTAACTTCTAGTTTTAAGGTCCTTTATAGGCTAACCTAGGTTAAAGACATTATTAGGTAGGGAGTTTAGCTAGGGCGGCATATTTATTAAACTATAACGCAGGTGTCCTAAGGGGGCTTATAGAGAATAGAAATCTCTAGTAAAATAAAAGGGTAAAAGTCCCTTAATTTTGATTTTTAGTGTAAATATAAACTATAAAAGTGTGGCCTATTAATCCTTTAGTCCCTTAATATTTAAGGCTAAAGGTGCTAGAAAAGTTACTATAGGGATAACTAGCTTATAGTAGCTAAGCGTTTATAGTAACGTTACTTTTTAATCCTTTAATATTAGCTTTTCCTATTATACTAAAGTAGAATTTAGTAAGCGTTAGATTATTCACCTACTAATAGGGAATATAAGCTAGGTTTAGACTGTTATAAGATAGGTTAGTTTTACCCTACTAATAACCTTACTATAATAGTAATTTAGCTTAGTATAAGAGAAACTACTAATTTAGATAATTAGTTTTTATAGCTATCTAACTAAGCAGTGCCGCAAAGCTACTATCTGCTAGATAATAGCTAAACGCCTCTAAGTTAGAATCCATGCTAGAACGCGGTAATACTACCTGCACGTATAGATAGACAAGAATAGGCTCTAGCTTAGTGTCTTAGCTGTTATGGACTGGCCCCTAGGCGACTGCAATAGGGCGTCAATATAATATTAAGAAACTTAAGGAAAGGAAAGAGGAAGGTAGGAAACCTATTCTTACTAGAGCCCCTTATACCCCTAGCTGCCTTATATTAGCCCCCTTTTCTATGTCCTTGCCTACTTAGGACTGTCCCCACTTATGTGCACTATAGTAAATGCTTAGGCAAAGCCTAAGCCCTTATATATGCCCTTACTCCTCCCCCTCCCGCTACCCTTAACTATAGTTATTATAGGTATTTACCCCCTTAATACATTATAAGGACCTGTTATTTTAACGTTAGGCCTAGGCAGGGCGCGTAACGCGTTCTCTTAGCCCGCATTATTATTATGTTAACAGTAGCCCCGCCCCACTAGAGTATAACTTATTCTCCACTAGCATAAAAACCCTACTTACCACCTACTATTTATTTTTATTATATAACCTCACTTTTCTTACGTAAAATTTTCCTAAAACATTACAGTACTATTACTCCTTCCTATCCTATTATTAAAAACACTCTTTATTTACCTATTAGACTCTTACTAGACATAGCCTAATATAGCAACCCCTATAGCGTTCCCCCATAAGCTCTAGCCACCCCTACTACGCTACCTACCTAATCTATTAGTGAGTTCCTTATTAAGGGAACTTAGATAATAAGGAGCATGCTACTCCTAAGTAGTCTTCTAGCCCTATAGGCTATGCATTAAAGGTACCTTACTATAGGCGTGTTAGACTACCGCCCTCCTAAAAGTGGCTAGTCCTGCCCCTATGTTAGTAAAATTACGTAACCTATGTCTAGTTAACTAGGTTCCTATTAGCTAACCCTAGCTCTAATATTATTTAAAAGACCTTAAGGCCACAATTACCTTAGGGACATATATCATCACGCCTAGCGTTACAAGGACTACGATAACTAAGAAGAAAATGCTAGTACTGTCCTAAGGCTTCCGCGCCCTTGTTAGTTAATAGAATGCCCTTTTAAACTAGGCCTAATTTAATCTAGTACTAGTTTGTTTAGCCCTTAGGCTACCTCCCTTCTCTAACTCCCCCGCTATAAATATAACTAGGCTTAAAGTTATTCCCTTTAGTAGTAGTAGCCCTATAGGAGGCTATAGCATAGGAAACTCTATATAGTAGGTTACAGGCATTCTATTCTAATAGAACTAGTAGATTATAGGCAGTCTAAACTCTATACGTTAAGAGTATTATAACTAGTTTACGCGCCTCCTTAAGGCTCTCTCTCCTGCTACTATAGCGGTAACTAGGGCTATTAACTTATTAAGTCTAAAGATAAATCACCCTCTTATTGCTACTAGGAACGCTCCTAACTTAGAACTAGGTTAGGCCTAACTAACTATTATACTAATTACATCCTAGGTAGTAGGTGTCCTATAGTAATAAATACTACCTAATATTTATACCCCGCCGGAGGTTAACCTAGAGATAGGCTACCCTAGCCTATACTTACTTTACGTTTACTAATTGCTATTCCGCTCCTACTATCTAGAACTATAGTAGTGGCTATCCTATCCGTTATAATACTATCCGCGTCCCTACTAGACGCGAGGCAACGCTAATTAATATCCTATCTAATAGCGATAACAACCTATCTAATAGCATAGGCAACCCTTACGCTATAGGGGATAAAGGATTCTAAGTTTGTTTTAGTGGCTAGAATAAGTTAATAGGGTATAAATTAGGCGCGCCTCGCGCTATTAGAAGTCTCTATAGGTAGATAAGTAGTTTGTAATTAATTTAGTCTATTATTATATTATATATCTCCTCACTCCGCTTTAAACTTATTAAGGGCTTGTGTTTATATTATACTCTCTAGCGGTTCCTATGTTAGCTATACATAACCCGCCTACTTAACTAGTACGTTACGTCTCCTGCCTAGCCTAGGGCATTCTAGGCTACTAAGATTCGTTTAACTTAGTATTCCTCTATAAGTTTATTATTATCCTCTGCTAGGATCTATTCTAGCCCTAGGCAAGAGTCCTAGAGTCTCTAGCTAGGGAGAGGGTCCTCTACGGCCCGTTTAATAAGGTCTACATAGAAAACTAGGTAAATACCCTTAGGACATCTAACTATACTATAAGTAGCGTTAGTACTTCTATAACTATATACTTTACCATAACCTAATTAAGTTTTTGTAAGGGTGGTTAGTCTTAATATTCTTAAGTAAAAGCCACACCTTATCTCTAACTTAAAACTATTTCACTAGCTATTAAGAAGCTAATATAGCGTCCTACTGTCTTTATTAAACATAAGCTATTATAGCTTATACTAGATAAGTACCCTCTTATAGGTATTTAAGGAATTGTATAGCTTATCACTTAGGTGTTATTATAGAGGTAGACTAGTCTAGTTATAACTAGATTAGCTCTAAGTTATAGCTATATAGTAACTTATTTAGGCTAACTCCTATTATAGAAGAGGACCTATTATTAATCGCAAGCTAGCAAGCTACTAGATACTCTAGCTAATTAAACTATAAGAAAAAGACTATAATGCGTAGTATTACCTGCACCTCCTAGTTCGCTTGCTCTATGCTACTATTAGTCTATAGGTAGTGTAATATAAAAAGTAGCTAGTTTATCCTAATATAGGAGTATAATATTATCTAAAATTTTCCTAGCTAGTCTAACCCTTAATCTATAATAATAGATTAGGAAATCCTTAAAACCTCTACTAGACTATCTTAAACTATTTCACACACTCCTTAGCCCTAATAAAGGTTATAGCTTCTAACTACATAAACTTTAAGAGTCTATCTATAATAACTATAAGGTACTATAGCCTCTCTAGGGACGCTACTAGTAAGTTTATTATAAAGTTAATAGAAATCTAAGACTAGAACTAATTAGGGATTAGTAGAGGCTTTAGTAAGCCCTAACGCTATTAATAACTCTTATAACTACTAAAGCAGTAATAATTATAAACAAGCTAAGCAACGTCCTGTGATATCCTATCCTAATGGAATTATTATTATAAAATTTAAAATATAGTGTTATAACCTAGGTGCCCTACCACTAGCAAGTCATAGCATTGTTATATAAGGGTTATTATAAGGGGTTCCTAAGCTAGAACCTAAGTACAGCCCCTAAACTAAAGCGCCCTATATGCGCTTATAGAATAATCTATAACCTATTCCCTTATTAGCGCTTTAGGGGAAACTTCTAACCCCTTCCTAAATAGTCCTTAATTAAATACTATACATAGGGTCTAATATAATAGCCTAGTCCTATAGGGTCTAAAGGTGCTTAGTAGTAAAAAGAGCCTCCCCTACTAGTAGTAGCAGCGTATACACAAGATATAGCACTAGGCTAGTGCTATCCCTCTACACCTCTAGTAATAGTAAGAGTTATGTAATAGTAATAGGCTATAGGATATGCCCTATCCTTAAAGCTAATCTATTCTAGTCCTACTCCCTCTAGGAAAGGGCATCTAGGCGTTAAGCTTATGTACTAGGCTTATAATAGAGGTGAAAGTTAAATAATATAAGTATATTCGCCTACTAAGCCTATCTCTCTAATATTAACTAAGGGATTATAAAGTATTCTAAGTTCTTGTGATTTATATAGATAATAAATAGATAGGATACGCCCTAAAGCTCTGCTAACCACGCCTTAAGGCAAGAGATAATAGTAAGGAGTTCCTTATTATAAATTATATAGTTCTTCTACAAGGGCGTAAGACTAGTAGAATAGTAAGTAACTAGGTACAAGACGCTATCGGGACCTTATTGCGAGAAGCACTTACTAAGGGCTTTGCCTAAACAATTAGCTTCTACCACTATTAAGCGGTCCGGGTCCTATTATACTAGCACTAGGTATGTAATAAAGGTATCTTTTAACCTCTTAAAGGCCTTATCCTCCTTAGATCCCTATTAGAAAGGAACATTCCTCTTAGTAAGTTATATTAGCGAAGCCACTATCTCTAAGAAGTCACTAATAAAATCGCGGTAAAAATTCGCAAATCCTAGGAAGCTATAAACCCCACGTAGCTTTATAGGTGCTGCCTATTCCCTTATAGCCATAACCTTTATAGGATCTAGGCGGATTAAGCGTCCTACTATAATAATATATCCTAGGTACTAAACCTCTTTTATAGCGAATATAGATTTATTAAGGTTAAGGTATAAGCCTATAGCCCTTAAGTGGCTAAGAACTAACTAGACCTTAGCTATGTAGTCCTTCCTTAACCCCCTAAGTAAACTAGAATATTATTAAGGTAAGCTATAATAAAGTCCCCTAATACATCCCCTAAGGATTTATTAATATAACGCTAGAAGGTTACTAGTGCGCTAGCTAAGCTAAAGGGATAGACTAGCTATTTAAACAGGCTAAACCTTATATAGAACGCTATAAGGTGCTCCTTACCCTTAGCTATCTATAGTTTATAAAACATTACACAAACATCTACCTTTATAAACTAATGCGCCTAGGATAGGGAGTGTAACGTCTCTTTAATTAGTAGGAGAGGGTAATAGTCCTATGCTATTATCTTATTAAGAGCGTAATAGTCTACGCAAAAACGCTATCCCTTATTTACCTTTTTAACAAGAAGGACAGGAGCTATAGCTAATAAGGAGCTAGCACGGATCTAACCCTTATCTATTAAGTCTATAATCTAGCGTTAAACCTCTAAGAGCTAATCCTATAGCATATTATATAATAGTCCCTATAGGAGTGTTAGTTTAGACCTATCTAGGTTCTTATGTATATATATGTAGTAGTTAAGAGAACCCCTATAAGGGGGCAAACCATTAGCCTTAGCCTTATTAAAGAGGTCCGCAAAGTCCTCTAACTCCTTAGGCAGCGTTAACGTGTTAGGACTAGCTAGCTCTGTCT
The DNA here is from genome assembly GCA_023650705.1 of Epichloe brachyelytri. Lineage (NCBI taxonomy): Eukaryota > Fungi > Ascomycota > Sordariomycetes > Hypocreales > Clavicipitaceae > Epichloe > Epichloe brachyelytri. The sequence continues at coordinate 4,542,988 of CP097977.1, read as the reverse complement.
TAGGCACTATAATCTGTAGTACTATTATTATCTCCTTTAAGCTTATAGTAATAAACCTTATAGTAGTGTCCTTATTCTATTATGCCCTACAAGCCTTAGCGGCGTAAAGGGATCTAATAATTCCCTATACTAGTGCCTCCACCGCCTAAGTAAAGGCCTTAGAGATACAAAGGCCCTCTATAACTCTAATAACTAGTTATTATTTTACCGCGTAAATTACTACATTACGCTACTCTAACTAAGGCATTCTAAATATTACGTCCTAAGTAAGACCTAGGATAACATATAAGTACATAAATAACTCCTAGCTATCTATGTTAATTCTAGTGCACTATATAGGTTATAGAAGAGATATCTTCCTTAACCCGCTTCCCTCTCCTTTCTATTTCTACTATAGTATAGACACGCCTTTATTTTAGTAACTATATAAGCTCTAGGCTAAGCTGTCTTACTGCTAATTTGCTTATAGCACTATAGCAATTATAACTATAATTAACTTAGACATTAATAAAGTAATATATATTAAAGAGTATAGAAATTAAGAATAGTAGTTAGTTTATATATTATACTATACCCTATTCTATCTCTATATAGCAGTTATAATTATCCTATATTATAGTAGTTAACTAGCCTATTTGCCCCTATATAAGACTTTGCTTAGGGGCTACTTATTTTCTGTAGGGGAACGTTCACTTCCTTATCTACGCTTTCCTTATCCGCCCTAGATATATTAACGCTAACCTATAGGTAATAGGGCAGGAGAAAAGTGCACTCCTAGATAAAGTGGTCCTTAGACTTACATTAGAGGTAGCATCCCTCTTAATAGCGTCTAGCTAAAACTACTTCTAATACCTATTTTGCCTATTATATATTTATAGTAGCTATTATCTCCTTCTCCTTTTAGCTAGCTTATTTTACTTCCCTAGTTAGGTCCCTACTATATAAACCCCTATTATTAGAGTGTTACCCTTATAGTTAGTTAGGGTTAGGGGCTTAGCCTATTAAAGTCTGCGTTAGGTCTAATACTTATTCTCTAGGGCAAGGGTCTTAATATTAACCACGATTTCGCAATACTACGCAACTACTATATGCTAATTAAGATAGCTAATACCTAACCCACGCTAATCTCTCTTAAACGCTTATTAAGCGTATATTAAACTTTGCTAGTTTTACATTATCCCCTAGCATTCCTCTCCTACTATTAAGAGCTTTTCTATAAAGCAAATAAAGAATACAAAAACACCTCCCCTAGCCCTTATTCTATCTAGTTAAGCTCTATAAGGGCTATCTCCTACCTATATAGGTTAGAGAATATAGTCCTAAGGTATTCTAGGAAGTCTATAGGATTAAAAGCAATAGAGCTACTAGACTTAAAGTAAGTAGCTACCTAGGACTATACCTTAGAGGAGAGGTTCTAGTAAATAAATATCTATCTATCCTTATTAGTACTAATAAAGTCCTTATCTACCTATAACTTATACTCTATTAGGAGCCTCTATATAGTAAATAAAGCCTTATTACTATTATATAGGTTACCTATAGGGATTAGTTTCTATTTTATTTTAGGTATAGTAAGGGCTAAATTAGGGGAGTGGCATAGGGTTAACTATTAGGGCACTAGGCTAGGCTATAGGGGTAATTAAGTTAAGGGTCCCACATAATTTACGTTTACTTGCTCCTAGAGGCATGTAATCTCTATTATTTGCTTACTTAGTATAAGTTAGAGCGTTTTAAATTAGGCTTACTAAGCTACCTATAGTACTAAGGCATTAGATAGAGGAGTAACTATCCTTAACTAGGATAATCCTATAGCTAAAGTGTGCCTATTAAATCTATTAATGTATCTATTAGTATATCTATTATATCTTTTAGTAGCTATTATAAGACTAAAGGAAGTTTCTTAATTATTATAGACTAGCCCCTAGGTAACTATAATAGGGCGTTAATATAATATTAAGAAACTTAAGGAAAGGAAAGAAAGGTAAGAAACCTATCCTCACTAGAGCCCCTTATACCCCTAGCTGCCTTATGTTAGCCCCTTTTCTATGTCCTTGCCTACTCAGGACTGTCCCCACTTGTGTGCACTACAGTGAATGCTTAGGCGAAGCCCAAGCCCTTACATTAGCAGGCAATCTCTTTACTATGTAGGAAGTGTGTTATAGTATTTTACATATTATAATTTTAATATAAGCTAGGTTAAATCCTTTATAAATAACTTAGCTATGTAAAATAGTCCTATAAGTAGTAAAGTAGCCTTATTATTATAATTTACTAAGGGTAAGCTATCCTTTGCCTTAATTTCCCTAGCATTAGGGTCCCTATAAGACTAGGGCTAGCGAGGGGGAAGAGTGGGAGGTAAATACTAGCGGATAGGCGGGCGCGCTGCTGTTTTGCGGACGGTGTAGGTTAGGCGCCTAACCTATACCTGCCTGCGCATGTCACGGCACAAAAACAGGGACATAGGTATAACACTCTGCTTACTATATTATCTAGACTAAAGAACAATAAAGATAGGGAGAAAAGAGAAATAAAATAACTATAGTTAATCCCCTATAGTATATATTCTCCTTACTATACTATAATATATCTATTCTCTATAACGCATTCTCTTAGTCCCTCTAGTTACTTTATATTATACTATAAAAACTCTATAGCTTATATAGTAAGTGTAAATAGAGATCTCTATAATAAGTAAGGTCCTAGGCTATTATATAAATTAGAATAGTAGTAGCGCGTTAGTGTAATTAGGGAATATAGACTAGGACATGCCTAGCTATAACATTACCCCCTTTATAAGTTAGCTATGCCCTTATAGTAAGCTATATTATTTAAACTAGATGCGCTTTACTATACTTTCTTATAGCTCCTAAAGTATATTACCCTTAGTTTTCCTAACCTATCTATTAGTAAGGTCTAGTTTTATAGGAGAGTTATTACTTAATTTGTCTAGTAGGAATAGCTTATTATTTTCGTAGTTATATAGCTAATATTCTAAGTTATATAGGGTTCCTTTACTATTAGATTATTACTATAAAACTTCTTAATCTTATATAGCTAATGCTTAAGCTTTCCTATGTTATACTATTTAATGTCTTTATTAGCACCCTCCTAGTTCACTTAGTATTATAGCTTTCTATACTAAATTCTTAATATAAGCACCTTACCTACCTAGTGTTATATTTCGCTATTTACTAGGTCCTTATCTAGGGGCGTGATATATTATCCTAGTAACGGGTTCTAGGCTACCTTACGTAGCTTTAAGGTATAAAATTATTAGTGTATTTTAATTACTATAGGGAGATTAAGCTTAAATGTAGTGCCTTTACTTATAATTATCTTATATAGTCCTACCTATAGGTTATTTAATTTCTTACTTAGCTAGTCTAATATCTAGCCTCTTTAGTTTATATATATAAAGTCCCTAACCTAAAATTAATTATATATTACTTCTTATTAGCGCTTTTTACTTACTACTATTATACCTTTTCTATGTTTCCTATACTACCTTCTAGGCTATGTGTATATATTTTACGTAGTCCTAGGCTCCCTAGCGGGTTATCTAGCTTAATAGGGAGCTAAATTCTATTATATAGTTTTACTAGTTATAACTTATCTAAGGCTTATATCCTATTTCCACTATAAATAGTAATAAGCCTATAGAATCTTATAGTAAGCATGCCTATGCTATATCTGCGAAGGAGTATCTCTAACTAGTTATCCTATATATAATTAACTATTAGCCTTAGCCTTTATATTAGATACTAGTTTATACTCTTAGTCTAACTATTAGTCTATAGGTGTCTTACTATAGAGAGCTATACTTTAATCCCTATAATTATATAAAGCTTATTCTAAAACTTAGAAATAAACTATAGTCCTTAATCTAATATAATTAACTCTAGGGTCCTAGTGTGTTACTAGACATTATTAAAGAAGAGTCTTATAGCCTATAGAGCGTCTATCTTCTTAGTATAGGCTATTATATAAGAGCACTTTAAGAGTTAGTCCACTACTATAAACACCACATTATACTTATAGTAGTCCTTTAGTAGCGTTATAAAGTCTATAGTAAAATACTAGTGGGGCTAGTTAGGCATAGGTAATAGCTATAATAGTCCTAGCGCCTTATCCTAGGCACCTAGTTCCTATAGTATAGGTAGTAGTTATTAATATACTAGGTAATCTCTATTTATATCTTTAGCTACTAGTACTATTCCTAAAGAAGTTTTATTATCTTATTCCTTCCTAGGTAAGCTATAAGCCTCTAAAGGTATGCCTCTATAATTAACCTTATCTAGAGAAAGTCCTCGCTTAGCACTACTAGTTAACCCTAATGTAGTAGCTAGCTATTCTTATCTTCCTAGTTTTTAGTACCTATTTTCTCCTAGAACTCTTCTATACTTCCTATCTTATATGCGTTCTTCTATAATATCTCCTAGGTTAGGAATATACCCTAAGCTTACCTATCCTAAGCCTCTCCTTACTATAGGTCTAGTACTAGGGGTGGTTATGCAAACTTCGTGGGTAGTAATAGCACCTACTCCTGCTAAGCTAGCTACTTCTCCTTCTAGGTCTTAAGGTCTTTAGACTTCCTTAATAGTGTATCTATAGCTACATTTTCCTTCCTAGGTTAGAATTTAATAATAAAATTATACTATAAGAGCTCTTTACTCTACCTTACCTATTATATATTTAGCTACTTCTTTATAGCAAAAACTCTAACCTATAGTAATTTATATACACCTGGATTAGTACCTTTATTTATAAGCCTACTAGCTTTAGTCTTTATTCCTTAAAGCACCTTATAATTACTAATAGTTCCTTATCTAGTATGCTATAATTACCCTCCGCTATGTTTATTATCTTTAAGTAGTATACTATAGGGTGCTACTTATTACTAGACTTCTATAATAGCACTCTAGACACCACTTTATCTAATAAGTTAGTCTCTAGCTTTATCTTATAGTCTAGTTTATAGTGCTAGAGCATAGGTAATAAGATTATAGCTTCCTTTAGCTTTTAGAAAGCTTCCTTATATGCTAGGGTCTAGTCCCACAGGGTGTCTTAGTGGGTAAGGTAGTATAGCAGTTATGTAAGTCTGCTATACCCTTTTATAAACTTCTAGTAAAATCCGCAGAAGCCTAAAAATAACTAGATATCCTTAACCTTTATAAGGCGCTTCTAATTAAACACTACCTTTAGCTTATCTAAGTCTATAGTAATCCCCTTAGTAAATATAATAAACCCTAGGAATTTCGTCTAGGTAACCCTAAATTTACACTTCTTAATATCTACCTATAGGCCTGCCTCCTATAGCCTTTATAGTACCTTACAAACGTGCTAGTAGTGTTTCTTTAGGTTCGCTAAGAAAATTAGGATATTATCTATGTATGCCATATAGTTAACGTCTAAGAGGTCTCCTAGTATATGGTTTATATACCTTTAGAATGTCGTAGGGCTACCTAATAGTCTAAAAAGTAAGACTTTATACTTAAATTAGCTATACTATATCCTAAAGGTTATAAAATCCTCCTTTCCTCTTCTACTCTAAGATAATTAAATGCCTATTAGATATCTAGCTTAGTGAATATCTTAGCTTACTCTAGTATCCCTAGGGTCTTATTAATTAGTGGCAATAGATACCTATCCCTTTTGCTAATTAGGTTAAGCTTCTAGTAATTTACATAGAACCTTAGGCTTTTATCTAACTTCTTCACAAATAGCACTAGTGCTATAAATACTACCTTACTTAGCTTAATAAATCCCTTCTACAAGTTCTTAATTAGGTAGTCCCTAGTAGCCTTAAGCTCTTCTAGTAATTATCTATATAGAGGGCATACTTTAAATCCTACCTCCTATATCCTTCCTTTAGATTAATCTTATAGTTAAAGTTAGGTTATTATATAGGAAGTACATCTACCTTCTTCTTTAAGAACACATTTACTAAATTATAGTATTCCTTTAGTAGCTTTATATATACCTATTAACGGATTTCCTTAGGGTTATCTTCTATCCCCTAGAGGTCTTTTATCTCTTCTAGGTTCTCTAGCGTGTTAATATATACCACTAGTTCTTATAGCGTAATTACGCTAATCTTGTTTTCCTTCTTCTAAGCATTTATTATATAGGGGCTATACTAATAATTACTATTAGGATTGCGGGCTTCTTTATTACTATAGGGTTTAGTAGTAGCTTTTCCTCTAGGCTCCCTCTCTATAAGATCTTCTTTAGTATTAATTATTAGCTATCCTATTATCGCTTCTTATCCTACTTAATAATTTAGTTCCGTCGCTCTACGTTTACCTAGTGCTTAGGATTAATATTATAGGGCTTTAGAAGCTTATCTAGGGTTTACAAAATTAATTAGGGTAACTTAGAGTCTCTTAACGCTAGCTAGTCCTTTAGCTAAATAATCTTCCTTTCCTATAGGTCTAGTATAATGCTATAGGCCTATATCTATTTTAGGCTAAGGATAATATCTCACTTCCCTAAATCTAGTTAAAGCATTAGGTATTTTCTCTCTCTTTAGTAGTTAATAATTAAATTAGGCTCCTAGATCTAGGATACTATATATCCTAGTTTCCCATTAAACCCTATAATTAGGATCTTCTATAGAAGTTTCTCTAATAGTGCTTATAGCTAGTACTTAAGTAATTTTGCTATTCTTTTATTTATAAAGGCATAGCTACCTACTCCTATGTTAATTAGTGCGCTAAGTTTTAGTCTATATTTATTATATTCTACTATATAATTTATCTAAAACTATAGTCTACCTAGTAGCTTGCTAAGGTCTATTAATGCTAACGTTACTAGCGCCTTCTAATTTCGTTAGCCTAGAGGGAAGTTATATTTCCCTAGGCCTCTTTGTTTTCTAATTTATCTAGCTTTACTACCTAGGTTTCCTTTATAATCTCTAAGATTAGTGCCTTCTAATTTAAGCAGTTCCTTATAATATACCTCTTCTTATTATATTAGTAATATAGGCCTTTATTATATACTTTCTTAAGACTTAGGGGCAATAGACTAAAGTTTTACTATCCTTTACCTATAGCGTTCTTTCTCTTATTCTTATCTAAAGTATTAGGGTTAGTAAAGGTTCTCTCTTTAGGGTGCTCTCCTTTATATTACTCTTAAAGGGGGTACTATATATAAGGCTAGCGCGTTTTTAAATTACACTATAGGCTATAGCCTTCTTAATAAGTTTATTAAAGGTATAGTTTTCTTCTATATAGTAACCTACTAGGGTAGTGTGCTAAGATACTAGTAGCTTATTAAAGAATTTATCCTTAAGAAAGTCCTTAGAGATACTACTAATATATATAGCTTTAAAAAGGCTATCTTAAAATTAGCAAATCCACTTCCTATTATTCTAAGGTTAGTAAACTTCTATTAAGCTTTACGCTCCCTATTAGGGTTAAGGAAAATTAAGTCTAGATACTTTACGGTAGCTTCTATAGTAACTAGGACTTACTGTCTATCTATAGTGTAGGTTATATCTAAATATTAGTAAGCTACACCCTTTATATAGGAGTTTACGTAAGCTACATATGCTTTCTTAGTTACATAATAGTTAGCATTATACTAGAGCTTATTATAAATAGTGCCTTTCTAGGATTCGTAAGTTAGGTTAACTCTATTATTAAGTGTGTCTAGGTCTAGGAGCTTTGCTAATTAGGATATGCGTTTAGCAGCTAGTGTTACGCTAGCCCTAGTGTCCCTAATCTAGATTAACTAGTGCGTGAGTTTAAGGTGGTTATTAATAAGGTTCTAATAGTTACTAATAACCCTATTCTTCTCTTTTTCTAAGCAAGCATAATTAATATACTTAGGGTTTGTAGTCCTTACCTAGAGTGCCACTAGTTTAGCTTATATTACTTCTAGTTAGTCTAGTCCCTCCTAGTTACTTTATATCTAGGCTATATAATTAGCATTTACTAGTAGTTCTATATTATTATTTAGGAATTTAACTATAGAGGATAGGTTGCTTACTATACCTACTAGTACTTCTCTCTAGAGGTAAGATTCTCTAATAATCTCTATAATGCCTTTATTCTAGATTAACTCTTAGATTATATTATTATTATTTAAGGAGACTTAGGCACTCTAGGCCATTGCTCGCAGGCATAGGTCTAGCTAACTAGCCTTATTAATTCACTTCTAAATCTCCTACTCTACGCCTTCTATAGAAGCTTCCTATTCCTAGGACTATAGTTCTAGTAAGTCTTCTTAGGTTACTACCTAGCCTATCTAAATATCTATAATTAGGTCTCTATTACTATTAACACCTAGCATATTTATATGTCTGCGTTTACAGTAGCTAGGAATAGTTAGTACTCCTACCCTATACGTGATATAGGTCTTGCCCTTACTCTATAACTAATCACAAGGTATATTATTTAGTATTGCTAGGTATTATTATAGGTGTGAACGTTACTATAGGTTTTAGAATAGTTTATTAAAAAAGGTAGGATAGTTATTATTATTCTTAATAAAGAAAAGGTAAAGATAATCTTTATTATTATATTATAGCATAAAAATAAGGATATAAGTATAACACTTTACTTACTATATTATTTAGACTAAAAGAATAATAAAGATAAGGAGAAAAGAAATAAAATAACTATAGTTAATCCCCTTATAGTATATATCCTCCTTACTATGCTATAATATATCTATTCTCTATAACGCATTCTCTTAGTTCCTCTAGTCACTCTATATTATACTATAAAAACTCTATAGCTTATATAGTAGGTGTAAATAGGAGATCTCTATAGTAAGTAAGGGTCTTAGGCTATTATATAAATTAGAACGGTAGTAGCGCGTTAGTGTAATTAGGGAACACAGACTAGGACGCGCCTAGCCATGACATATATATTATAGCACAAAAAATAGGGACATAGGTATAACACTTTACTTACTGTATTATCTAGACTAAAAGAACAATAAAGATAAGGAGAAAAGAGAAATAAAATAACTATAGTTAATCCCCTATAGTATATATCCTCCTTACTATACTATAATATATCTATCCTCTATAACACATCCTCTTAGTCCCTCTAGTTACTCTGTGTTATACTATAAAAACTCTATAGCTTATATAGTGGGTGCAAATAGGAGATCTCTATAATAAGTAGGGTCCTAGGCTATTATATAAGTTAGAATAGTAGTAGCGCGTTAGTGTAATTAGGGAACATAGACTAGGACGCGCCTAGCCGTGACATTTTGTCTAGACTAAAAGAACAACAAAAATAGGGAGGAAAGAGAAACAAAATAACTATAGTTAATCCCCTATAGTATATATCCTCCTCACTATGCTGTAATATATCTATCCTCTATAACGCATCCTCTTAGTCCCTCTAGTCACTCTGTGTTATGCTATAAAAACTCTATAGCTTATGTAGTAGGTGTAAATAGGAGATCTTTATAATAAGTGGGGTCCTAGGCTATTATATAAGTTAGAACAGTAGTAGCACGTTAGTGTAATTAGGGAATATAGACTAGGACACGCCTAGCTATAATATTACCCCCTTTTATAAGTTAGCTATGCCCTTATAGTAAGCTACGTTATTTAAACTAGATACGCTTTACTATACCTTCTTATAGCTTCTAAAGTATATTACCCTTAGTTTTCCTAACCTATCTATTAGTAGGGTTTAGTTTTGTAGGAGAGTTATTACTTAATTTATCTAGTGAAAATAGCTTATTATTTTTATAGCTATATAGCTAATATTCTAAGTTATATAGGGGTCCCTTTACTATTAGATTATTACTATAAAACTTCTTAATCTTATATAGCTAATACTTAAGCTTTCCTATATTATACTATTTATTATCTTTGTTAGCGCTCTCTAGTTTACTTAGTATTATAGCTTTCTATACTAAATTCTTAATATAAGTACCTTGCCTACCTAGTGTTATATTTCGCTATTCACTAGGTCCTTATCTAGGGCGTAATATATTATCCTAGTAGTAGGTTCTAGGCTGCCTTACGTAGCTTTAAGGCGTAAAATTATTAGTGTATTTTAATTACTATAGGAGATTAAGCTTAAATATAATGCCTTTACTTATAATTATCTTATATAGTCCTGCCTACAGGTTATTTAATTTCTTACTTAGCTAGTCTAATTTCTAGCCTCTTTAGTTTATATATATAAAGTCCCTAACCCTAAAATTAATTATATATTGTTTCTTATTAGCACTTTTTACTTACTACTATTATGCCTTTTCTATGTTTCCCTATACTACCTTCTAGGCTATATATATGCGTTTTGCGTAGTCCTAGGCTCCCTAGTAGGTTATCTAGCTTAATAGGGAGCTAAATTCTATTATATAATTCTACTAGTTATAACTTATCTAAGGCTTATGTCCTATTTCCACTATAAATAGTAATAAGCCCGTGGAATCTTATAGTAAGCATGCCTATGCTATATTTGCGAAGGAGCATCTTAGACTAGTTATCCTATACGTAATTAACTATTAGCCTTAACCTTTATATTAGATACTAGTTTATACTCTTAGTCTAACTATTAGTCTATAGGTGTCTTACTATAGAGAGCTAGACCTTAATCCCTATAATTATATAAAGCTTATTCTAAAACTCTAAAATAAACTATAGTTCTTAATCTAATGTAATTAACTCTAGGGTCCTAGTGTATTACTAGATATTATTAAAGAAGAGTCTTATAGCCTATAGAGCGTCTGTCTTCTTAGTATAGGCTATTATATAGGAGCGCTTTAAGAGTTAGTTTACTACTATAAACACTATATTATACCTATAGCGGTCCTTTAGTAGTGTTATAAAGTCTATTATAAAATACTAGCGGGGCTAGTTAGGTATAGGCAGTGATTATAGTAGTCCTAGTGCCTTATCCCTAGGCATATAATTCCTATAGTATAGGTAGTAGTTATTAATATACTAGGTAATCTCTATTTATATCTTTAGCTACTAGTACTATTCTTAGAGAAGTTTTATTATCTTATTCCTTCCTAGGTAAGCTATAAGCCTCTAAAGGTATGCCTCTATAATTAACCTTATCTAGAGAAAGTCCTTACTTTGCACTACTAGTTAACCCTAATATAGTAGCTAGCTATTCTTATCTTCCTAGTTTTTAGTACTTATTTTCTCCTAGAACTCTTCTATGCTTTTTATCTTATATGTATTCTTCTATAATATCTCCTAGGTTAGAAACACACCCTAAGCTTACCTATCCTAAGCCTCTCCTTACTATAGGTCTAGTACTAGGGTAGTTATATAAACTTTATAGGTAGTAATAGCACCTACTCTTACTAAGCTAGCTACTTCTCCTTCTAGGTCTTAAGGTCTTTAGACTTCCTTAATAGCGTATTTATAGCTATATTTTCCTTCCTAGGTTAGAATTTAATAATAAAATTATACTATAAGAGCTCTTTACTTTACCTTACCTATTACGTATTTAGCTACTTCTTTATAGCAAAAACTCTAACCTATAGTAATCCATGTACACCTAGATTAGTACCTTTATCTATAAGCTTACTAGCTCTAGTCTCTATTCCTTAAAGCACCTTATAATTACTAATAGTTCCTTATCTAGTATGCTATAATTACCCTCTACTATGTTTATTATCTTTAAGTAGTATACTATAGGGTATTACTTATTACTAGACTTCTATAATAGCACTCTAGACACTACTTTATTTAATAAGTTAGTCTCTAGCTTTATCTTATAGTCTAGTTTATAGTGCTAGAGCATAGGTAATAAGATTATAGCTTCCTTTAGCTTCTAGAAAGCTTCCTTATATACTAGGGTCTAGTCCTATAAGGTGTCTTAGTAAGTAAGGTAGTGTAGTGGTTATGTAAGTTTACTATACCCTTCTATAAACTTCTAGTAAAATCCGCAGAAGCCTAAAAATAACTAGATATCCTTAACCTTTATAGGGCGCTTCTAATTAAACACTGCCTTTAGCTTATCTAGGTCTATAGTAATCCCCTTAGTAAATATAATAAACCCTAGGAATTTTGTCTAGGTAACCCTAAATTTACACTTCTTAATGTTTACCTATAGGCCTACCTCCTATAGCCTTTATAGCACCTTATAAACGTGCTAGTAGTGTTTCTTTAGGTTCACTAAGAAGATTAGGATATTATCTATATATGCTATGTAGGTAATGTCTAAGAGGTCTCTTAGTATGTGGTTTATATACCTTTAGAACGTTATAAGGCTACCTAATAGTCTAAAAGGTAGGACTTTATACTTAAATTAGCTATACTATATCCTAAAGGTTATAAAATCCTCGCTTTTCTCTTTTACTCTAAGATAATTAAATACCTATTAGATATTTAGCTTAGTGAATATCTTAGCTTACTCTAGCATCCCTAGGGTCTTATTAATTAGTAGTAATAGATACCTATCCCTTTGCTAATTAGGTTAAGCTTCTAGTAATCCACGCAAAACCTTAGGCTTCTATCTAACTTCTTTACAAATAGCACTAGTGCTATAAATACTACCTTACTTAGCTTAATAAATCCCTTCTATAGGTTCTTAATTAGGTAGTCCCTAGTAGCCTTAAGCTCTTCTAGTAATTATCTGTATAGAGGGGCATACTTTAAATCCTACCTCCTATATCCTTTCTCTAGATTAATCTTATAGTTAAAGTTAGGTTATTATAGGGAAGTGCATTTGCCTTCTTCTTTAAGAATACATTTGCTAAATTATAGTATTCCTTTAGTAGCTTTGCGTATACCTATTAATAGATTTCCTTAGGGTTATCTTCTATCCCCTAGAGGTCTTCTATCTCTTCTAGGTTCTCTAGCGTGTTAATATATGCTACTAGTTCCTATAGCGTAATTACACTAATCTTGTTTTCCTTCTTCTAAGTATTTATTATATAGGAGCTATACTAATAATTACTATTAGGATTATAGGCTTCTTTATTACTATAGGCTTTAGTAGAGGCTCTTCCTCTAGGCTCCCTCTCTATAGTATTTTCTTTAGTGTTAATCGTTAGCTATCCTATTATTACTTTTTGTCCTTTTTAATAATTTAGTTTTATTACTCTATGTTTGCCTAGTGCTTAGGATTAATATCACGGGGCTTTAGAAGCTTATCTAGGGTTCACAAAATTAATTAAGGTAACTTAGAGTCCCTTAACGCTAGCTAGTCCTTTAGCTAAATAATCTTCCTTTCCTATAGGTCTAGTATAATGCTATAGGCCTACATCTATTTTAGGCTAAGGATAATATCTTACTTCCTAAATCTAGCTAGAGCATTAGGCATTGTCTCTCTCTTTAGTAATTAACATTTTCTCTCTCTTTAGTGGTTAATAATTAAATTAGGCTCCTAGATCTAGGATACTATATATCCTAGTTTCCTATTAAACCCTATAATTAGGATCTTCTATAGAAGTTTCTCTAATAGTGCTTATAGCTAGTGCTTAAGTAATTTCGCTATTCTTTTATTTATAAAGGCATAGCTACCTACTCCTATGTTAATTAGTGCGCTAAGTTTTAGTCTATATTTATTATATTCTACTATGTAATTTATCTAAAACTATAGTCTACCTAGCAGCTTACTAAGGTCTATTAATGCTAATGTTACTAGCGCCTTCTAATTTTATTAGCCTAGAGGGAGTTACGTTTCCCTAGGCCTCTTTATTTTCTAATTTATCTAGCTTTACTACCTAGGTTTCCTTTATAATCTCTAAGATTAGTGCCTTCTAATTTAGGTAGTTCCTTATAATATACCCCTCCTTATTATATTAGTAGTATAGGCCTTTATTATATGCTTTCTTAAGACTTAGGGGCAATAGACTAAAGTTTTACTATTCTCTGCCTATAGCGTTCTTTCCTTATTCTTATCTAAAGCATTAGGGTTAGTAAAGGTTCTCTCTTTAGGGTGCTCTCTTTTATATTACTCTTAAAGGGGTGCTATATATAAGGCTAGCGTGTTTTTAGATTATACTATAGGCTATAGCCTTCTTAATAAGTTTATTAAAGGTATAGTCTTCTTCTATATAGTAACCTACTAGGGTAGTATACTAAGATACTAGTAGCTTATTAAAGAATTTGTCCTTAAGAAGGTCTTTAGAGATACTACTAATATATATAGCTTTAAAAAGGCTATCTTAAAATTAGCAAATCCGCTTCCTATTATTCTAAGGTTAGCAAACTTCTATTAAGCTTCGCGCTCCTTATTAGGGTTAAGGAAAATTAAGTCTAGATGCTTTAGGGTAGCTTCTATAGTTACTAGGACTTACTATCTATTTACAGTGTAAGTTATATCTAAATATTAGTAGGCTATACCCTTTATATAGGAGTTTATATAAGCTACACATGCTTCCTTAGTTACATAGTAGTTAGCATTATACTAGAGCTTATTATAGATAGCGCCTTTCTAGGATTTGTAAGTTAGGTTAACTCTATTATTAAGTGTATCTAGGTCTAGGAGCTTTACTAATTAGGATATGCGTTTAGTAGCTAGTGTTACGCTAGCCCTAGTGTCCCTAATCTACATTAACTAGTGCGTAAGTTTAAGGTAGTTATTAATAAGTTTCTAATAGTTACTAATAACCCTATTCTTCTCTTCTTCTAAGCAAGCGTAATTAATATACTTAGGGTTTATAGTCCTTACCTAGAGTGCTACTAGTTTAGCTTATATTACTTCTAGTTAGTCTAGTCTCTCCTAGTTACTTTATATCTAGGCTATATAATTAGTATTTACTAGTAGTTCTATATTATTATTTAGGAATCTAACTATAAAGGATAGGTTACCTACTATACTTACTAGTACTTCTCTCTAGAGGTAAGATTCTCTAATAATCTCTATAATACCTCTATTCTAAGTTAATTCTTAGATTATATTATTATTATTTAGGGAGAATTAGGCACTCTAGGCTATTACTTGTAAGCATAGGTCTAGCTAACTAGCCTTATTAATTCGCTTCTAGATTTCCTACTCTATGCCTTCTACGAAAGCTTCCTATTCCTAGGACTATAGTTCTAGTAAGTCTTCTTAGGTTACTGCCTAGCCTATCTAAATGTCTATAATTAGGTCTCTATTACTATTAATACCTAGTATATTTATATATTTACGTTTATAGTAGCTAGGAATAGTTAGTACTCCTACCCTATATGTAATATAGGTCTTGCCCTTACTCTATAACTAATTATAGGGTATATTATTTAGTATTACTAGGTGTTATTATAGGTGTAAACACTACTATAGGTTTTAGAATAGTTTATTAAAAAAGGTAAGATAGTTATTATTATCCCTAATAAAGAAAAGGTAAAGATAATCTTTATTATTATATTATAGTATAAAAAACAGGGATATAGGTATAACACTTTACTTACTATATTATCTAGACTAAAAGAATAATAAAGATAGGGATAAAAGAGAAATAAAATAACTATAGTTAATCCCCTATAGTATATATCCTTCTTACTATACTATAATATATCTATTCTCTATAATATATTCTCTTAGTCCCTCTAGTTACTTTATATTATACTATAAAAACTCTATAGCTTATATAGTAGGTATAAATAGGAGATCTCTATAATAAGTGGGGTTCTAGGCTATTATATAAGTTAGAACAGCAGTAGCGCGTTAGTGCAATTAGGAACATAGACTAGGACACGCCTAGCTATAACATATAGGTGTGGTATAAGTTAGGTGCCTAACCTATACTTGCCTACGCACGCTATTATTATACATGTAAGCGCTATTATTATATACAAGTGCACTATTATGTAAGTGGTGTAAGTTAGGCGCCTAACCTACACCTAGTCACGCACGCTATTGCTATACGTGCGGGCGCTATAGGTATGCGTGTGGGCGCTGTTAATATATATAGGTACGCTATTATTACTTATACAGGCGCTATTAACGTGTGTAAGTGCGCTATTATCCTTTATATAAGCACTATAACTATATATATAAGGAGTTAATTAAAATTTAGTGTATATAGGTATTTATATTATATAGCTATAAGTTAATTTTTATTTTTCCTATATAAATAAATTTTATAGAAAATAAAAAGTAGCTTATAAGCCCCTACTAGTAACCCTAGTTTACTAATATAGTTAGTAAGTATATAAGAGGGGGTAAAAGCCTAGATAGTTAAGTAGTAGTGCTATAAGGTAAAGTAGTTTAGTAAGTACTACTCTCTCTATACCTTATCTTATAGATATTTACTATATAGCCTTTTAGATAGGCTTATAGGCTATTAGCCTTACTAGTAGGGGTTATAGTAAGTATTAACTTCCTTAAAACTAGTTACTTAGGCTTTATAGTATATAGGAAATACCTAGCTATAGTAGGAGGCTTACCTCTAGACTACTAGCTAGATAGGTTCTATAGGTAATTAGCTACTAGCTATTATACTATAATTTAAAGTAATAGGTAGTAACTATAGGTAGCTAACACTAGAATAGCTAATACTACACACTAAGTCCTTCTCCTAGGGCGCTTAGACTATATAGCTTATAGTAAGTATAGAATATATATATAGATAAATGCCCTAGGGAACTTAGAGAGGAAAGTAAAATACTATAAGTAGTTTCCCTAGCCTAAAGCTAGCTAAGGCTACCTATAGCTTACCTATATTATAGTAAGTAACCACTAGAAGACTAACTCTCTCTAGCGTTACTCTAGTAGCGCTAGTAAGCTACCCCTAGTAAATAATAGTTATCTAGTTAATTTTACTAGTAGTTATATACTTATCTTAAAGATTAAGCTATATATATCTAAGTATAAGTAATTATATAGTAAAACTATAAATAGCTTATTATATAAGTTATTATTTATTTAATAATACCTTACTACTTAGATAACTATAGTAATTCTAGAGCTAATATATACTAAAAATCCTAACTCTAGAAGGGATGTATTTATTAGATTAAAAACTAATGCCCCTAGGCTCTCTAGTAATTTATAATAACTTCTTAAATTACATAGCCTTATATTAGTAATAGTTTATTTAAATTTCTTCCCTATTAACTTTTAATATTTAGGTAGTAGCTAAATAGAGTTATAATAGGTAATAAAGGGTTAGGGCTTAACCCTAGAGAAGGAGCCTAAGAAATAGCTACTATATCTAAGGAAGGTAGTAAGCACGTAAATTACCTCATCCTAATTTAGGGAGGTAGTAATAATAAATACTAATATAGGGCTCTTTTAGGTCTTATAATTAGAATAAGTATAATTTAAATCCCTTAATAAGGAATAATTAGAGGGTAAGTCTAGTGCTAGTAGCTATAGTAATTCTAGCTCTAATAGCGTATATTAAAGTTATTATAGTTAAAAAGGTTATAGTTAAACCTTAGGCCTAGCTAGCTAGTCTGCCTTACCGCATGTACTAGTCTAGCTAGGCCTTTCCTCTGTAAAACCCTATGCCCTTTACTAGGTATAGTAGGGAAATAAGACTTTTACTTTAAAAATTAGAGTGCTCTAGGCAGGCCTATACTTAAATACATTAGCATAGAATAATAAAATAGGACATATGGTTTTATTTTATTAGTTTCTAGGACTACTATAATAATTAATAGGGATAGTTAAGGGCATTAGTATTTAATTATTAAAGGTAAAATTCTTAGATTTATTAAAGACTAACTACTATAAAAGCATTTACTAAGGATATTTTTATTAATTAGGAATAAAAGTTAGGAATTAAAAATAATTAAATACTATTATAGTCTTAACTATAAACTATACTAACTAGGGATTAGATAATGTTATTTTTTAACTTATTTAGTACCTTATAAGAAATTAAAGTGCTTAGGCTCTAGGGGAGTATAGTTATAAGGCTAAAACTTAAAGAAATTAATAAAAGGGTATTACTAGGGTAAAGCCTATAGCTTAATTTAACTTAACATAGGGAAACTTACTAAGTCTAGATATAATAAGGATTAATAAATTAAGAGCTCTTTCTTAATTTTATAGGTAGTAATATATAGCTATTCTTAGTTAGTAAAGTGATTTATTTACTTAATTATAATAATAAATAAGACCTTAACCTACTAAATAGCCTGTATTACTTTAGTAGTACGCTAGCTTTTAGAGGGACTATTAGCTTAAGCTAATAGAAGTTTAAGGTAATAATAGGTTAACCTATATAGGCCTATAATAGTAGGCCTCGAGAAAAAAAGATAATCACTAGTCTAGTTACTTTACTCTTATAGGGAAGTCCCCTTTATTAGGTAAGGAGTAGCGTTATCTAGCGCTACTTATTTTAGGTAATACCACCTAGTATAGGGAATGCCTAATAGGCTAATCCTATAGTAAGCCTAGGTAACACTAGGCTATTATAACACACGCTAAGGGGTAGGCTAAGCCTCTAGGCTAGCTTAAGGTATATACTAATCCTATAGGAAAAACTATACCTTTATATAAAGCCCTAATAAGGTAAAGTATATTAGGGTACCTTAAGAGATTAGGGCACTAGTCTTACTAGCTTATAGGCTATAGGAGAATACTATAATGCCCTTAGATATTCTAGGCTATACACGCGCTACACTAATAGAGCTAGTAAGTACTCCTTAGCTAGAAAGCCTAGGTAATCTTATTAAACTCTATTATACTAGGGATAGAGTATTATAATTATTACTCTTTAATAAGGAATCCCTAGTAAGTATAAGTTATTAGCTTATATTAATTATATCCCTACCCTTTATATACACTACCTATTACTACTACTAATTAAATAGCTTAGTAAGGTATCTAAACTAGCTTAAAGAGGTAAGTAACTATTACTTAGAGCTAGAAAGCTCTCTAAACTTAGTTATTTAGAGGAAGTAAAAGTTATAATAAGGTCTTTATTAGTAAACTAGTAAAGGGATTATTACTAAGTTTTACACTCCTAAACCCCTATAGACTTATACCTATACTATTACCTTAGTAAGCATAGCTATAGATACCCCCTTATAGGGGCACTAGGCTAGGCGCTTACTAGAGGACCCTAAACTCTTCTATATTTTCTTATATATATCTAAGTGAATTTAATATTAAATAAATTAAAACTTTTAATAATAGATCTCTTAGTTCTAGTATTAATAAAAACATAGTAAAATATAATAAGTAATATAAATTATAAAATTTAGTAAATTATTAAATCTTTAAATATATATTATATTTACTAGTATTCTAGTAAGTATACCTATTTAAGTGTTATTTTAACCCTTAAGCTTACTATATACTTAGTGTTAAGGACTAGCTTACTTACCTTATAGTAGTAGCTACCCCTAAAATAAATTAGTAATCTTATCTATAGCCTCCCTTATATAGTAATATACTACCTTATAACTAGGAGCATAGTGTAGCTATTACTATAAAACACCTAATTTCTCTAAGAGTTAACCTTAAATTAGGTAGGAATACTTACTAAACTTAAGTATATTAATAAGCAAAGGAAAAGAAACTAATAGGGATTACTCTAGTAATAGTAAGTAAAGTAATAATAGCTTAAATTTAAAATCTAGCCCCTAGGGCCTAAGTTATAATTTATAAAGGATGCTTTTAGTAAGGTGCCTTCTAAGTTCCTAGAATAGGATGCTATAGAGGGTAAGAGCCCTATCTAGTTAAATACTAAGCCTTTATAAAGCTTCTTTAATAAGTTAAGTAGTTTAGGAATACTACTCTAATAGGAGGTATATATTTTCTAAAGCTAAATATTAGCTAAAGACTAATAGTATATAAGTAAAGTAATTAAAAATAAAAAGCACTTTAAAAGAGGGTTAAATAGTATATAAAATTATTAAAAGGGAAGCGCTTATAACTAGACTTAGGCCTAGTAAATTATCTAGTGTTCTTACTAGTGTACTTTACTAGGCTTAGGCTAGTATTAGTTTGCCCTAGGGGATAAAGGCTCTAGGAATATAGCTCCTCTAGGAGTGTTATAGCCCTTTACGTAATGCCCTAGGGCAAACTAAGGTTTATGTATTTATAAGAATACTAGCGTAATAGTTATTAGTAACCTATCTTAAAATATAGACTAAGGAGTTATCCTTATATATAAGTGTTTAGGTATAAAACCCTATATAAAATAAAAGTAAATATAAGTAAGAGCTTTAGTATATTATTAACTAATCCTAATGTTCTTAGATAGATTTAAGTAAGAGCATATAGGGCTAGACTTAAAAGAAGGTAAACTATACCTATATAGGGTAAAGCTAGAGAAAACTTTAGTAAAGGCTTATAGTAGTTCTAATATGTAAATTAATTATTAAATATAGGTATAAGGGTAAAAGACTAATTAAACCTTTTAGTAGCTAGTTTTTACTAAAGTTTCCTTAGGATAGTAGTGTTAATCTTAGTTTTATAAGGTAAAGTAAATAATTAGGGACTTAGGGGCTATATACTACCTTTATTTATTCTTAAACTTTAAATATATAAGAAGCCCTTATTACTTAATTAAATATAGGTATTTAAATATATTAACACTAGTAGGCTATTTTTAGTAAGTAAAACTAGTAATATAGGATAAACTAAACGTAAGGTTAAGGTACTAGAGTAAACGCTTATTAAACATTATAAAAGGTATTAGTATATCTTAATAGTAGGATAGTGGCTATAGAAGTTAGAATTTACTAAGGACTATATAATAACTTACCTACTAAATATACTAGCCCTAAAAATAGATAGCGCTTAAGTATCTTACCTATACCTTACCCTTAGGGTAGAAATAAAGCCCTAAGGAGTAAGCAAACATAGGGTTAGTAATAAAGCCTAGGGCATAAGCCTAGGTTAAATAGCCTCTAGTGTAAATCTTAGTAGTAGTAGTAAATACTTTAATAAGAACTTAAAGGACTAAAGTAAGGAAAGGTTTTATATAAATAGTAGTTAGATATAGGTTAGTTAATCCTAAGCTATAGGAAGTTCTATTTTAAAGGTACACTTATACGCTATCTAGTAAAAGGAAGCTAGTTAATATTCTAGTACCTAGATATAGGTTTTATATAGTAATATAACTAAATATAAAGATAATAGTAGGGGCCTTAAGTAAAGTTCTCTTTTCTTCTTAATAGTCTCTTACTCTAAAATTAGTTTATCTAGAGATAGAGTTTAATAGCTAGAAAAGCCTAGTACCTTTACTAGGTTTAGTACGCTCCTAATATCCTTTAAAAATCTATAGGAAAGAATAATTCTTATACTAGGTTATACTTATAACTATAGTAAGTCTCTAAGGTAAATAGCCTCTAGTTAATAAAATAATATAGATAAGGGAAGTTAGTAAAATAGATCTATAACTTTAGGAAAAGGATTAGCTCTAAGGGTTAGGTGCATTAGGCCTTAGGGGACGCCCTAGGAGTAAGCAGCTACTAGCTAGGTAACTAGCTAGTAGTAGCTAGTATCTAGATGCTAATGCCCTTAGCAAGCCTTAGCTATCTAGTGTATAATTAATAACTAACTTAGAACTAGTATAAATAAGGGAATCTAACTATCTAATTAAAATATAGCATTACAATAGCTAGAAAGTAGTGTTAATATAATGTGATTTCTACCTAGTGCTCTAAATATTAAAGTAAAGTAATTTAACTAAGTGTAGGTAAATAGTAGGAGTAACTATAACTCTCTTAAGGTAGCTAAATACCTTATTATCTAATTAGTAACGCGTATAAATAGATTAATAAGATTCCTACTATTCCTATTTACTATCTAGTAAAACTATAGCTAAGGGAATAGGCTTAGTAGAATTAGTAAGGAAAGAAGACCCTATTAAGCTTAACTTTAGTTTAATATTATAAAAGATATAAAAGGTATAGAATAAGTAGGAGCTTTAGTGCTAGTAAAATACTACTACTCCTATTATTTTTTTACTTATTTAATAAAGTAAGGCTAGATTTTTATTTAACTTCTAGTTTTAAGGTCCTTTATAGGCTAACCTAGGTTAAAGACATTATTAGGTAGGGAGTTTAGCTAGGGTAGTATATCTATTAAACTATAACATAGGTATCCTAAGGGGGCTTATAGAGAATAGAAATCTCTAGTAAAATAAAAGGGTAAAAGTCCCTTAATTTTAATTTTTAGTGTAAATATAAACTATAAAAGTATAGCCTATTAATCCTTTAGTCCCTTAATATTTAAGGCTAGAGGTGCTAGAAAAGTTACTATAGGGATAACTAGCTTATAGTAGCTAAGTGTTTATAGTAATATTGCTTTTTAATCCTTTAATATTAGCTCTTCCTATTATACTAAAGTAAAATTTAGTAAGCATTAGATTATTTACTTACTAATAGGGAATGTAAGCTAGGTTTAGACTATTATAAGATAGGTTAGTTTTACCTACTAATAACCTTACTATAATAGTAATTTAGCTTAGTATAAGAGAAACCGCTAATTTAGATAATTAGTTTTTATAGCTATCTAACTAGGCAGTGCTATAAAGCTACTATTTGCTAGATAATAGCTAAACGCC
Source organism: Epichloe brachyelytri (assembly GCA_023650705.1). Classification (NCBI taxonomy): domain Eukaryota; kingdom Fungi; phylum Ascomycota; class Sordariomycetes; order Hypocreales; family Clavicipitaceae; genus Epichloe; species Epichloe brachyelytri. The sequence goes on along the minus strand of CP097977.1, from coordinate 4,520,599 downwards.
TCTAAGTTAAAATCTATGCTAGAACGTAGTAATACCGCCCGCATATATAGATAGATAAGAATAGGCTTTAGCTTAGTATCTTAGTAAGCAATCTCTTTACTACGTAAGAAGCGTGTTATAGTATTTTGCGTATTATAATTTTAATATAAGTAAGGTTAAATCCTTTATAAATAACTTAGCTATATAAAATGGTTTTATAAGCAGTAAAGTAGCCTTATTATTATAATTTACTAAGGGTAAGCTATCCTTTACCTTAATTTCCCTAGCATTAGGGTCCCTACAAGACTAGGGCTAGCAAGGGGGAAGAGTGGGAGGTAGATACTAGCGGATAGGCAAGCGTGCGCTACTGTTTTTATTATAGCACAAAAACAGGGACGTAGGTATAACACTTTACCTACTATATTATCTAGACTAAAAGAACAATAAAGATAGGGAGGAAAGAGAAATAAAATAACTATAGTTAATCCCCTATAGTATATATCCTCCTTACTATGCTATAATATATCTATTCTCTATAATATATTCTCTTAGTCCCTTTAGTTACACTATATTATACTATAAAAACTCTATAGCTTATATAGTAAGTGTAAATAGGAGATCTCTATAATAAGTAAGGTCCTAGGCTATTATATAAATTAGAATAGTAGTAGCACGTTAGTGTAATTTAGGAATATAAACTAGGATATACCTAGCTATAATATTACCCCCTTTATAAGTTAGCTATGCCCTTATAGTAAGCTATATTATTTAAACTAGACACGCTTTACTATACCTTTTTATAGCTTCTAAAGTATATTACCCTTAGTTTTCCTAACCTATCTATTAGTAAGGTCTAGTTTTGTAGGAGAGTTATTACTTAATTTATCTAGTGGGAATAGCTTATTATTTTTATAGCTACATAGCTAATATTCTAAGTTATATAGGGTCCCTTTACTATTAGATTATTACTATAAAACTTCTTAATCTTATATAGCTAATACTTAAGCTTTCTTACGTTATACTATTTAATATCTTTATTAGCGCCCTCCTAGTTTACTTAGTATTATAGCTTTCTATACTAAATTCTTAATATAAGCACCTTACTTACCTAGTATTATATTTCGCTATTAACTAGGTCCTTATCTAGGGGCGTAATATGTTATCCTAGTAGTAGGTTCTAGGCTGCCTTACGTAGCTTTAAAGCATAAAATTATTAGTGTAGTTTAATTACTATAGGGAGATTAAGCTTAAATATAGTGCCTTTACTTATAATTATCTTATATAGTCTTACCTATAGGTTATTTAATTTCTTACTTAGCTAGTCTAATATCTAGCCTCTTTAGTCTATATATATAAAGTCCCTAACCCTAAAATTAATTATATATTACTTCTTATTAGCGCTTTTACTTACTACTATTATACCTTTTCTATATTTCCTTATACTACCTTCTAGGCTATATATATACGTTTTACGTAGTCCTAGGCTCCCTAGCGGGTTATCTAGCTTAATAGGGAGCTAAATTCTATTATATAGTTTTACTAGTTATAACTTATCTAAGGCTTATGTCCTATTTCTACTATAAATAGCAATAAGCCTATAGAATCTTATAGTAAGTATACCTATGCTATATCCGCAAAGGGAGTATCTCTAACTAGTTATCCTATATATAATTAACTATTAGCCTTAGCCTCTATATTAGATACTAGTTTATACTCTTAGTCTAACTATTAGTCTATAGGTATCTTACTATAAAGAGCTATACTTTAATCCCTATAATTATATAAAGCTTATTCTAAAACTTAGAAATAAACTATAGTCCTTAATCTAATGTAATTAACTCTAGGGTCCTAGTGTATTACTAGATATTATTAAAGAAAAGTCTTATAGCCTATAAAGCATCTGTTTTCTTAGTATAGGCTATTATATAGGAGTGCTTTAAGAGTTAGTTTACTACTATAAACACTATATTATACCTATAGTAGTCCTTTAGTAGTATTATAAAGTCTATAGTAAAATACTAGTAAGGCTAGTTAGGCATAGGTAGTAGCTATAATAGTCCTAGTGCCTTATCCCTAGGCACCTAGTTCCTATAGCATAGGTAGTAGTTATTAATATACTAGGTAATCTCTATTTATATCTTTAGCTACTAGTACTATTCCTAGAGAAGTTTTATTATCTTATTCCTTCCTAGGTAAGCTATAAGCCTTTAAAGGTATACCTTTATAATTAACCTTATCTAGAGAAAGTCCTTACTTAGCACTACTAGTTAACCCTAGTGTAGTAGCTAGCTATTCTTATCTTCCTAGTTCTTAGTACTTATCTTCTCCTAGAACTCTTCTATACTTCCTATCTTATATATATTCTTCTATAATATCTCCTAGGTTAGGAATATACCCTAAGCTTGCCTATCCTAAGCCTCTCCTTACTATAGGTCTAGTACCTAGGGTAGTTATACAAACTTTATAAGTAGTAATAGCACTTACTCCCACTAAGCTAGCTATTTCTCCTTCTAGGTCTTAAGGTCCTTAGACTTCCTTAATAGCGTATTTATAGCTATATTTTCCTTCCTAGGTTAGAATTTAATAATAAAATTATAATATAAGAGCTCTTTGCTTTACCTTACTTATTATATATTTAGCTACTTCTTTATAGCAAAAACTCTAACCTATAGTAATCTATATATACCTAGATTAGTACTATTATTTATAAGCCTACTAGCTCTAGTCTCTATTCCTTAAAGCACCTTATAATTACTAATAGTTCCTTATCTAGTATACTGTAATTACCCTTTACTATATTTATTATCTTTAAATAGTATACTATAGGGTGCTATTTATTACTAGACTTTTGTAATAGCACTCCTAACACCACTTTATCTAATAAGTTAGTCTTTAGCTTTGTCTTATAGTTTAGTTTATAGTGCTAGAGCATAGGTAATAAGATTATAGCTTCTTTTAGCTTCTAGAAAGCTTCCTTATATACTAGGGTCTAGTCCTATAGGGTGTCTTAGTAAGTTAGATAGTGTAGTGGTTATGCGAGTTAACTATACCCTTCTATAAACTTCTAATAAAATCCGTAGAAGCCTAGAAATAACTAGATATCCTTAACCTTTATAGGGCGCTTCTAATTAAACACTACCTTTAGCTTATCTAAGTCTGTGGTAATCCCCTTAGTGAATATAATAAACCCTAAGAACTTTATCTAGGTAACCCTAAATTCGCACTTCTTAATATTTACCTATAGGCCTGCCTCCTATAGCCTTTATAGTACCTTATAAATATGCTAGTAGTATTTCTTTAGGTCCGCTAAGAAGATTAGGATATTATCTATATATGCTATATAAGTAACGTCTAAGAGGTCTCCTAGTATATAGTTTATATACCTTTAGAATGTTATAAGGCCCCTAATAGTCTAAAAGGTAGGACTTTATACTTAAATTAGCTATACTATATCCTAAAGGTTATAAAATCCTTACTTTTCTCTTTTACTCTAAGACAATTAAATGCCTATTAGATATCTAGCTTAGTGAATATCTTAGCTTACTCTAGCATCCCTAGGGTCTTGTTAATTAGTAGTAATAGATACCTATCCCTTTTGCTAATTAGGTTAAGCTTCTAGTAATTTATATAGAATCTTAGGCTTTTATCTAACTTCTTTATAAATAGCACTAGCGCTATAAATACTACCTTACTTAGCTTAATAAATCCCTTCTATAGGTTCTTAATTAGGTAGTCCCTAGTAGCCTTAAGCTCTTCTAGTAATTATCTATATAAAGGGCATACTTTAAATCCTACCTCCTATGTCCTTCCTCTAGATTAATCTTATAGTTAAAGTTAGGTTATTATAAGGGAAGTGTATCTGCCTTTTCTTTAAGAATATATTTACTAAATTATAGTATTCCTTTAGTAACTTTATATATACCTATTAATAGATTTCCTTAGGGTTATCTTCTATCCCCTAGAGGTCTTCTATCTCTTCTAGGTTCTCTAGTGTGTTAATATATACTACTAGTTCCTATAGCGTAATTACGCTAATCTTATTTTCCTTCTTCTAAGTATTTATTATATAAGGGGCTACCCTAATAATTACTATTAGGATTATAGGCTTCTTTATTACTATAGTCTTTAGTAAGGGCTCTATCTCTAGGCTCCTCTCTATAGTATCTTCTTTAGTGTTAATTATTAGCTATCCTATTATTACTTTTGTCCTACTTAATAATTTGGTTTTATTGCTCTATGTTTGCCTAGTGCTTAGGATTAATATTATAGGGCTTTAGAAGCTTATCTAGGGTCTATAAAATTAATTAAGGTAACTTAGAGTCCCTTAACACTAGCTAGTCCTTTAGCTAAATAATCTTCCTCTCCTATAGGTCTAGTATAATGCCATAGGCTTGCATCTATTTTAGGCTAAGGATAATATCTCGCTTCCTAAATCTAGTTAGAGCATTAGGTATTATCTCTCTTTAGTAGTTAATAATTAAATTAGGTTCCTAGATCTAGGATACTATATGTCCTAGTTTCCTATTAAACCCTATAATTAGAATCTTCTATAGAAGTTCCTCTAATAGTACTTATAGCTAGTGCTTAAGTAATTTCGCTATTCTTTTATTTATAAAGGTATAGCTACCTACTCCTATATTAATTAGTGCGCTAAGTTTTAGTCTATATCTATTGTATTTTACTATATAATTTATCTAAAACTATAGTTTACCTAGTAGCTTACTAAGGTCTATTAATGCTAATATTACTAGCGCCTTCTAATCTTATTAGCCTAGAGGAGTTATATTTTCTTAGGCCTCTTTGTTTTCTAATTTATCTAGTTTTACTACCTAGGTTTTCTTTGTGATCTCTAAGATTAGTGCCTTCTAATTTAGGTAATTCCTTATAATATGCCCCTCCTTATTATATTTATAGCATAGGCCTTTGTTATATACCTTCTTAAGACTTAGGGTAATAGACTAAAGTTTTACTATCCTTTACCTATAGTGTTCTTCCCTTATTCTTATCTATAGTATAAGGATTAGTAAAGGGCTCTCTCTTTAGGTAGCCTCCTTTACGTTACTCTTAAATAGGGTGCTATATATAAGGCTAGCGCGTTTTTAGATTACACTATAAGCTATAGCCTTCTTAATAAGTTTATTAAAAGTATAGTTCTCTTCTATATAGTAACCTACTAGGGTAGTGTGCTAGAAACTAGTAGCTTATTAAAGAATTTATCCTTAAGAAAGTCCTTAAATATACTACTAATATATATAGCTTTAAAAAGGCTATCTTAAAATTAGTAAATCCGCTTCCTATTATCCTAAGGTTAGCAAACTTTTATTAAGCTTTACGCTCCTTATTAGGGTTAAGGAAAATTAAGTCTAAATACTTTAGGGTAGCTTCTATAGTAACTAGAACTTACTATCTATTTGTAGTGTAAGTTATATCTAAATATTAGTAGGCTACACCCTTTATATAGGAGTTTATATAAGCTATATATGCTTCCTTAGTTATATAGTAGTTAGTATTATACTAGAGCTTATTATAGATAGTGCCTTTCTAGGATTTATAAGTTAGGTTAACTCTATTATTAAGTGCGTTTAGGTCTAGGAGCTTTGCTAATTAGGATATACGTTTAGTAGCTAGTATTACACTAGCCCTAGTATCCTAATTTAAATTAACTAGTATATAAGTTTAAGGTAGTTATTAATAAGGTTCTAGTAGTTACTAATAACCCTATTTTCTTTTCTTTTAAGTAAGTATAGTTAATATACTTAGGGTTTATAGTCCTTACCTAGAGTGCTACTAGTTTAGCTTATATTACTTCTAGTTAGTCTAGTCCTCCTAGTTACTCTATATCTAGGCTATGTAGTTAGTATTTACTAGTAGTTTTACATTATTATTTAGAATCTAACTATAAAGGATAGGTTACTTACTATACCTACTAGTACTTCTCTCTAGAGGTAAGATACTCTAATAATCTCTATAATACCTTTATTCTAAATTAACTCTTAGATTATATTATTATTATTTAGGAGACTTAGGCACTTTAGGCTATTACTTATAGGCATAGGTCTAGCTAACTAGCCTTATTAATTTGCTTCTAGATTTCTTACTCTATGCCTTTTATAGAAGCTTCCTATTCTTAGGACTATAGTTCTAGTAAGTCTTCTTAGGTTACTACCTAGCTTATCTAAATATCTATAATTAGGTCTCTATTACTATTAACACCTAGTATATTTGTATATTTATATCTATAGTAGCTAGGAATAGTTAGTACTCCTACCCTATATATAACGTAGGTCCTAGCCTTACTTTATAACGAATTATAGGGCATGTTATTTAGTATTACTAGGTATTATTATAGGTATAAACATTACTATAGGTTTTAGAATAGTTTATTAAAAGAGGTAGGATAGTTATTATTATCCCTAATAAAGAAAAGGTAAAGATAATCTTTATTATTATATTATAGTATAAAAATAGGGATATAGGTATAACACTTTACTTACTATATTATCTAGACTAAAAGAATAATAAAGATAGGGAGAAAGAGAAATAAAATAACTATAGTTAATCCCCTATAGTATATATCCTCCTTACTATACTATAATATATCTATCCTCTATAACATATTCTCTTAGTCCCTCTAGTTACTTTATATTATACTATAAAAACTCTATAGCTTATATAGTAAGTGTAAATAGGAGATCTTTATAATAAGTAAGGTCCTAGGCTATTATATAAATTAGAATAGTAGTAACGCGTTAGTGCAATTAGGGAACACAGACTAGGACGCGCCTAGCCATAACATTTTACGGACAGTGTAAGTTAGGCGCCTAACCTATACCTACCCGCGCACGCTGTTATTATGCGTGCGGGCGCTGCTATTATATGAGGGTGTGCTATTAATATATATAGGTACGCTATTATCTTCTATGCGGGCGCTATAGGTATGTTTGCAGGCGCTATTAATATATATAGGTGCGCTATTGTGTGTTATAGCTAGGCGCGTCCTAGTCTAGGTTCCCTAATTACACTAATACGCTACTACTATTCTAATTTATATAATAGCCTAAGACCTTACTTAGTGTAAAGATCTCCTATTTACACCTATTATATAAGCTATAGAGTTTTTATAGTATAACATAGAATAACTAAAGGGACTAAGAAAATACGTTATAGAGAATAGATATATTATAGTATAGTAAGAAGAATATATACTATAGGGGGATTAACTATAGTTATTTTATTTCTCTTTCCTTTCTATCTTTATTATTCTTTTAGTCTAGATAATATAGTAAGTAAAGTATTATACCTATGTCCTTATTTTTATGCTATAATATAATAATAAAGATTATCTTTACCTTTCTTTATTAGGATAATAATAACTATTCTACCTCTTTTAATAAACTATTCTAAAACCTATAGTAGCGTTTACACCTATAATAACACCTAGTAATACTAAATAATATGCCCTGTAATTAGTTATAGAGTGAGGCTAGGACTCGCGTTATATATAGGGTAGGAGTACTAACTATTCCTAGCTACTATAGACGCAGATATATAAATATACTAGGTGTTAATAGTAATAGAGACCTAATTATAGACATTTAGATAGGCTAGGTAGTGACCTAAGAAGACTTACTAGAACTATAGTCCTAAGAATAGGAGGCTTCTATAGAAGGTATAGAGTAAGAGATCTAGAAGCAAATCAATAAGGCTAGTTAGCTAGACCTATGCCTATAAGTAATAGCCTAGAGTGCCTAAGTCTCCCTAAATAATAATAATATAATCTAAGAGTTAATCTAGAATAAAGGTATTATAGAGATTATTAGAGAATCTTACCTCTAGAGAGAAGTACTAGTAGGTATAGTAGGTAACCTATCCTCTATAGTTAGATTCCTAAATAATAATATAAAACTACTAGTAAATACTAACTATATAGCCTAGATATAGAGTAACTAGGAGGGACTAGACTAACTAGAAGTAATATAAGCTAAACTAGTAGCACTCTAGGTAAGGACTATAAACCCTAAGTATATTAATTACGCTTACTTAGAAGAAGAGAAAATAGGGTTATTAGTAACTATTAGAACCTTATTAATAACTACCTTAAACTTACATACTAGTTAATTTAGATTAGGGACACTAGTGCTAGTATAATACTAGCTACTAAACGCACATTCTAATTAGCAAAGCTCCTAGACCTAGATATACTTAATAATAGAGTAAACCTAACTTATAAATCCTAGAAGGGTGCTATCTATAATAAGCTCTAGCATAATGCTAATTACTATATAACTAAGGAAGTATATATAGCTTATATAAACTCCTATATAAAGGGTGTAGCCTACTAATATTTAGATATAACTTACACTATAGATAGATAGCAAGTCCTAGTTACTGTGGAAGCTACCCTAAAGTATTTAGACTTAATTTTCCTTAACCCTAATAGGAGCGCAAAGCTTAATAAAAGTTTACTAACCTTAGAATAATAAGAAGCGGATTTACTAATTTTAAGATAGCCTTTTTAAAGCTATATATATTAGTAGTATATTTAAGGACTTTCTTAAGGATAAATTCTTTAATAAGCTACTAGTATCCTAGCACGCTACCCTAGTGGGTTACTATATAGAAGAGAACTGCACTTTTAATAAACTTATTAAGAAGGCTATAGCTTATAGTATAATCTAAAACGCGCTAGCCTTATATATAGCACCCTATTTAAGAGTAATATAAAGGAGGTTACCCTAAAGAGAGAACCTCTGCTAATCCTAATGCTATAGATAAGAATAAGGGAAAAACGCTATAGGTAAAGGATAGCAAAACTTTAGTTTATTACCCCTAAGTCTTAAGAAGGTATATAATAAAGGCCTATGCTATAAATACAATAAGGAGGGGCATATTAAAAGGAACTGCCTAAATTAGAAAGCACTAATCTTAGAGATTACAAAGGAGACCTAGGCAGTAAAGCTAGATAAATTAGAAAATAAAGAGGCCTAGGGAAATATAACTCCCTCTAGGCTAATAAGATTAGAAGGCGCTAGTAATATTAGTATTAATAGACCTTAGTAAGCTACTAGGTAGACTATAGTTTTAGATAAATTATATAGTAGAATATAATAGATATAGACTAAAACTTAGCGTACTAATTAACATAGGAGTAGGTAGCTATGCCTTTATAAATAAGAGAATAGCAAAATTACTTAAGCACTAGCTATAAGTACTATTAGAGGAACTTCTATAGAAAATCCTAATTATAGGGTTTAATAGGAAACTAGGATATGTAGTATCCTAGATCTAGGAGCCTAATTTAATTATTTTGTCAAGCGGAAAACAACACCCCAAAAGACACGATACTAGCCCACGGTTGCAAGTAGCTCTGTAGCTTACACACAACAGGAGGGGTCAATTAACTTAACGATATTAATTATAATAACGGCTAGAGAAATCTTATTATGTAAAGATACTCTAGATTAAATAGTCTATTAGATTAGAAGTGCTATCTTAACTAAATAAGGGAAATAATCTTAGTTTATCTTATTATAAGCTTAGGTATCTTCTTAATAAAACTTAGTAAAACTTAAGGGTTAATTTAAGAATCTTATAGTATATAGATGCTATAAAAAGAATCTAGCTATAGGTAGTCTTTTTATAGATTAAATAGTCCCCTTACTTAGATAACTAATATTATTATCCCTTATTATATTATCTATCTTAATAATCCCTAGTGCTTATTATTATAATCGCGTGTTTCTAGGCGCGCATCTTATAGCATATAACACCTCCCTAGGTATACACTAGTTATCCCTAACTAAGCATACACACTAATAACTAAAGTGCCTTATAAGTGTGGTTAGTAACTAATACCTTATACTAAAAAGAGGGTATTATTTAATCTAGTACACTTAAGTCTAATCTAATTAATCTTATATAATAGGACTCCTAAAGTAAAGGGAAGTATTAAAGTAAAAAGGTAAAAGGAAAATTTATAATAATAATAAGAGTAGTAAAGGAAAGGAAAGGAGAGCTAAAAAGGAAAAAAAGATAATAGAGAGAAAGGGAAAAAAATATATATAATACCTCCCTAGGTAAAGACCTAAGTTTTTATCTCCTAAAAGAGCTTTAGTGTTTTTAGTGTTTAAGGATATATAGTAGGTAATATTAGCAAGGGAGTGTGGACTATAGGTTACTTAGCTTCTCGCTAAGTTACTCTCTTTTCTTAGTTCTTACGCTAATTAATTAATCCTTAAGCGTGCTTCTCTTCTTACTAGTAAGCTTTAATAATCTTAGCCTATATTTCGTAGGGCACTAAACTAGGTGGCACTACAGACATATATATAGATAATATTAGTAAGTATATAATAGTTTTCCTTTGCGCTACTCTCTATGCTCTAAGGAATAGAAGGAGATTAATTATTATAGCTTAACCTATGTCTCTAAGAGGATATTAAATTATTCTTTCTTTTACTTATCTAAGTAAGGTCTTATAGTTATATGCTTACTCCTATCTAATAACTCTATAGATCCTTAGTAACCTTAGCTAATCCCTAATATCTATCTAAAAAGCGCGTTTATTACTACTTACTATATTTAAAGAGCCTTCCCTATAGTAGTAGGTGTTTAATCCTCCCTACTATATTAGAGTACTTTAAGCTTTATAGCTAAAGATAGTGGTATTAACTTATGTCTAGTAATAGATAATAATATAGATAAAGATATAAGTAATGTCTAATAACTTTCTCTTCTACTTAATCTCTATTTTTCTAGATTAATTAGAGGCGGATTATCTTAGGCTTCCTACTATATTTATCTTTCTTAATCTTATAGTATTTCTTATATACTAATATTAAAGACCTTAGGGTTATTAGTAAAAACACAGGCTATAGGCTGCTAAAAGTCCTAAACGCAGAGATTATTGTTTTATACTATATTAGTATACTATTTAATTAGGTAATTCTTATTAGTAATCTAAAGTTTCTAGGGCATAACTACTATACTAATAGGTAGCCCTCTACTAACTATCTAGGTTATAAAGCGTGGTATTAAGCACTTTATTATATTTTATACTAGATATTAAAGGTTAAAATCTTTCTATTATGCTAATTCCTTAGTAACTAATCTCCTATTATAAGCTTATTTATAGCTATATCTTATAGGACCCTAATAGTTCTCTTAAGTGCTTTAACATAGCTATATTTTAGGTCTAGGATGTTATTAGATATTATCTAATCCTTAAGATATAACTTAAACCACTAACTAATAATAGAATCCCTACTAAAAGTATGTAATTATTTAAGCTTAATATTATACTTATTTAGTGTGTTCTAGTCCTCTATAATTAGATTAAGTGCTTAGTAACTAACCTAGTAGCGAATTATTTAGAGAAGAAACCCTAGGCATATATACCCGTATTCCTAGTTTCCTTTCTGCTCTATTACTAGGACTATAATTACCTTAAAATCATAGGGATAGTTTATAAGTTATATAATCTATCCCTACCTACCTATAAAGTCTATAAAATAAGTTATTCTTTCTTTATCTATACTATTAAAATAGTATAAGCGTCCCTGCTTTTTATTAAATATAAAAGTAGTCTAGTGGTTTATAAAGAAAGTAAATCCTATAATAAGGCGTTAATTACTTATATCTAAGTAAAGGTTAATAGGGTTATATTTAATGCTATACTTAATATTAATAGGCTAATAGGCAGTATAAAGCCTTCTAGCCTTTAGGCTAATTAATTATTATAATATTTCTATATTAAAGTTTTCTATATTATTAACCTTAAATATTTATAGTAGTACTACTACTATAGCTTTAAGACTACGCTTTATAATCTTCCCTATTACTATTAACTTAAACTAATTAAGCTAGTCCTTGCTTAGTGTTTTATAAGCCTTTCTTAGGAATTTATAAATATCTAGCAGATAACTACGCTATTGCGCGGTAGTCTATCCTAGTCTAATTAGTATTACTAGGTTAAAATTATTACTGTTTTAATAGACTTTAAACCTTAATAAAGGCTATGGCTAGTCTCTTTGCAGGTGGAATAGAGGTAGCTACTATTTATAAAGATTAGCTAGATTAATCTTAATAGTGTCTTTCTCTTTTCTCTAAAAAGGAGTTTTCTATCCTATATATTAAAACATAAACATAATATATAATAAGATATTTACTATAAGGGAAGTAGGTAATAGTGTTACTATTAACTTTAGTGTAATCTCCTTTGTTTATAATAGACTCCTTATACTACTCTATTTTCTAGTTAAGATTAAATAGTGTTTATTAATTTTAACTTAATATAGCTAGAGAGGGGGATAAAAGAAAAGCAGTAAGGGATAGTAGGGTTAAAGGTTTTAAGAGTTAAGAAAATATATGCTAGTGTAAGAAGTAGGTTAGATTAAATAGTTCCTATAGTCCTAACCTCTATTTTTATGCCTTTTCCTAAATCTAAGGGCAGTTATTAGCAGGTGGCATTAGTTACCTTTACTTCTCTTTCTATTAGTAGCTAGCATTTATTATAAGGCAGCTATCTATAAGGACTAAGTGGCTCCTATAATTTAGACTTTTAGTATTATAATTTACTTATAGGCAGCCGTTTACTTGTTAGTTATTAACGCCTATTATAGGCATTAACTTATAGCTTAAGACTTTTTAACCCTCTTTTATTCCTTCTCTTTGCATTCCTAGCCCTACTATTTCTCACTTTATCTCCTAATTAATTAATTATAGCTAAATTTCTTAATATAACTTATTAAAAACTTCCTAATATTACCACTATTATAAGGGCAAGTATCCCTAAAGGCAAGCTCTTAGTAACAAAGACTATAAACTAGTCTAACTACACTAAGTTTTTCCTGTCTTTCTTTAGTAAAGACTATATTAGTCTTATGTAAATTATTTAATCTTATATTTAAGTTCTTACTAATAGCTTTTATTTTGTAGTATAAGTTCCTTTTTGCCTTCTAGGTTTAAAGTGGGATTAATATTAGTAATAGTAGCGTTCCACTATATATAGAGATTTCTTTTATATTCTTCTAAAAATCCCTAGAGAGAGCACCTCCTTATCTTATTAAGACTATAAAAGGGACTAAATTATTAAAGGAATTTATATAGAGCTATGTTAAATTAGATAGTGCCTTAGCCCTTGCTATTAAAAATAATTATTATTCTCTAGTTCTTATACCTACTAAGATAGCTTATCCTAATAGGTACTTTTTACACGCCCTATTATAATAGCCTAAACGCTATTAAGCTTTGCTAGTGTCTATATTTAGTAGATTAAATAGTATATTCTATACCTACTACTTAAACTTATATATATAGTATATTACCTTCTTTAATAAGTATATATACTTTCCTTTTATAGATATATCTTACTTTCTAGGGTTAGTAATAGCGCATATAGTAACTACATCTAGAATAGATCTTATATAGTAAGCTATAAATAGCGTTTTACTTCTAGGTATTATACTAGGTCTTCCTAAGAGTAAGCTCTTACTCCTTTCTTAGGAAAAGAGTAGTCTGCTAAGGTAGTAGAAGCTCTTCCGCTTAACTTAAACACTATTAACCTTAAAAACTCTCCTTACTTAGTAATTAATATGCTACCTCCTTTTCTAAATTATTTATAAATACTAGGGGTAGAAAAGGAAATAAAATAGGTTTATAATATAAGATTAGATTTATACCTTAATTACTTAATCTTTAGTAGGCAAAGAGAGAAAGAGAGAAAAAAATAAAAAGAGAATAAAGGGAATATTCTTTAATCTATACACATATTAGTGCGTCTAAGAGTATACCTTATACTCCTGTTTCTACTTAGCTATTAAGAGGGTAGTTATACCTTAATCCCTTAGTATAGACTTCTTTAAGGTAGAAGTTTAACCTCTTCCTTAAGGCCTAAGTTTACTCCTTTATTATTAACTATTTAATCTAATATATTATACTAAGCTACTACTAGTATAATTATTAAGACTTCTTAGTTATAATTACTAACTTCTTCTCTTGCTTAGCTTTGTTATAGAGCGTGTAGCTATCTATCTATAGTTAAAGTCTACTAACCTTCTAAATCTAGGATAAACTTCTTAATGTAATCCCCTAAGATTATCTTTATAAGGTAAACCCTATCTATTATCTACAGATAGTAAGCCCTAGAGATTAGCGCTTACTTATGAATTTAGAAAGGCCTATTCTATCTTATTATAAGCTTCTTTATTATAAATATATTAATGTTTCTTCTAATATTATACACTAGCATAAGGTCTCCTAGTTTTAATTAATCTTTCCTTAGAGAGGTAGCCTAATTCTTATTAGTTTATTTAGTAAGTTATTTCCTAAAGTTAAATACCTTCTTCTTTGCTTTCCTAATATCCTCTGCCTTTCTTTTAAGTATTTACACTTAAGCTTTAAATAGGTCCTAGCTAGTAGTAACCACATCCTAGTTAATTAGTCTCTAAGTTAGGAATTTAACTTCTAGTGGTAAGATTAGCTCCTATCTATAGATTAAGTAAAGGCAAACTTCCTATGTAATTTGTAAATAGTAGTGTGGTCTATAAGAAGGGCTTTATTAAGGTGCTTTACCTATTAACTATTTAACCCTCCTAATTTTACTAAGGTAAATGTAAGAGACTAGTGTCTAGCTTTAATAGGGAGTTCGCTTTTAGGTTATACCTAGACGTTTAAATGCCTATAATTCTAATATCTATAAGTACTTCTTTAAGATTTCCTTGTATTTTAGGTCCTCTATTATAGACTATAAATTAGAAAAGACTAAACCTACTAATTAAAGACAAGAGGAACTTCCTAATTGCTACTATAGTTACGTTTCTAACTAGCGTAGCCTCCACCTAACCTATTAGATTATATCTTGCTTCTAAGAGATACTTATATCTGTAATTAATTAGAAGGTACTAAGTGTTAATATAAATCTTACTTATTAGGTTCCCTAGCGTAACTAGTACTAATAGTTCCTAAGGTCACTAGGGCGCGAACTTCTAATATATCTCGTAGTAAGTTAGTATCTCCTAAGTTATATTCTAGAGCCCTTTTACTAATATTACTACTTTATTACTTAGAAAACTACCTTAATGCCTTTATAACTAAGCTCCTTATAAATTACTCTAACTATTATACGTTATTACTTAGGTATATTAATAACTAACGCTAGTCCCTTTATAATTCCTATTAGTCTTTTCTAAAGGTATCTATTTTCTAGAAAGAACTTTTTAGCCCTATTTTATAGCTTCCTATAGTCTCCTATACTAAGATTAATTAGTCTCTAGAGGGTTAATAAGAAATTAATTACTTAGTATATCTTAGCTAAGTAATCTTTCTTACTGTCTTCTTTAATCTTAATGCTATTTAGGTATAAATTAATAAAGTCTTTAATATCCCCTTAACCTCCTAATCTAATTAATTAGATAGTCTAGGCCCTTTCTAGATAAAGCATCTGTAATTTAGTTCTTCTTACTAGAAACATATTATATAGAAAAGTTAAAGAGTAGTATATAGCTAATCCACTATGTAATAAGGGCTCTAGGTATATTATTAACAGCGCTATTAAGCTAGTGTATAAGGACTTACAAATCTGTCTCTAGCGTAAAAGGGACTTTATAGAGATAAATTCGTAGCCTTTATAACGTGTAGACAACTGCCTAGCATTCTCGCTTAGTTATATTATACTTAGCTTTAGTAATAGTCTAGGTGCCGCTTTTGTATTAAATAGGGTGGTGTTTACTATTAACTATTTGTAGTAGTATAGCCCCTATCTAAGTAAGCTTGCGTTAACTATAAGGATTATTTCCTAAAACCTAGTCCTAGATTAAGTGAAATAAGAATTAGGGCTATAGTTATTACCTTTTTAAGATATCTATAGCTTCTTACTATTCTAGCCCCTATACCTATTCTATTATCTTCCTAAGTAAAATTACTAGTAGTTTTGCCTTTTATATATAGTGTTTTACCTAGATATAGTAAACTCCTATTAGTCTAATAAAAGAGCGTACCTTAGATAGGTCCTAGTAAACTATCTATTTTAGGATCTTTATTATCTTTACCTTAGTTAGTTTCTGTCTATTTATTCCACATATAAACCCTATAATTTCCGCTAACTTCTAGTAGAACTTTAATTTAGATACTAAGGCTATATAGCTAGAGAGTTTAATATTAACTAGAACTTTATTAATATTAATTAAATGTTCTAGCATATATCTGCGCACTCTAGGCATGATTTCCTCCTTATTATATGTTATAGTTAGACCTTTAACTGTAATATTATCTAGGAAAGGCATATAAATTTTAGGGATTAAGTTAAATAGGATTTGCCTAATAATTCTAATAAATTAAGTTACTAAATTAGTAGCTCCTTATAGTAGGCAGTAAAGTCGTAAAAGCCTAATTATAGTAAAGATTATAGTTATATTCCTACTCCTTTCCGCTAGTTTTACTTAGTTATATCCTAATAGTAGATTAATAATAGATAAAATTTTATATATTACAAAGCTCTCACTAAATGCCTCTACTCCTTAGGAAATTAGCGCGTTGCGTATTGTCACTTTGTTATATTTAGTGGCTAATAAGATTAGGCAAATCCCTCTGTTCTTCTTTATAATAAGGAAATATAGATTCCTATAGGAGCTATAGCTTTCCTCTAGGTGTCTATATTTTAGCTTCTTCTTTAATAGATTAACTAGTCTTCCTTATAACCTAAGAGGTATTAGTATAGAACTAGCTTACTATGCCTTATGCTTAATAACCTTTATAACCTATAGTAGTGTAACTAGTAGGTTAACTTTTCTATATTCTAATAAGTCCTACGCTAGTGCTACTTCTTAGTTATAAAGGATTTCTTTAAAAATATTAACTTCTTCTTATATTAAATGTTCTTATATCCCTTTAACTATCTAATCTAATTATTCCTAGGTTATTCTAAAACCTTAGGGTTTTTGCTAAACCGCCTAGTAATATACTTACTGTACTTTCTAGATATATTTAAACGCGACTTTGCTTCTTCCTATTTCTTTATTTTCTATTTTAGGTCTCCTTCTAGGGTTAACCCGTTAGAAGGTATATTATTGCGTGGATGAATCTTGTTAGCTTTGCGTTTGTATATTGTGTTTATTATAAGATTAGGTGGTTTTAGTTGCTATAGGGTTAGAAATCCTTTATAACTACTTAAAGTTATTAGGAGTGGTTTATTATTATATCCTAAATCACTTTCTAAAGGATATCCATTCCCTCCCTAATTATAATAGGGATTAGTTACTTATCCTTATCTAGTTCTGCTTCTAATCCTTTATAAACTATTTAATCCTCCTCTTCCTTAACTATAGGATAGCTAAATATAATAACATTAATTATAGGCTGCTAAGCTAGTTACTTACTAGCGTATTACCACTAAAAACTCCCTATAACTCTTAAGATAATAACTATATCCCTAAAGCAACACTAAGCAAAGAGCTTACTACTTCTTAAGTGGTTAAACTATATCTATAATAGTCTAAAGAATAGCATCCCTAGAATTAAGCTTATATTAACTAAATCTAGGCTAATATAAAAGTTAGTGGGTATCTAAATATTCCCTAGATAGAGCTTTGTTTAGACCTCCCTAATTATCTTAATCCTATATAATAAAAATAATATAGTATTTATTATATCCGTGGGATAGATTCTAAGGCCTAAGCGCCTAGTAGTGCTCTTAGTAATCACGTTCCCTTAAGAACCTATATTAATAAGTCCTAGAGAAGCTCCCTTTAGGGTTATCTAGATAGACCTATAAGTATAGTAAATCCTATAATTAATTAACTATAGCCTATAGTTCTATAATTATATTAAGCATAAAGTTTGCTCTAGATAGCTTACTCTAAACTTATTAAGGCTTTTCTTATTAAGCTTAAGCCTCTAGTTATTCCTAGATCCGTTCCTATAAGGCAGCATTAATCTCTAGTAGTAGAGCTAAGGCTATCTTTAGTAGTTTCTTCTTAGCCTTTGCCTTATTCCTTTTATTCTCTTAAAGGGCCTCCTTTATTATTTAGATAATTAAATTAATCTAGTTCTTAGGATTAATTAGTCTTAAGCTTATCTTTACTCTAAATATCTTTAAAGGAGGTATAGGCCCTAGTGTGTCCCCGTTATAATAATAGACATCCTCCACACCTTCGCTTATAGAAGGCATTTATTGCTAACTGCCTTTACTAGCGTTAGTATAATATAATAGATATCCCTAAAGGGCACCCTAAGCTTCTTCTAGAAAACCTTATTATATAGCTAGTCTAGAATCCTCTAGCCTACCTTACCTAATAGGTCTTTATTTCCCTTTACTAAGGTATCTTTACCTTTTTAAGCTACTCTTAAACCTAATAGTCCTATTTATTATCTTCTATAATCTCCTTAACGCGCTTATTTTATTGCCCTTTCCTAAGGGCTATAACCTTTATAATATAGGCATTTACCTCTTTATTCTCTATGCTTAATTTCTTAAATTTAATAGTTAAGACTACTCCTAATGGATTCTTTAAGATTAAGGTTACCTAGTTTCCCTTTCTAGGTAGTATTTCGTGGGATTAAAGGAGCTTTCTATTTAATTAAAGATATCCTACTCCTTTAGTGTTATATCCTAATCCTTTCCTCTATAGGGTTTATGTTCCTTAATCTAAGGTATTATATAGGCAATTCTACTATCTAGGAAGTATTTAACCTAAAATATAGCTAGCCTTTATGCGTAGCTACTAATGCTAAGGAATTTTAAAAGTAGGATAAGTGGTATTATCTAATGCCTTATATTATCTCTAATTACTAAAATACAGATAGCTAGGTTATAGGTAGTAAATTTTAATATTTTATTAAATCCTAGTGTGTTACACTTTATAGCTATATAAGAGTTAGCATTACAATAATAACATTAGTTTGTCTATTAGCCCCTTCTAGCTATCGCATTAATGTTAAAGATACGCTTGTTATCCTAATTAAATAACCTAATATTATTTAGCTAGTAATTATATTATTATAGGTTAATGCTATACTTTTACTTAAGCTACTTCGTAATGTTAATCTCTTACTTACCTAAGCTATAACTATAATTTTTAACTTAGCTAATTATTTTATTAAGTTATCTATTTAATCTTAGTATTTTACTAGTCTAGGAGTTCTATCCTTCTTTATTTTATTATAAGAAGTGTTAGTTCCCCTTTTATTTAGAAGACTTAGCTACTACTAAGTAGTTCCTTTAGTTAGCCTAGTAAACACTAAGCGTAGCTTAATTAAGTAGTCTCTAGCTTCTTAGATTAGGTTTAGTATTATCTATATAATACCCTCTTAAGTTAGAGATCTTAGGGTCCCTATTCTTAAGCTCTAGTTACGTTTAAATATATGTGTTAAGTGCTACCTAAAGGGTTTTATATTATATAACTAGAACTTCCTTATATATATACCCTTTTTAATCCATAAAGCTTAAGATTAAATAGTTAGGAAGGGCCTTATAAATATAATTTAACTAAGTTATTATTATTTACTATTCTATTAGGTTTATATTAGATATTAAAGCTTAATACTTCTATAACTAGTAGTAAGTTTCTTTAATAGACTTTAGTTATTCTAAATTAAGGTCCTTAAGTTATCCTCTAGTGCTTTCTATTTAGTTCTAACTTATAGCATTAAACTAAAGGAGCATTTCCTCCTTTAATTCTACCTAAGTACGCAACGCTATTAATATCTTAACTACTTATTAAATCTAGGGTTAATATTATACTTAAGCATCTTATGCTAATCCTTCTTAGGAATGCATATTGCTTTTATCTTAGCCTTAAAGTCCTTAATAAAATTAGTAATATTTTCCCCTATAAACTACTAAATATTATACCTATTTTATATTATAATAAGGGATAATTAGTAAGCTATTATTTCCTAAGGATTTTCATGAAGGTCTTTACGTTAAGCCCTTTAAGGGGTCTAGAGGCTTTCCCTTTAATATTAGGGTCTTTCCTAATAGCCTATTAGGGCAGGTATAAGTTAGCGTTAAAACTATTTTAGGATTAGATAGTTCCTCGCTTATAATTAGGGTGCTTAGTAATAGCAAATCCTATAATTCTTTTAGATAACTTAGCTACTTAGTAAACCTTACTTTACTTAATTAGCAGGAATAAGATAAGGTAAAATAATTAGTTATAGAGTTAGATAATAGCACTTTTAATTAATCTTATAAGAGAAAAACTATTTAATTAAAAGCTTTAATTCTAGAGAGGATTTTATAAAAAGAGTTTTCTATAAGGTAATATCTATAGTTATAAATAACCTATAAGCAAGGACTACTAATATAATCACATAGCTCCTTGTGATTATTTATAAAATCTAATGTATAGCTAAATTATTACGAAATTAGCTATAGGTCCTAAGATTAAATAGTTTATAACACTAAATAGTGGTTTTTATTTTAGATCCTTATGTTTAGAGAGTCTTAGTAAAGGCATAATAGCTTAGCTAGTGTTCGTAAGGTATTCTCCTAAGCTAGATAGCCTTGCTTCTAATGTCTCCTTATAATGCAATTTTATTTCCTTATTCTAGCTTAGTTCCTCTAGATTAGCTAGCCTTTAACTAGTGCCTTAGCTTCTCTAGGGTCTAGGTTTAGGTTTTTAATTTATATTATAGTGTAGGGAAAACAAAATAAAGGGGTCTTTATGTAAATTAGTTTAGTATTAGCTAAGAATTATAGCTAAAAGTGCGCTTCTAATTAATCTTAGTCTATAGTAAATTAAATAGAAAGCAAAAGTCCTAGGGGTTTAAGACCGCATTTCTCCACTAGTTTTATTAAGCGGAAAATAACACCCTAAAAGACATAATGCTAGCCTACGGTTACAAGTAGCTCTATAGCTTACATATAATAGGAGGGTTAATTAACTTAATAATATTAATTACAATAACGGCTAGAGAAATCTCGTTATACAGAGATACTCTAGATTAAATAGTCTATTAGATTAGAAGTGCTATCTTAACTAAATAAGGGAAATAATCTTAGTTTATCTTATTATAAGCTTAGGTATTTTCTTAATAAAACTTAGTAAAACTTAAGGGTTAATTTAAGAATCTCGTGGTGCGTGGATGCTACAAAAAGAATCTAGCTATAGGCAGTCTCTTTATAGATTAAATAGTCCCCTTGCTTAGATAACTAATATTATTATCCCTTGTTATGTTATCTATCTTAATGATCCCTAGTGCTTGTCATCGTGATCGCGTGTTTCTAGGCGCGTATCTTATGGCACACATTATTAACCACTAAAGAGAGAGATAATACCTAATGCTCGAACTAGATTTAGGAAGCGAGATATTATCCTTAGCCTAAAATAGATATAGGCCTATAGCGTTATACTAGACCCATGGGAAAGGAAGATTATTTAGCTAAAGGACTAGCTAGTATTAAGGGACTCTAAGTTACCTTAATTAATTTTATATACCCTAGATAAGCTTCTAAAGCCCTATAATATTAATTCTAAGCACTAGGCGAATATGAAGCAATAAAACTAAATTATTAAGTAGGATAAAAAGCAATAATAGGATAGCTAATAATTAACACTAAAGAAAATACTATAGAGAGAGAACCTAGAGATAAAGCCCCTACTAAAGACTATGGCAACGAAGAAGCCTACGATCCTAATAGCAATCATTAGTGCAGCCCTATATAACAAATGCTTAGAAGAAGGAAAACAAGATTAGCGTGATTACGCTATAGGAACTAGTGGCACACATTAACACGCTAGAGAACCCAGAGGGGATGGAAGACAACCCTAAGGAAATCCGTCGATGGGTATACGCGAAGCTACCTAAGGAATACCACGATTTAGCAGACGTGTTCTTAAAGAAGAAGGCAAATACACTTCCCTATAACAACCTAACTTTAACCACAAGATTAATCTAGAAGAGGACATAGGAGGTAGGATTTAAAGTATGCCCTCTATATAGATAATTACTAGAAGAGCTTAAGGCTACTAGGGACTACCTAATTAAGAACTTACAGAAGGGATTTATTAAGCTAAGTAAGGTAGTATTTATAGCGCTAGTGCTATTTGTAAAGAAGTTAGATAGAAGCCTAAGATTCTACGTGGATTACTAGAAGCTTAACCTAATTAGCAAAAGGGACAGGTATCTATTACTACTAATTAATAAGACCCTAGGGATGCTAGAGTAAGCTAAGATATTTACTAAGCTAGATAACTAATAGGCATTTAATTGCCTTAGAGTAAAAGAGAAAAGCAAGGATTTTATAACCTTTAGGATATAGTATAGCTAATTTAAGTATAAAGTCCTACCTTTTAGACTATTAGGTAGCCCTATAATATTCTAAAGGTACATAAACCACATACTAGGAGACCTCTTAGATATTACCTACACGGTATATATAGATAATATCCTAATCTTCTAAGCAAACCTAAAGAAATACTACTAGCACGTTTACAAGGTGCTATAAAGGCTACAGGAGGTAAGCCTATAAGTAGATATTAAGAAGTGTAAATTTAGGGTTACCTAGATAAAGTTCTTAGGGTTTATTATATTTACTAAGGGAATTACTATAGACTTAGATAAGCTAAAGGCAGTGTTTAATTAGAAGTGCCCTATAAAGGTTAAGGATATCTAGTTATTTCTAGGCTTCTATGGATTTTATTAGAAGTTTATAGAAGGGTATAGTAAACTTATATAACCACTATACTATCTAACTTACTAAGACACCTTATAGGACTAGACCCTAGTATATAAGGAAGCTTTCTAGAAGCTAAAAGAAGCTATAATCTTATTACCTATACTCTAGCACTACAAACTAGACTATAAGATAAAGCTAGAGACTAACTTATTAGATAAAGTAGTGTTAGGAGTGCTATTATAGAAGTCTAGTAATAAATAGCACCCTATAGTATACTATTTAAAGATAATAAACATAGTAGAGGGTAATTATAGTATACTAGATAAGGAACTATTAGTAATTATAAGGTGCTTTAAGGAATAAAGACTAGAGCTAGTAGGCTTATAAATAATAGTACTAATCTAAGTATATATAGATTACTATAGGTTAGAGTTTTTACTATAAAGAAGTAGCTAAATATATAATAAGTAAGGTAAAGTAAAGAGCTCTTATAGTATAATTTTATTATTAAATTCTAACCTAGGAAGGAAAATATAGCTATAGATACGCTATTAAGGAAGTCTAAGGACCTTAAGACCTAGAAGGAGAAATAGCTAGCTTAGTGGGAGTAAGTGCTATTACTACCTATAAAGTTTGTATAACTACCCTAGGTACTAGACCTATAGTAAGGAGAGGCTTAGGATAGGTAAGCTTAGGGTATGTTCCTAACCTAGGAGATATTATAGAAAAACATATATAAGATTAGAAGTATAGAAGAGTTCTAGGAGAAGATAGGTACTAAGAACTAGGAAGATAAGAATAGCTAGCTACTACACTAGGGTTAACTAGTAGTACTAAGTAAGGACTTTCTCTAGATAAAGTTAATTATAGAGGTATACCTTTAGAGGCTTATAGCTTACCTAGGAAGGAATAAGATAATAAAACTTCTCTAGGAATAGTACTAGTAGCTAAAGATATAAATAGAGATTACCTAGTATATTAATAACTACTACCTATACTATAGAAACTAGGTACCTAGGGATAAGGCACTAGGACTATTATAGCTACTACCTATGCCTAACTAGCCTTACTAGTATTTTACTATAGACTTTATAATGCTACTAAAGGACTACTATAGGTATAATATAGTGTTTATAGTAGTAGACTAACTCTTAAAGCACTCCTATATAATAGCCTATACTAAGAAAATAAACACTCTATAGGCTATAAGACTCTTCTTTAATAATATCTAGTAATACACTAGGACCCTAGAGTTAATTATATTAGATTAAGGACTATAGTTTATTTCTAAGTTTTAGAATAAGCTTTATATAATTATAGGGATTAAAGTGTAGCTCTCTATAGTAAGATACCTATAGACTAATAGTTAGACTAAGAGTATAAACTAGTATCTAATATAAAGGCTAAGGCTAATAGTTAATTATATATAGGATAACTAGTTAAAGATACTCCCTTTACGGATATAGTATAGGTATACTTACTATAAGATTCTATAGGCTTATTGCTATTTATAGTGGAAATAGGATATAAGCCTTAGATAAGTTATAACTAGTAAAACTATATAATAGAATTTAGCTCCTTATTAAGCTAGATAACCTACTAGGAAGCCTAGGACTACGTAAAATATATATATATAGCCTAGAAGGTAGTATAGGGAAATATAGAAAAGGTATAATAGTAGTAAGCGGAAAGCGCTAATAAGAAGTAATATATAATTAATTTTAGGGTTAGGGACTTTATATATATAAACTAAAGAGGCTAGATATTAGACTAGCTAAGTAAGAAATTAAATAACCTATAGGTAAGACTATATAAGATAATTATAAGTAAAGGCACTATATTTAAGCTTAATCTCCTATAGTAATTAAAATATACTAATAATTTTATGCCTTAAAGCTACGTAAGGCAGCCTAGAACCTGCTGCTAGGATAATATATTACGCCCCTAGATAAGGACCTAGTAAATAGTAAAATATAATACTAGGTAAGTAAGGTGCTTATATTAAGAATTTAGTATAGAAAGCTATAATACTAAGTAAACTAGGAGGGCGCTAATAAAGATATTAAATAGTATAATATAGGAAAGCTTAAGCATTAGCTATATAAGATTAAGAAGTTTTATAGTAATAATCTAATAATAAAGGGACCCTATATAACTTAGAATATTAGCTATATAGCTATAAAAATAATAAGCTATTCCCACTAGATAAATTAAGTAATAACTCTCCTATAAAACTAGACCTTACTAATAGATAGGTTAGGAAAACTAAGGGTAATATACTTTAGAAGCTATAAGAAGGTATAGTAAAGCGTGTCTAGTTTAAATAATATAGCTTACTATAAGGGTATAGCTAACTTATAAAGGGGGTAATATTATAGCTAGGCGTGTCCTAGTCTATATTCCCTAATTACACTAATACGCTACTACTATTCTAATTTATATAATAGCCTAAGACCTCACTTATTATAGAGATCTCCTGTTTACACTTACTATATAAGCTATAGAGTTTTTATAGTATAACATAAAGTAACTAAAGGGACTAAGAGAATGTGTTATAGAGGATAAATATATTATAGTATAGCAAGGAGGATATATACTATAGGGGATTAACTATAATTATTTTATTTCTCTTTCCTCCCTATCTTTATTATTCTTTTAGTCTAGATAATATAGTAGGTAAAGTATTATACCTGCGTCCCTGTTTTTATGCTATGACATTGTGCGGACAGTGTAGGTTAGGCGCCTAACCTATACCTGCCCGCGCATGTCACGGCTAGGCGCGTCCTAGTCTGTGTTCCCTAATTACACTAACGCACCACTACTGTTCTAATTTATATAATAGCCTAGGACCTTACTTATTATAGAGATCTCCTATTTACACTTACCACATAAGCTATAGAGTTTTTATAGTATAAAATAGAGTGACTAAAGGGACTAAGAGAATACATTATAGAGGATAGATATATTATAGTATAGTAAGGAGAATATATACTATAAGGGGATTAACTATAGTTATTTTATTTCTCTTTCTCCCTATTTTTATTATTCTTTAGTCTAGATAATATAGTAAGTAAAGTGTTATACCTATATCCCTGTTTTTATACTATAATATAATAATAAAGATTATCTTTACCTTTTCTTTATTAGGGATAATAATAACTATCCTACCTCTTTTTAATAAACTATTCTAAAACCTATAGTAGCGTTTATACCTATAATAACACCTAGCAATACTAAATAACATGCCCTATAATTAGTTATAGAGTAAGGCTAGGACCTACGTTACGTATAGGGTAGGAGTACTAACTATTCCTAGCTACTATAGACGTAAACATATAAATATACTAGGTGTTAATAGTAATAAAGACCTAATTACAAATATTTAGATAGGCTAGGCAGTGACTTAAGAAGACTTACTAGAACTATAGTCCTAAGAATAGGAAGCTTTTATAGAAGGTATAGAGTAAGAAATCTAGAAGCAAATTAATAAGGCTAGTTAGCTAGACCTATACCTACGAGTGATAGCCTAGAGTGCCTAAGTCTCCTAAATAATAATAATATAATCTAAGAGTTAATCTAGAATAGAGGCATTATAGAGATTATTAGAGAATCTTGCCTTTAAAGAGAAGTACTAGTAGGTATAGTAAGTAACCTATCCTCTATAGTTAGATTCCTAAATAATAATATAAAACTACTAGTAAATACTAACCACATAGCCTAGATATAAAGTAACTAGGAGGACTAGACTAACTAGAAGTAATATAAGCTAAACTAGTAGCACTTTAAGTAAGGACTATAAACCCTAAGTGTATTAACTACACTTACTTAGAAGAAGAGAAGAATAGGGTTATTAGTAACTACTAGAACCTTATTAATAACTACCTTAAACTTATATACTAGTTAATTTAGATTAGGGATACTAGGGCTAGCGTAATACTAGCTACTAAACGTATATCCTAATTAGCAAAGCTCCTAGACCTAGACACACTTAATAATAGAGTTAACCTAACTTATAAATCCTAGAAAGGCGCTATTTATAATAAGCTCTAGTATAATACTAACTACTATATAACTAAGAAAGCACGTATAGCTTATGTAAACTTCTATATAAAGGGTGTAGCCTACTAATATTTAGATATAACTTACACTATAAATAGATAGTAAGTCCTAGTTACTATAAAAGCTACCTTAAAGTATTTAGACTTAATTTTCCTTAACCCTAATAAGGAGCGTAAAGCTTAATAAAAGTTCGCTAACCTTAGGATAATAAGAAGCGAATTTGCTAATTTTAAGATAGCCTTTTTAAAGCTATATATATTAGTAGTATCTCTAAGGACTTTCTTAAGGATAAATTCTTTAATAAGCTACTAGTTTCCTAGTACACTGCCCTAGTAAGTTACTATATAAAAGAGAACTACACTTTTAATAAACTTATTAAGAAGGCTATAGCTTATAGTATAATCTAAAAACGCGCTAGCCTTTTATATAGTACCCTATTTAAGAGTAATATAAAGGAGGCTACCCTAAAGAGAGAGCCCTTTGCTAATCCTAATACTATAGATAAGAATAAGGGGAAGAACGCTATAGGTAAAGGATAGTAAAACTTTAGTCTATTACCCCTAAGTCTTAAGAAGGCATGTAATAAAGGCCTATACTATAAATATAATAAGGAGGGGCATATTATAAGGAACTACCTAAATTAAAAGGCACTAATCTTAGAGATTATAAAGGAAACCTAGGTAATAGAACTAGATAAATTAGAAAACAAAGAGACCTAGGAAATATAACTCCCTCTAGGCTAATAAGATTAGAAGGCGCTAGTAATATTAGCATTAATAGACCTTAGTAAGCTACTAGGTAGACTATAGTTTTAGATAAATTATATAGTAAAATATAATAGATATAGACTAAAACTTAGCGTACTAATTAACATAGGAGTAAGTAGCTATGCCTTTATAAATAAAAGAATAGTAAAATTACTTAAGCACTAGCTATAAGCACTATTAGAGGAACTTTTATAGAAGATCCTAATTATAGGGTTTAATAGGAAACTAGGATATATAGTATCCTAGATCTAGGAACCTAATTTAATTATTAACTACTAAAGAGAGAGAAAATGCCTAATACTCTAACTAGATTTAGGGAAGTAAGATATTATCCTTAGCCTAAAATAGATATAAGCCTATAGTATTATACTAGACCTATAGGAGAGGAAGATTATTTAGCTAAAGGACTAGCTAGTGTTAAGGGACTCTAAGTTACCTTAATTAATTTTATAGACCTTAGATAAGCTTCTAAAGCCCTATAATATTAATCCTAAGCACTAGGTAGACATAGAGTAATAAAACTAAATTATTAAGTAGGACAAAAAGTAATAATAGGATAGCTAATAATTAACACTAAAGAAAATACTATAAAGAGGAGCCTAGAGATAGAGCCCTACTAAAGACTATAGTAATAAAGAAGCCTGTAATCCTAATAGCAATTATTAGGATAGCCCTTATATAATAAATACTTAGAAGAAGGAAAACAAGATTAGCGTAATTACGCTATAAGAACTAGTGGTATATATTAACACGCTAGAGAACCTAGAAAGATAGAAGACCTCTAGGGGATAGAAGATAACCCTAAGGAAATCTATTAATAGGTATATATAAAGTTACTAAAGGAATACTATAATTTAGCAAATATATTCTTAAAGAAGAAAGCAAATACACTTCCCTATAATAACCTAACTTTAACTATAAGATTAATCTAAAGGAAGGACATAGGAGGTAGGATTTAAAGTATGCCCTCTATATAGATAATTACTAGAAGAGCTTAAGGCTACTAGGGACTACCTAATTAAGAACCTATAGAAGGGATTTATTAAGCTAAGTAAGGTAGTATTTATAGCGCTAGTGCTATTTATAAAGAAGTTAGATAGAAGCCTAAGATTTTGCGTGGATTACTAGAAGCTTAACCTAATTAGCAAAAGGGACAGGTATCTATTACTACTAATTAATAAGACCCTAGGGATGCTAGAGTAAGCTAAGATATTTACTAAGCTAGATATTTAATAGGCATTTAATTATCTTAGAGTGGAAAAGGAAAGTAAGGATTTTATAACCTTTAGAATATAGTATAGCTAATTTAAGTATAAAGTCCTACCTTTTAGACTATTAGGGGCCCTGTAACGTTCTAAAGGTATATAAACCACGTACTAGGAGACCTCTTAGACGTTACCTATATAGCGTATATAGATAATATCCTAATCTTCTTAGTGGACTTAAAGAAATACTACTAGCACGTTTATAAGGTGCTATAAAGGCTATAGGAGGCAGGCCTATAGGTAAATATTAAGAAGTGTAAATTTAGGGTTACCTAAACAAAGTTCTTAGGGTTTATTATATTTACTAAGGGATTACTATAGACTTAGATAAGCTAAAGGTAGTGTTTAATTAGAAGCGCCCTATAAAGGTTAAGGATATCTAGTTATTTCTAGGCTTTTACGGATTTTATTAGAAGTTTATAGAAGGGTATAGTAGACTTATATAACCACTACACTATCTAACTTACTAAGACACCCTATAGGACTAGACCCTAGCATATAAGAAAGCTTTCTGAAAGCTAAAAGAAGCTATAATCTTATTGCCTATGCTTTAGCACTATAAACTAGACTATAAGATAAAGCTAGAGACTAACTTATTAGATAAAGTGGTATTAGAAGTGCTATTATAGAATTCTAGCGATAAATAGCACCCTATAGTATACTATTTAAAGATAATAAACCTAGCGGAGGGTAATTATAGTATACTAGATAAGGAACTATTAGTAATTATAAGGTGCTTTAAGGAATAGAGACTAGAGCTAGTAGGCTTATAAATAATAGTACTAATCTAGGTGTATATAGATTACTATAGGTTAGAGTTTTTACTATAAAGACGTAGCTAAATGCGTAATAAGTAAGGTAAAGCGAAGAGCTCTTATAGTATAATTTTATTATTAAATTCTAACCTAGGAAGGAAAATATAGCTATAAATACACTATTAAGGAAGTCTAAGGACCTTAAGACCTAGAAGGAGAAATAGCTAGCTTAGTAGGAGTAAGTGCTATTACTACCTATAAAGTTTATATAATTACCCTAGGTACTAGACCTATAGTAAGGAGAGGCTTAGGATAGGTAAGCTTAGGTGTGTTCCTAACCTAGGAGATATTATAGAAGAATATATATAAGATAGGAAGTATAGAAGAGTTTTAGGAGAAAATAGGTACTAAGAACTAGGAAGATAAGAATAGCTAGCTACTACACTAGGGTTAACTAGTGATGCTAAGTAAGGACTTTCTCTAGATAAGGTTAATTATAAAGGCATACCTTTAGAGGCTTATAGCTTACCTAGAAAGGAATAAGATAATAAAACTTCTCTAGGAATAGTACTAGTAGCTAAAGATATAAATAAAGATTACCTAGTATATTAATAACTAGTACCTATGCTATAGGAACTAGGTGCCTAGGATAAGGTACTAGGACTATTATAGCTACTACCTATGCTTAACTAGCCTTACTAGTATTTTACTATAGACTTTATAACACTACTAAAGGACTACTATAAGTATAATATAGTATTTATAGTAGTAAACTAACTCTTAAAGCGCTCTTATATAATAGCCTATACTAAGAAGATAGATGCTTTATAGGCTATAAGACTCTTCTTTAATAATATCTAGTAATACACTAGGACCCTAGAGTTAATTATATTAGATTAAGGACTATAGTTTATTTCTAAGTTTTAGAATAAGCTTTATGTAATTATAGGGATTAAAGTGTAGCTCTTTATAGTAAGACACCTATAGACTAATAGTTAAACTAAGAGCATAAACTAGTATTTAATATAAAGGCTAAGGCTAATAGTTAATTATGTATAGGATAACTAGTTAGAGATACTCCCCTTCACAGATATAGCATAGGCATGCGTACTATAAGATTTTATAGGCTTATTACTATTTATAGTGGAAATAAAATATAAGCCTTAGATAAGTTATAACTAGCAAAACTATATAATAGAATTTAGCTCCTTATTAAGCTAAATAACTTACTAGGGAGCCTAGGACTACGTAAAATATATATATATAGCCTAGAAGGTAGTATAGGGAAATATAGAAAAGGTATAATAGTAGTAAGTAAAAGCGCTAATAAGAAGTAATATATAATTAATTTTAGGGTTAGGGACTTTATATATATAGACTAAAGAGGCTAGACATTAGACTAGCTAAGTAAGAAATTAAATAACCTATAGGCAAGACTATATAAGATAATTATAAGTAAAGGCACTATATTTAAGCTTAATCTCCCTATAGTAATTAAAATACACTAATGATTTTATGCCTTAAAGCTACGTAAGGTAGCCTAGAACCCGCTACTAGGATAACATATTACGCCCCTAGATAAGGACTTAGTAAATAGCGAAATATAACACTAGGTAGGCAAGGTGCTTATATTAAGAATTTAGTATAAAAAGCTATAATACTAAGTAAACTAGGAGGGCGCTAATAAAGATATTAAATAGTATAATATAAAAAGCTTAAGTATTAGCTATATAAGATTAAGAAGTTTTATAGTAATAATCTAATAGTAAAGGGACCCTATATAACTTAGAATATTAGCTATATAGCTATAAAAATAATAAGCTATTCCTACTAGATAAATTAAGTAATAACTCTCCTATAAAACTAGACCTTACTAATAGATAGGTTAGGAAAACCAAGGGTAATATACTTTAGAAGCTATAAGAAAGTGTAGTAAAGCATATCTAGTTTAAATAATATAGCTTACTATAAGGGCATAGCTAACTTATAAAGGGGGTAATATTATAGCTAGGCGCGTCCTAGTTTATATTCCTTAATTATACTAATATACTACTACTATTCTAATTTATATAATAGCCTAGGACCTTACTTATTATAAAGATCTCTTATTTACACCTACTATATAAGCTATAGAGTTTTTATAGTATAATATAAAGTAACTAGAGGGACTAAGAAAATACGTTATAGAGGATAGATATATTATAGCATAGTAAGGAGGATATATACTATAGGGGATTAACTATAGTTATTTTGTTTCTCTTTCCTCCCTATCTTTATTATTCTTTTAGTCTAGATAATATAGTAGGCAGAGTGTTATACCTATGTCCCTGTTTTTATGCTATAATAGCGCACGCTATTATTATGCGTGCGGGCGCTGCTGTTATGTGTGGGTGCGCTATTAACGTATGCGGGTGCGCTATTATCTTCTATGCGGGCGCTATAGGTGTGTTCGCGGGCGCTATTAATATATGCGGGTGCGCTATTATGCGGGTGGTATAGGTTAGGCGCCTAACCTACACCTAGTTACGCACGCTATTGCTATGTGTGTGTGCGTGTAAGCGCTATTAATGTGTGGGTGCGCTATTATCCTCTATGTAGGCGTTATAACTATACACATAGGGAGTTAATTAAAAGTTAGTGTATATAGGTGTTTATATTATATAGCTATAAGTTAATTTTTATTTTTTTATATAAATAAATTTTATAGAAAATAAAAAGTAGCCTATAAGCCCTTACTAGTAACTATAATTTACTAATATACTTAGTAAGCTTCTAAGGGGTATTACTAGGTTATTCTCTAGGGAGGGGTTTTACTATAGGCACTAGGGTAGGTAAAATAGAAAAAGTTATTAGTAAGCATATTACCCTAAGTATAAATATAAAAGTTACTATAGGTAATAGTAATGTAACTAGCTAGGCTAGTAAGTAAAGTTCTTATATAAAGGTATACTTATACCTACCTATACACGCTAGCTACTCTCCTATCTTCTGCCTGCCCCCTCTATCTAGCCTAAGGACACTTCCTTGCCTATAACTAATTTATATAGGTATAGTGTAGGTTAGGTGCCTAACCTATACCTCCGCGCACGCTAGCCACTCTCCTGTCTTTACCCACCCCTCTATCTAGCCTAAGGACACTTCCCTACCTATAACTAATTTATATAGGCATAGTGTAGGTTAAGCGCCTAACCTATACCTTTACGCACGCTAGCCACTCTCCTATCTTCTGCCCGCCCTCTATTTAGCCTAAGGACACTTCCTTACCTATAACTATATATATAGGAGTTAATTAAAAGTTAGTATATATAGGCGTTTATATTATATAGCTATAAGTTAATTTTTATTTTTCCTATATAAATAAATTTTATAGAAAATAAAAAGTAGCCTATAAGCCCTTACTAGTAACCCTAGTCCGCTAATATAGTTAGTAGGTATTTTGTCAAGCGGAAAACAACACCCCAAAAGACACGATGCTAGCCCACGGTCGTAAGTAGCTCTGTAGCCTACATATAACAGGAGGGGTCAATTGACTTAACGATATTAATCACAATAATAGCTAGAGATATCTTATTATGTAAAGATACTCTAGATTAAATAGTCTATTAGATTAGAAGTGCTATCTTAATTAAATAAGGGGAAATAACCTTAGTTTATCTTATTATAAGCTTAGGTATCTTCTTAATAAAACTTAGTAAAACTTAGGGTTAATTTAAGAATATCATAGTGTATACGTGCTACAAAAGAATCTAGCTATAGGTAGTCTCTTTATAAATTAAATAGTCCCTTACTTAGATAACTAATATTATTATCCCTTATTATATTATCTATCTTAATAATCCCTAGTGCTTATTATTATAATCGCGTATTTCTAGGCGCGTATCTTATAGTATATAACACCTCCCTAGGTATACACTAGTTATCCCTAACTAAATATGCATACTAATAACTAAAGTGCCCTATAAGTGCGGTTAGTAACTAATGCCTTATACTAAAAGAGGGGGTATTATTTAATTTAGTACACTTAAGTCTAATCTAATTAATCTTATATAATAGGACTCCCTAAAGTAAAGGGAAGTATTAAAGTAAAAGAGGTAAAAAGGAAAATTTATAATAATAATAAGAGTAGTAAAAGAAAGGAAAGGGAGAGCTAAATAGGAAAGAAAAAGGTAATAAAGAGAAAAAAATATATATATATATAATACCTCCCTAGCTAAAGACCTAAGTTTTTTATCTCCTAAGAGAGCTTTAGTGTTTTTAGTGTTTAAGGACGTGTAATAGGTAATATTAGCAAGGAGTATAGACTATAGGTTGCTTAGCTTCTCGCTAAGTTACTCTCTTTTATAGTTCTTATGCTAATTAATTAATCCTTAAGCATGCTTCTTTTCTTACTAGTAAGCTTTAATAATCTTAGCCTATATTTTATAGGGCACTAAACTAGGTAGTACTATAGATATATATGTAGATAATATTAGTAGGTATATAATAGTTTTCCTTTATACTACTCTCTATGCTCTAAGGAATAAAAGGAGATTAATTATTATAGCTTAACCTATGTCTTTAAGAGAATATTAAATTATTCTTTCTTTTACTTATCTAAGTAAGGTCTTGTAGTTATATGCTTACTCTTATCTAATAACTCTATAGATCCTTAGTAACCTTAGCTAATCCCTAATATCTATCTAAAAAAGCGCGTTTATTACCGCTTACTATGTTTAAAGAGCCTTCCCTATAGTAGTAGGTATTTAATCCTCCCTACTATATTAGAGTGCTTTAAGCTTTTTAGCTAAAGATAGTAGCATTAACTTATATCTAGTAATAGATAATAACATAGATAAAGATATAAGTAATATCTAATAACTTTCTCTTTACTTAATCTCTGTTCTTCTAAATTAATTAGAGGCAAATTATCTTAGGTTTCTTACTATATTTATCTTTCTTAATCTTATAGTATTTCTTATATACTAATATTAAAGACCTTAGGGTTATTAGTAAAAACACAGGCTATAGGCTACTAAAAGTCCTAAATATAGAGATTGTTATTTTATACTATATTAGTATACTATTTAATTAGGCAATTCTTATTAGTAATCCGAAGTTTCTAGGGCATAACTACTATACTAATAGGCAGCCCTCCACTAACCGTCTAGGTTATAAAGCGTGGTATTAAGCACTTTATTATATTTTGTACTAGATATTAAAGGTTAAAATCTTTCTAGTATACTAATTCCCTTAGTAACTAATCTCCTATTATAAGTTTATTTATAGCTATATCTTATAGGACCCTAATGGTTCTCTTAAGTGCTTTAATATAGCTATATTTTAGGTTTAGGACGTTATTAGATATTATCTAATCCTTAAGGTATAACTTAAACCGCTAACTAATAATTAAATCCCTACTAAAAGTATATAATTATTTAAGCTTAATATTATACTTATTTAGTGTGTTCTAGTCCTCTGTAATTAGATTAAGTGCTTAGTAACTAACCTAGTAGCAAATTATTTAGAGAAGAAACCCTAGGTATATATACTTATATTCCTAGTTTCCTTTTACTCTATTACTAGGACTATAATTACCTTAAAATTATAGGGATAGTTTATAAGTTATATAATCTATCCCTACCTACCTATAAAGTCTGTAAAACAAGTTATTCTTCCTTTATTTACACTATTAAAATAGTATAGGTATCCTTACTTTTTATTAAATATAAAAGCAGTCTAGTGGTTTGTAAAGAAAGTAAATCCTATAATAAGGCATTAATTACTTATATCTAAGTGAAGGTTAATAGGGTTATATTTAATACTATACTTAATATTAATAGGCTAATAGGTAGTATAAAGCCTTCTAGCCTTTAGACTAATTAATTATTATAATATTTCTACATTAAAGTCTTCTATATTATTAACCTTAAATATTTACAGTAGCACTACTACTATTACTTTAAGACCACGCTCTATAATCTTCCTATTACTATTAACTTAAACTAATTAAGCTAGTCCTTACTTAGTGTTTTATAAGCCTTTCTTAGGAATTCATAAATATCTAGTAAATAGCTACGCTATCTTATAGTAGTCTATCCTAGTCTAATTAGCGTTACTAGATTAAAATTATTACTATTTTAATAGACTTTAAACCTTAATAAAGGCTATAGCTAGTCTTTTTATAAGTAGAATAGAGGTAGCTACTATCTATAGAGATTAGCTAGATTAATCTTAATAGTGTCTTTCTCTTCTTCTCTAAAAGGAGTTTTCTATCCTATATATTAAAACATAAATATAATATATAGTAAGACATTTACTATAAGGGAAGTAGGCAATAGTATTACTATTAACTTTAGTGTAATCTCCTTTATTTATAATAGACTCCTTATACTACTCTATTTTCTAGTTAAGATTAAATAGTGTTTATTAATTTTAACTTAATATAGCTAAAGGGGGATAAAGAAAAGTAGTAAGGGGTAGTAAGGTTAAAGGTTTTAAGAGTTAAGAAGATATATGCTAGTGTAAGAAGCAGGTTAGATTAAATAGTTCCTATAGTCCTAACCTCTGTTTTTATGCCTTTTCCTAAATCTAAGGGTAGTTATTAGCAGGTAGCATTAGTTACCTACACTTCTCTTTCTATTAGTAGCTAGTATTTATTATAAGGTAGCTATCTATAAGGACTAAGTGGCTCCTGTAATTTAGACTTTTAGTATTATAATTTACTTATAGGTAGCTATTCGCATATTAGTTATTAACGCCTATTATAGGCATTAACTTGTGGCTTAAGACTTTTTAACCCTCTTCTATTCCTCCTCTTTATATTCCTAGCCTTACTATTTCTTACTTTATCTCCTAATTAATTAATTATAGCTGAATTTCTTAATATAACTTATTAAAAACTTCCTAATATTACTACTATTATAAGGGCAAGTATTCCTAAAGGCAAGCTCTTAGTAATAAAGACTATAAACTAGTCTAACTACACTAAGTTTTTCCTATCTTTCTTTAGTAAAGACTATATTAGTCTTATGTAAATTATTTAATCTTATATTTAAGTTATTACTAACGGCTTCTATTTTATAGTATAAGTTCCTTTTACCTTCTAGGTTTAAAGTGGGATTAATATTAGTAATAGTAGCGTTTTACTATATATAGAGATTTCTCTTTATTCTTCTAAAAATCCCCTAGAGAGAGTACCTCCTTATCTTATTAAGACTATAAAAGGGACTAAATTATTAAAGGAATTTGTGTAAAGCTATATTAAATTAGATAGTGCCTTTGCCCTTACTATTAAAAACAATTATTATTCTCTAGTTCTTATACTTACTAAGATAGCTTATTCTAATAGGTACTTTTTACATGCCCTATTATAATAGCCTAAATGCTATTAAGCTTTGCTAGTGTCTATATTTAGCAGATTAAATAGTATATTCTATACCCACTACTTAAACTTATATATATAGTATATTACCTTCTTTAATAAGTATATATGCTTTTCTTTTTATAAATATATCTTACTTTCTAGGGTTAGTAATAGCGCATATAGTAACTATATCTAGAATAGATCTTATATAGTAAGCTATAAATAGCGTTTTACTTCTAGGTATTATACTAGGTCTTCCTAAGAGTAAGCTCTTACTCCTTTCTTAGGAAAAGAGTAGTTTACTAAGGTAGTAAAAGCTCTTTCGCTTAACTTAAACACTATTAACCTTAAAAACTCTCCTTACTTAGTAATTAATATACCACCTCCTTTTCTAAATTATTTATAAATACTAGGGGGTAAAAAGGAAATAAAATAGGTTTATAATATAAAATTAGATTTATACCTTAATTACTTAATCTTTAGTAAGTAAAGAGAGAAAGAGAGAAAAAAATAAAAGAGAATAAAGGGAATGTACTTTAATCTATATATATATTAGTGCGTCTAAGAGTATACCTTATACTCCTATTTTTACTTAGCTATTAAGAGGGGTAGTTATACCTTAATCCCTTAGTATAGACTTCTTTAAGGTAAAAGTTTAACCTCTTCCTTAAGGCCTAAGTTCACTCCTTTATTATTAACTATTTAATCTAATATATTATGCTAAGCTACTACTAGCATAATTATTAAGACTTCTTAGTTATAATTGCTAACTTCTTCTCTTACTTAGCTTTATTATAGAGCGTGTAGCTATCTATCTATAGTTAAAGTCTACTAACCTTCTAAATCTAGGATAAACTTCTTAATATAGTCCCCTAAGATTATCTTTATAAGGTAAACCTTATTTATTATTTATAGATAGTAAGCCCTAGAGATTAGCGCTTACTTGTGAATTTAGAAAGGCCTATTTTATCTTATTATAAGCTTCTTTATTATAGATATATTAATATTTCTTCTAATATTATACACTAGCATAAGGTCTCCTAGTTTTAATTAATCTTTCCTTAGAGAGATAGCTTAATTCTTATTAGTTCTTTTAGTAAGTTATTTCCTAAAGTTAAACACCTTCTTCTTTGCTTTCCTAATATCCTCTGCCTTTCTTTTAAGTATTTACACTTAAGCTTTAAATAGGTTCTAGCTAGTAGTAACTATATTCTAGTTAATTAGTCTCTAAGTTAGGAATTTAACTTCTAGTAGTAAGATTAGCTCCTATCTATAGATTAAGTAAAAGGTAGACTTTCTATGTGATTTATAAATAGTAGTGTGGTCTATAAGAAGGGCTTTATTAAGGTGCTTTACCTATTAACTATTTAACCCTCCTAATTTTGCTAAGGTAAACGCAAGAGACTAGTATCTAGCTTTAATAGGGAGTTTGCTTTTAGGTTATACCTAGATATTTAGATACCTATAATTCTAATATCTATAAGTGCTTCTTTAAGATTTCCTTATATTTTAGGTCCTTTATTATAGACTATAAATTAGAAAAGACTAAACCTACTAATTAGAGATAAGAGAAACTTCCTAATTACTACTATAGTTACGTTTCTAACTAGCGTAGCCTTTACCTAACCTATTAGATTATATCTTACTTCTAAGAGATACTTATATCTATAATTAATTAGAAGGTGCTAAGTGTTAATATAAATCTTACTTATTAGGTTCCCTAGCGTAACTAGCACTAATAGTTCCTAAGGTCACTAGGGCGCGAACTTCTAATATATCTTATAGTAAGTTAGTATCTCCTAAGTTATGTTCTAGAGCCCCTTTACTAATATTACTGCTTTATTACTTAGAAAACTACCTTAATGCCTTTATAACTAAGCTCCTTATAAATTACTTTAACTATTATGTGTTATTGCTTAGGTATATTAATAACTAATGCTAGTCCCTTTATAATTCCTATTAGCCTTTTCTAAAGGTATTTGTTTTCTAGAAAGAACTTTTAGCCTTATTTCGTAGCTTCCTATAGTCTCCTACACTAAGATTAATTAGTCTTTAGAGGGTTAATAAGAAATTAATTACTTAGCGTATCTTAGCTAAGTAATCTTTCTTGCTATTTTCTTTAATCTTAATGCTATTTAGGTGTAAATTAATAAAGTCTTTAATATCCCCTTAACCTCCTAATCTAATTAATTAGATAGTCTAGGACCCTTTCTAGATAAAGCATCTGTGATTTAGTTCTTCTTGCTAGGAATATATTATACAAAGAAGTTAAAGAGTAGTATATAGCTAATTCACTATATAATAAGGGCTCTAGGCATATTATTAACAGCGCTATTAAGCTAGTGCATAAGGACTTGTAAATCTGTCTCTAGCGTAAAAGGGACTCTATAGAGATAAATTTATAGCCTTTATAATGCGTAAATAACTGCCTAGCATTCTTGCTTAGTTATATTATACTTAGCTTTAGTAATAGTCTAGGTACTACTTTTATATTAAATAGGGTAGCGTTTACTATTAACTATTTATAGTAGTATAGCCCTTATTTAAGTAAGCTTATATTAACTATAAGGATTATTTCCTAAAACCTAGTCCTAGATTAAGTAAAATAAGAATTAGGCTATAGTTATTACCTTTTTAAGATATCTATAGCTTCTTACTATTCTAGCCCCTATACTTATTTTATTATCTTCCTAAGTAAAATTACTAGTGGTTTTGCCTTCTATATATAGTGTTTTACCTAGATATAGTAAACTCCTATTAGTCTAATAAAAGAGCATACCTTAGATAGGTCCTAGTAAACTATCTATTCTAGGATCTTTATTATCTTTACCTTAGTTAGTTTTTGTCTATTTATTTTATATATAAACCCTATAATTTCTACTAACTTCTAGTAGAACTTTAATTTAGATACTAAGGCTATGTAGCTAGAGAGTTTAATGTTAACTAGAACTTTATTAATATTAATCAAATGTTCTAGCATATATCTATGCACTCTAGGCATAATTTCCTCCTTATTATATGTTATAGTTAGACCTTTAACTACAATATTATCTAGGAAAGGCGTGTAAATTTTAGGATTAAGTTAAATAGGATTCGCCTAATAATTCTAATAAATTAAGCTACTAAATTAGTAGCTCCTTATAGTAAGTAGCAAAGTCGCAAAAGCCTAATTATAGTAGAGATTATAGTTATATCCCTACTCCTTTCTACTAGTTCCACTTAGTTATATCCTAATAGTAGATTAATAATAAATAAAATTTTATATATTATAAAGCTCTTACTAAATGCCTCCGCTCCTTATGGAATTAGCGTTATATATTATTACTTTATTATATTTAGTAGCTAATAGGATTAGGCAAATCCTCTGTCCTTCTTTATAATAAGGAAATACGGATTCCTATAGGAGCTATAGCTTTCCTCTAGGTGTCTGTATTTTAGCTTCTTCTTTAATAGATTAACTAGTCTTCCTTATAACCTAAGAGGTATTAGGATAGAACTAGCTTACTATGCCTTATACTTAATAACCTTTATGACCTATGGTAGTGTAACTAGCGGGTTAACTTTTCTATACTCTAATAAGTCCTACGCTAGTGCTACTTCTTAGTTATAAAGGATTTCTTTAAAAATATTAACTTCTTCTTATATTAAATATTCTTATACCCCTTTAACTATCTAATCTAATTATTCCTAGGTTATTCTAAAACCTTAGGGGTTTTCGCAAACTACCTAGTAATATACTCACTATACTTTCTAGATATATCTAAATGTAACTTTACTTCTTCCTATTTCTTTATTTTCTATTTTAGGTCTCCTTCTAGGGTTAACCTATTAGAAGGTATATTATTACGTAGATAAATCTTATTAGCTTTATGTTTATATATTATATTTATTATAAGATTAGGTAGTTTTAGTTACTATAGGGTTAGAAATCCTTTATAACTGCTTTAAGTTATTAGGAGTGGTTTATTATTATATCCTAAACCACTTCCTAAAGGATATCTATTCCTCCCTAGTTATAATAGGGATTAGTTACTTATCCTTATTTAGTTTTGCTTCTAATTCTTTATAAACTATTTAATCCTCCTCTTCCTTAACTATAGGATAGCTAAACATAATAATATTAATTATAGGCTACTAGGCTAGTTGCTTACTAGTGTATTGCTACTAAATACTTCCTATAACTCTTAAGATAATAACTATATCCCTAAAGTAACACTAAGCAAAGAGCTTGCTACTTTTAAATAGTTAAACTATATCTATAATAGTCTAAAGAATAGCATCCCTAGAATTAAGCTTATATTAACTAAATCTAGGCTAATATAGAAGTTAGTGGGTATCTAGACGTTCCCTAGATAGAGCTTTGTTTAGACCTCCTAATTATCTTAATCCTATGTAACGAAAATAATATAGTGTTTGTTATATCTATAGGATAGATTCTAAGGCCTAAGCGCCTAGTAGTGCTCTTAGTAATTATATTCCCTTAAGAACCTATATTAATAAGTCCTAGAGAAGCTCCCTTTAGGGTTATTTAGACAGACCTATAAGTATAGTAAATCCTATAATTAATTAACTATAGCCTATAGTTCTATAATTACATTAAGCATAAAGTTTACTCTAGATAGCTTACTCTAAACTTATTAAGGCTTTTCTTATTAAGCTTAAGCCTCTAGTTATTCCTAGATCTATTCCTATAAGGTAGCGTTAATCTCTAGTAGCAGAGCTAAGGCTGTCTTTAGTGGTTTCTTCTTAGCCTTTGCCTTATTTCTTTTATTCTCTTAAAGGGCTTTCTTTATTATTTAGATAATTAAATTAATCTAGTTCTTAGGATTAATTAGTCTTAAGCTTGTCTTTACTCTAAATATCTTTAAAGGAGGTATAGGCCCTAGTGTGTCCCTATTATAATAATAGACATCCTCCACACCCTTCGCTTGCAGAAGGCATTTATTACTAACTGCCTCTACTAGCGTTAGTATAATATAATAAATATCCCTAAAGGGCACCCTAAGCTTCTTCTAGAAGACCTTATTATATAGCTAGTCTAGAATCCTCTAGCCTACCTTGCCTAATAGGTCTTTCTTTCCCTTTACTAAGGTATCTTTGCCTTTTTAAGCTACTCTTAAACCTAATAGTCCTGTTTATTATCTTCTGTGATTTCCTTAATATACGCTTATTTTATTACCCTTTCCTAAGGGCTATAACCTTTATAATGTAAGCATTTACCTTTTATTCTTTACGCTTAATTTCTTAAATTTAATAGTTAAGACTACTCCTAATAGATTCTTTAAGATTAAGGTTACCTAGTTTCCCTTTCTAGGTGGTATTTAGTGGGATTAAAGGAGCTTTCTATTTAATTAAAGATATCTTACTTCTCTAGCGTTATATCCTAATCCTTTCCTCTATAGGGTTTACATTCCTTAATCTAAGGTATTATATAGGTAATTCTACTATCTAGGAAGTATTTAACCTAAAATATAGCTAGCCTTTATGTGTAGCTACTAATACTAAGGAATTTTAAAAGTAGGATAGGTAGTATTATCTAATACCTTATATTATCTCTAATTACTAAAATACAAATAGCTAGGTTATAGGTAGTAAATTTTAATATTTTATTAAATCCTAGTGTGTTACACTTTATAGCTATATAAGAGTTAGTATTATAATAATAATATTAGTTTGTCTATTAGCCCTTTCTAGCTATTACATTAATATTAAAGATACGCTTATTATCCTAATTAAATAACCTAATGTTATTTAGCTAGTAATTGCGTTATAATAGGTTAATACTATACTTTTACTTAAGCTACTTTATAATATTAATCTCCTTACCTACCTAAGCTATAACTATAATTTTTAACTTAGCTAATTATTTTATTAAGTTATCTATTTAATCTTAGTATTTTACTAGTCTAGGAGTTCTATCTTTCTTTATTTTATTATTAGAAGTATTAGTTCTCCCTTTTATTTAGAAGACTTAGCTACTACTAAGCGGTTCCTCTAGTTAGCCTAGTAAACACTAAGCGTAGCTTAATTAAGTAGTCTCTAGCTTCTTAGATTAGGTTTAGTATTATCTATATAATACCCTCTTAAGTTAGAGATCTTAGGGTCCCTATTCTTAAGCTCTAGTTATATTTAAATATGCGTGTTAAGTGCTACCTAAAGGGTTTTATACTATATAACTAGAACTTCCTTATATATATACCCTTTTTAATCTATAAAGCTTAAGATTAAATAGTTAGGAGGGCCTTATAGATATAATTTAACTAAGTTATTATTATTTACTATCCTATTAGGTTTATATTAGATATTAAAGCTTAATGCTTCTATAACTAGTAGTAAGTTTCTTTAATAGACTTTAGTTACATTAGATTAAGGTCCTTAAGTTATCCTCTAGTGCTTTCTATTTAGTCCTAACTTATAGTATTAAACTAAAGAAGTATCTCCTCCTTTAATTTTACCTAAGTGCGCGACGCTATTAATATCTTAACTACTTATTAAATCTAAGGGTTAATATTATGCTTAAGTATCTTACGCTAATCTTTCTTAGGAATATATATTACTTTTATCTTAGCCTTAAAGTCCTTAATAAAATTAGCAATATTTTCCTTGTAAACTGCTAAATATTATACCTATTTTACATTATAATAAGGGATAATTAGTAAGCTATTGTTTCCTAAGGATTTTTGTAAAGGTCTTTGCGTTAAGCCCTTTAAGGGGTCTAGAGGCTTTCCTTTAATATTAGGGTCCTTCCTAATAGCCTATTAGGTAGGTATAAGTTAGCGTTAAAACCATTTTAGGATTAGATAGTTCCTTACTTATAATTAGGTTACTTAGTAATAGTAAATCCTTTAATTCTTTTAGATAGCTTAGCTACTTAGTAAACCCTACTTTACTTAATTAGTGGGAATAAGATAAGGTAAAATAATTAGTTATAGAGTTAGATAATAGCACTTTTAATTAATCTTATAAGAGAGTAACTATTTAACTAAAAGCTTTAATTCTAGAGAGAATTTTATAAAAAGAGTTTTCTATAAGGTAATATCTATAGTTATAAATAACCTATAAGTAAGGACTACTAATATAATTACATAGCTCCTTATAATTATCTATAAGATCCTAACGCATAGCTAAATTATTATAAAATTAGCTATAAGTCCTAAGATTAAATAGTTTACAACGCTAAATAGCGGTTTTTATTTTAGATTCTTATGTTTAGAGAGTCTTAGTAAGGGCGTAATAGCTTAGCTAGTGTTTGTAAGGTATTCTCCTAAGCTAAATAGCCTTATTTCTAATGTCTCCTTATAACGCAATTTTATTTCCTTATTCTAGCTTAGTTCCTCTAGATTAGCTAGCCTCTAACTAGTGCCTTAGCTTCTCTAGGGTCTAGGTTTAGGTTTTTAATTTATATTATAGTATAGGGAAAACAAAATAAAGGGGTCTTTATATAAATTAGTTTAGTATTAGCTAAGAATTATAGCTAAAATTATGCTTCTAATTAATCTTAGTCTATAGTAAATTAAATAGAAAGCAAAAGCCCTAGGGTTTAAGACCGCGTTTCTCCACTAGTTTTATTAAGTGGAAAACAACACCCTAAAAGATATAATACTAGCTTATAATTACAAGTAGCTCTGTAGCCTATATATAATAGGAGGGGTTAATTAACTTAATAATATTAATTATAATAATAGCTAGAGATATCTTATTATGTAAAGATACTCTAGATTAAATAGTCTATTAGATTAGAAGTGCTGTCTTAATTAAATAAGGGAAATAACCTTAGTTTATCTTATTATAAGCTTAGGTATCTTCTTAATAAAACTTAGTAAAACTTAAGGGTTAATTTAAGAATGTTATAGTGCGTGCGTGCTATAAAAAGAATCTAGCTACAGGCAGTTTCTTTATAGATCAAATAGTCCCCTTGCTTAGATAACTAATATT
The DNA here is from genome assembly GCA_023650705.1 of Epichloe brachyelytri. NCBI lineage: Eukaryota > Fungi > Ascomycota > Sordariomycetes > Hypocreales > Clavicipitaceae > Epichloe > Epichloe brachyelytri. The sequence goes on along the minus strand of CP097977.1, from coordinate 4,475,885 downwards.
ATTATCCCTTGTTATGTTATCCATCTTAATAATCCCTAGTGCTTGTCATTATAATCGCGTGTTTCTGGGCGCGCATCTTATAGCACACAGTATATAAGAGGGGGCAAAAGCCTAAATAGTTAAGTAGTAGTACTATAAGGTAAAGTAGTTTAGTAAGTACTACTCTCTATACCTTATCTTATAGATATCTACTATATAGCCTTTTAGATAAGCTTATAGGCTATTAGCCTTACTAGTAAGGGTTATAGTAAGTATTAACTTCCCTAAAACTAGTTACTTAGGCTTTATAGCATATAGGAAATGCCTAGCTATAGTAGGAGGCTTACCTTTAGGCTACTAGCTAGATAGGTTTTATAGGTAATTAGCTACTAGCTATTATGCTGTAATTTAGAGTAATAGGTAGTAACTATAGGTAGCTAACACTAGAATAGCTAATGCTATACGCTAAGTTCTTCTCCTAGGGTACCTAGACTACATAGCCTATAGTAAGTGTAAAATATATATATAAATAAATGCCCTAGGGAACTTAAAGGGAAAGTAAAATACTATAGGTAGTCTCCTAGCCTAAAGCTAGCTAAGGCTACCTATAGCTTACCTATATTATAGTAAGTAATTACTTAAAGACTAATCTCTCTAGTGCTACTTTAGTAGCACTAGTAAGCTACCCCTAGTAAATAATAGTTATCTAGTTAATTTTACTAGTAGTTATATACTTATCTTAAAGATTAAGCTATATATATCTAAGTATAAGTAATTATATAGTAAAACTAGAAATAGCTTATTATATAAGTTATTATTTATTTAATAGTACCTTATTACTTAGATAACTATAGTAATTCTAGAGCTAATATATACTAAAAATCCTAACTCTAGAAGGAATATATTTATTAGATTAAAAACTAATGCCCCTAGGCTCTCTAGTAATTTATAATAACTTCTTAAATTACATAGCCTTATACTAGTAATAGTTTATTTAAATTTCTTCCCTATTAACTTTTAATATTTAGGTAGTAGCTAAATATAGTTATAATAGGTAATAAAGGGTTAGGCTTAACCCTAGAGAAGGAGCCTAAGAAATAGCTACTATATCTAAGGAAGGCAGTAAGCGTAAATTACCTAATCCTAATTTAGGGAGATAGTAATAATAAATACTAATATAGGGCTCTTTTAGGTCTTATAATTAAAATAAGTATAATTTAAATCCCTTAATAAGGAATAATTAAAGGGTAAGTCTAGTGCTAGTAGCTATAGTAATTCTAGCTCTAATAGCGTATATTAAAGTTATTATAGTTAAAAAGCTTATAGTTAAACCTTAGGCCTAGCTAGCTAGTTTACCTCACTGCGTGTACTAGTCTAGCTAGGCCTTTCCTCTATGGAACCCTATGCCCTTTACTAGGCATAGTGGGGAAATAGGACTTTTACTTTAAAAAAATTAGAGTACTCTAGGTAAGCCTATGCTTAAATACATTAGCATAGAATAATAAAATAGGACATATAGTTCTATTTTATTAGTTTCTAGGACTACTATAATAATTAATAGGGATAGTTAGGGGCATTAGTATTTAATTATTAGAGGTGAAATTCTTAGATTTATTAAAGACTAACTACTATAAAAGCATTTACTAAGGATATTTTTATTAATTAGGAACAAAAGTTAGGGAATTAAAGATAATTAGATACTATTATAGTCTTAACTATAAACTATGCTAACTAGGGATTAGATAATGTTATTTTTAACTTATTTAGTACCTTATAAGAAATTAAAGTACTTAGGCTCTAGGGGGAGTATAGTTATAAGGCTAAAACTAAAAGAAATTAATAAAAGGGCACTACTAGGGGTAGAGCCTATAGCTTAATTTAACTTAACATAGGGAAACTTACTAGGTTTAGATATAATAAGAATTAATAGATTAAGAGCTTTTTCTTAATTTTATAAGTAGTAGTATATAGCTATTCTTAGTTAGTAAAGTAATTTGTCTGCTTAATTATAATAATAAACAAGACCTTAACCTACTAAATAGCCTATATTACTTTAGTAGTACACTAGCTTCTTAGAGGGACTATTAGCTTAAGCTAATAGAAGTTTAAGGTAATAATAGGTTAACTTATATAGGCTTATAATAGTAAGCCTCTAGAAAAAAAGATAACTACTAGTTTAGTTACTTTACTCTTATAGGGAAGTCCCCTTTATTAGGCAAGGAGTAGTATTATCTAGTGCTACTTATTTTAGGTAATACTACCTAGTATAGGGAATACCTAATAAGCTAATCCTATAGCAAGCCTAGGTAACGCTAGGCTATTGCAATGCGCGCTAAGGGGTTGGCTAAGCCTTTAGGCTAGCTTAAGGTATATACTAATCCTATAGGAAAAACTATGCCTTTATATAGAGCCCTAATAAGGTAAAGTATATTAGGGCGCCTTAAGAGATTAAGGCGCTAGTCCTACTAGCTTATAGGCTATAGGAGAATACTATAATACCCTTAGATATTCTAGGCTATATACACGCTATACTAATAGAGCTAGCAAGTACTCCCTTAGTTAGAAGGCCTAGGTAATCTTATTAAACTCTATTATACTAGGGATAGAGTATTATAATTATTACTCTTTAATAAGGAATCCTAGTAAGCATAAGTTATTAGCTTATATTAATTATATCTCTACCCTTTATATATATTACCTATTACTACTACTAATTAAATAGCTTAGTAAGGTATTTAAACTAGCCTAAAGAGATAAGTAACTACTACTTAGGGCTAGAAAGCTCTTTAAACTTAGTTATTTAGAGAAAGTAAAAGTTATAATAAGGTCTCTATTAGTAAACTAGTAAAGGGATTATTACTAAGTTTTACACTCCTAAACCCCTATAGACTTATACCTATACTATTACCTTAGTAAGTATAGCTATAGACGCCCCTTATAGGGGCACTAGGCTAGGCGCTTACTAGAGGACCCTAAACTCTTTTATATTTTCTTATATATATTTAAGTAAATTTAATATTAAATAAATTAAAACTTTTAATAATAGATCTCTTAGTTCTAGTATTAATAAAGAATATAGTAAAATATAATAAGTAATATAAATTATAGAATTTAGTAAATTATTAAATCTTTAAATATATATTATACCTACTAGTATTCTAGTAGGTATACTTATTTAAGTATTATTTTAACCCTTAAGCTTACTATATACTTAGTGTTAGGGACTAGCTTACTTACCTTATAGTAGTAGCTATCCCTAAAATAAATTAGTAATCTTATCTATAGCCTCCTTATATAGTAATATATTACCTTATAACTAGGAGTATAGTGTAGCTACTACTATAAAATACCTAACTTCTCTAAGAGTTAACCTTAAATTAGGTAGGAATACTTACTAAACTTAAGTATATTAATAAGTAAAGGAAAAGAAACTAATAGGGATTACCCTAGTAATAGTAAGTAAAGTAGTAATAGCTTAAATTTAAAATCTAGCCCCTAAGGCCTAAGTTATAATTTATAGAGAATACTTTTAGTAAGGTACCTTCTAAGTTCCCTAGAATAGACGCTATAAAGGGTAAGAGCCCTATCTAGTTAGATACTAAGCCTCTATAAAGCTCCTTTAATAAGTTAAGTAGTTTAGAATACTACTCTAAATAAGAGATATATATTTTCTAAAGCTAAATATTAGCTAGAGACTAATAGCATATAAGTAAAGTAATTAAAAATAAAAAGCACTTTAAAAAGAGGGTTAAATAGTATATAAAATTATTAAAAGGGAAGTGCTTATAACTAGACTTAGGCCTAGTAAATTATCTAGTATTCTTACTAGTGTACTTTACTAGGCTTAGGCTAGTATTAGTTTGCCCTAGGGGATAAAGGCTCTAGGAATATAGCTCCTCTAGGAGTGTTATAGCCCTTTATATAATACCCTAGGGCAGACTAAGGTTTGTATATTTATAAGAATACTAGTGTAATAGTTATTAGTAACTTATCTTAAAATATAGACTAAGGAGTTATCCTTATATATAAGTGTTTAGGTATAAAACCCTTATATAAAATAAAAGTAAATATAGGTAAGAGCTTTAGTGTATTATTAACTAATCCTAATATTTTTAGATAGATTTAAGTAGGAGTATATAAGGCTAGACTTAAAAGAAGGTAAACTATACCTATATAAGGTAAAGCTAGAGGAAACTCTAGTAGAGGCTTATAGTGGTTCTAATATATAAATTAATTATTAAATATAAGCATAGGGTAAAAGACTAATTAAACCTTTTAGTAGCTAGTTTTTACTAAAGTTTCCCTTAGGATAGTAGTGTTAATCTTAGTTTTATAAGGTAAAGTAAATAATTAAGGACTTAGGGGCTATATACTACCTTTATTTATTCTTAAACTTTAAATATATAAGAAGCCCTTATTACTTAATTAAATATAGGCATTTAAATATATTAATACTAGTAGGCTATTTTTAGTAAGTAAAACTAGTAATATAAGATAAACTAAACGTAAGGTTAAGATACTAGAGTAAACGCTTATTAAACACTATAAAAGGTATTAGTATATCTTAATAGTAAGATAGTGGCTATAGAAGTTAGAATCCGCTAAGGACTATATAATAACTTACCTACTAAATATACTAGCCCTAAAAATAGATAGTGCTTAAGTATTTTACCTATACCTTACCCTTAGGGTAGAAATAAAGCCCTAAGGAGTAAGTAAATATAAGGGTTAGTAATAAAGCCTAGGGTGTAAGCCTAGGTTAAATAGCCTTTAGTGTAAATCTTAGTAGTAGTAGTAAATACTTTAATAAGAACTTAAAGGACTAAAGTAAGGAAAGGTTTTATATAAATAGTAATTAGATATAGGTTAGTTAATCCTAAGCTATAGGGAAGTTCTATTTTAATAGTATACTTATATACTATTTAGTAAAAGGAAGCTAGTTAATATTCTAGTACCTAGATATAGGTTTTGCGTGGTAATGTAACTAAATATAAAGATAATAGTAAGGGCCTTAAGTAAAGTTCTCTTTTCTTCTTAATAGTCTCTTACTCTAAAATTAGTTTATCTAGAGATAGAGTTTAATAGCTAGAAGAGCCTAGCACTTTTACTAGGTTTAGTACGCTCCTAATATCCCTTAAAAATCCATGGGAAGGAATAATTCTTATATTAGGTTATACTTATAACTATAGTAAGTCTCTAAGGTAAATAGCCTCTAGTTAATAGAATAATATAAATAAGGGAAGTTAGTAAAATAAATCTATAACTTTAGGAAAAGGATTAGCTCTAAGGGTTAAGTATATTAGGCTTTAGGGAGACGCCCTAGGAGTAGGTAGCCACTAGCTAGGTAACTAGCTAGTAGTAGCTAGTATTTAGGTGCTAATGCCCTTAGTAGGCCTTAGCTATCTAGCGTATAATTAATAACTAACTTAGAACTAGTATAAATAAGGGAATCTAACTATCTAATTAAAATATAGCATTATAATAGCTAGAAAGTGGTGTTAATATAATATGATTTTTACCTAGTGCTCTAAATATTAAAGTAAAGTAATTTAACTAAGTGTAGGTAAATAGTAGGAGTAACTATAACTCTCTTAAGGTAGCTAAATGCCTTATTATCTAATTAGTAATATATATAAATAGATTAATAAGATTCCTACTGTCCTTATTTACTATCTAGCAAAACTATAGCTAAGGGAATAGGCTTAGTAGAATTAGTAAGGAAAGAAGACCCTATTAAGCTTAACTCTAGTTTAATATTATAAAAAGATATAGGAGGTGTAAAATAGGTAAGAGCTTTAGTGCTAGTAAAATACCACTACTCCTATTATTTTTTTACTTATTTAATAAAGTAAGGCTAGATTTTTATCTAACTTCTAGTTTTAAGGTCCTTTATAGGCTAACCTAGGTTAAAGATATTATTAGGTAGGAGTTTAGCTAGGTAATATATCTATTAAACTATAACGTAGGTATCCTAAGGGGGCTTATAGAGAATAAAAATCTCTAGTAAAATAAAAGGGTAAAAGTCCCCTTAATTTTAATTTTTAGTGTAAATATAAACTATAAAAGTATAGCCTATTAATCCTTTAGTCCCTTAATATTTAAGGCTAGAGGTACTAGAAAAGTTACTATAGGGATAACTAGCTTATAGTAGCTAAGCGTTTATAGTAATATTGCTTTTAATCCTTTAATATTAGCTCTTCCTATTATACTAAAGTAAAATTTAGTAAGTATTAGATTATTTACCTACTAATAGGGAATGTAAGCTAGGTTTAGACTATTATAAGATAGGTTAGTTTTACCTTACTAATAACCTTACTATAATAGTAATTTAGCTTAGTATAAGAGAAACTACTAATTTAGATAATTAGTTTTTATAGCTATTTAACTAGGCAGTGCCATGAAGCTACTATCTGCTAGATAATAGCTAAATGCCTCTAAGTTAGAATCTATACTAGAACGTAGTAATACTACCTATATATATAGATAGATAAGAATAGGCTTTAGCTTAGTGTCTTAGTAGGTAATCTCTTTACTACATAGGAAGTGTGTTATAGTATTTTATATATTATAATTTTAATATAAGTAAGGTTAAATCCTTTATAAATAACTTAGCTATATAAAATAGTCCTATAAGCAGTAAAGTAGCCTTATTATTATAATTTACTAAGGGTAAGCTATTCTTTACCTTAATTCCCTAGTATTAGGGTCCCTATAAGACTAAGGCTAGTAAGGGGAAGAGTAAGAGGTAAATACTAGCGGATAGGCAGGCATACGCTACTATTTTATAGATAGTGTAAGTTAGGCGCCTAACCTACACCCGCCTACGCACGCTATTACTATACGTATGTATATGTGTGTGAGCGCTATTAATATAAGCGGGTGCTATTATCTTCTATAGGTACGCTGTTAATATATGCCTACGCATGCTATTATTATGCGTGTAAGCGCTGTTAATATATGCGAGTGCGCTGTTATGCGAACGGTGTAGGTTAGGCGCCTAACCTATACCTGCCCGCGCATGTCATAGCACAAAAAACAGGGATATAGGTATAAGACTCTGCTTACTATATTATCTAGACTAAAAGAATAATAAAGATAGAGAGAAAAGACAAATAAAATAACTATAGTTAATCCCCTATAGTATATATCCTCCTTGCTATACTATAATATATCTAACCTCTATAACATATCTTCCTAGTTCCTCTAGTTACTTTGTGTTATACTATAAAAACTCTATAAGCTTATATAATAAGTATAAATAGGGATCTTTATAATAAGTAAGGTCCTAGGCTATTATATAAATTAGAATAGTAGTAACGCGTTAGTGTAATTAAGGAACATAAACTAGGACGCGCCTAGCTATAATATTACCCCCTTTATAAATTAGCTATGCCCTTATAGTAAGCTATATTATTTAAACTAGACGCGCTTTACTACGCCTTCTTATAGCTCCTAAAGTATATTACCTTTAGTTTTCCTAACTTATTTATTAGTAAGGTCTAGCTTTATAGGAGAGTTATTACTTAATTTATTAGGTAGGAATAGCTCTTTATTTTTATAGCTATATAGCTAATGTTCTAAGTTATATAGGGGTCCTTTACTATTAGATTATTATTATAAAACTTCTTAATCTTATATAGCTAACGCTTAAGCTTCCTTGCGTTATACTACTTAATGTCTTTATTAGCGCCCTCCTAGTTCACTTAGTATTATAGCTTCCTATGCTAAATTCTTAATATAAGCACCTTGCTTACCTAGTATTATATTTCACTATTTACTAGGTCCTTATCTAGGGCGTAATATATTATCCTAGTAGTGGGTTTTAGGCTACCTTATATAGCTTAGAGGCGTGAAATTATTAGTATATTTTAATTACTATAGGGAGATTTAGCTTAAATATAGTTCCTTTACTTATAATTATCTTATATAGTCCTACCTATAGGTTATTTAATTTCTTACTTAGCTAGTCTAATATCTAGCCTTTTTAGTTTATATACATAAAGTCCCTAATCCTAAAGTTAATTATATATTGCTTCTTATTAGCGCTTTTACTTACTACTATTATGCCTTTTCTATATTTCCCTATGCTACCTTCTAGGCTATGTAAATGTATTTCGCGTAGTCCTAGGCTCCTAGTGGGTTATCTAGCTAGATAGGAGCTAAATTCTATTATATAGTTCTACTAGTTATAACTTATCTAAGGCTTATGTCCTATTTTCACTATAAATAGTAATAAGCCTATAAAGTCTTATAGTAAGCATACCTATGCTATATTTACAAAGGGAGTATCTTAGACTAGTTATCCTATATGTAATTAACTATTAGCCTTAGCCTTTATATTAGGTACTAGTTTATACTCTTAGTCTAATTATTAGTTTATAGGTATCTTACTATAAAGAGCTAGACCTTAATCCCTATAATTATATAAAGCTTATTTTAAAACTTAGAAATAAACTATAGTCCTTAATCTAATATAATTAACTCTAGGGTCCTAGTGTATTACTAGACGTTATTAAAGAAGAGTCTTATAGCCTATAGAGTGTCTATCTTCTTAGTATAGGCTATTATATAGAAGCGCTTTAAGAGTTAGTCTACTACTATAAACACTATATTATACCTATAGTAGTCCTTTAGTAGCGTTATAAAGTCTATTATAAAATACTAGTAGGGCTAGTTAGGCATAGGTAGTAGCTATAATAGTCCTAGCGCCTTATCCCTAGGTACCTAATTTCTATAGTATAGGTAGTAGTTATTAATATACTAGGGAATCTTTATTTATATCTTTAGCTACTAGTACTATTCCTAGAGGAGTTTTATTATCTTATTTCTTCCTAGGTAAGCTATAAGCCTCTAAAGGTATGCCTTTATAATTAACCTTATTTAGAGAAAGTCCTTACTAGGTACTACTAGTTAACCCTAGTGTAGTAGCTAGCTATTCTTATCTTCCTAGTTCTTAGTACCTATCTTCTCCTAGAACTCCTCTATACTTCCTATCTTATATATATTCTTCTATAATATCTCCTAGGTTAGAACGCACCCTAAGCTTACTTATCCTAAGCCTCTCCTTACTATAGGTCTAGTACCTAGGGTAGTTATATAAACTTTATAGGTAGTAATAGCACTTACTCTTACTAAGCTAGCTACTTCTTCTTCTAAGTCTTAAGGTCTTTAAACTTCCTTAATAGTATATCTATAGCTATATTTTCCTTCCTAGGTTAGAATTTAATAATAAAATTATACTATAAGAGCTCTTTACTTTACCTTACCTATTATATATTTAGCTACTTCTTTATAGTAAAAACTCTAACCTATAGTAATCTATATATACCTAGATTAGTACCTTTATTTATAAGCCTACTAGCTCTAGTCTCTATTTCTTAAAACACCTTATAATTACTAATAGTTCCTTATCTAGTATGCTATAATTACCCTTTACTATATTTATTATCTTTAAGTAGTATACTATAGGGTGCTATTTATTACTAGACTTCTATAATAGCACTCCTAATACCACTCTATCTAATAAGTTAGTCTCTAGCTTTGTCTTATAGTCTAGTTTATAGTGCTAGAGTATAGGTAATAAGATTATAGCTTCTTTTAGCTTCTAGAAAGCTTCCTTATATACTAGGGTTTAGTCTTATAGGGTGTCTTAGTAAGTTAGATAGTATAGTGGTTATATAAGTTTACTATACCCTTCTATAAACTTCTAATAAAATCCGTAAAAGCCTAAAAATAACTAGATATTCTTAACCTTTATAGGGCGCTTCTAATTAAACACTACCTTTAGCTTATCTAGGTCTATAGTAATCCCTTAGTAAATATAATAAACCCTAAGAACTTTATCTAGGTAACCCTAAATTCACACTTCTTAATATTTACCTATAGACTTACCTCCTATAGCCTTTATAGTACCTTATAAATATGCTAGTGGTGTTTCTTAGGGTTTACTAAGAAGATTAGGATATTATCTATATACGCTATATAAGTAATATCTAAGAGGTCTTCTAGTACGTAGTTTATATACCTCTAGAACGTTATAAGACTACCTAATAGTCTAAAAGGTAAGACTTTATACTTAAATTAGCTATACTATATCCTAAAGGTTATAAAATCCTTACTTTCCTCTTCCACTCTAAGGCAATTAAATGCTTATTAGATATTTAGCTTAGTAAATATCTTAGCTTACTCTAGCATCCCTAGGGTCTTATTAATTAGCAGTAATAAATACCTATCCCTTTTAAAGATTAGGTTAAGCTTCTAGTAATCCACGTAAAATCTTAGGCTTTTATCTAACTTCTTTACAAATAGCACTAGTGCTACAAATGCTACCTTACTTAGCTTAATAAACCCCTTTTATAAGTTCTTAATTAGGTAGTCCTTTATAGCCTTAAGCTCTTCTAGTAATTATCTATATAAAGGGGTATACTTTAAATCCTACCTCCTATGTCCTTCTTCTAGATTAATCTTATGGTTAAAGTTAGGTTATTATAGAGGAGTGTATTCGCCTTCTTCTTTAAGAATATATTTACTAAATTATAGTATTCCTTTAGTAGCTTTATATATACCTATTAACGGATTTCCTTAGGGTTATTTTCTATCCACTAGAGGTCTTCTATCTCTTCTAGGTTCTCTAGTGTGTTAATATATACCACTAGTTCCTATAGTGTAATTATACTAATCTTATTTTCCTTCTTCTAAGCATTTATTATATAGGGGCTACGCTAATAATTACTATTAGGATCACAGGCTTCTTTATTACTATAGCCTTTAGGGGTGCTTAAGCTCTAGGCTCCTCTCTATAGTATCTTTTTAGCGTTAATCATTAGCTATCCTATTATTACTTTTCATCCTACTTAATAATTTAGTTTTGCTACTTTATATTTGCCTAGTGCTTAGGATTAACATTATAAGGCTTTAGAAGCTTATCTAGGGTTTATAAAATTAATTAAGGTAACTTAGAGTCCCTTAATGCTAGCTAGTCCTTTAGCTAAATAATCTTCCTTTCCTATAGGTCTAGTATAACGCCATAGGCCTATATCTATTTTAGGCTAAGGATAACATCTCTCTTCCCTAGATCTAGTTAGAGCATTAGGCATTATCTCTCTCTTTAGTGGTTAATAATTAAATTAGGCTCTAGATCTAGGATACCACATATCCTAGTTTCCTATTAAACCCTATAATTAGGATCTTTACGGAAGTTCCTCTAATAGTGCTTATAGCTAGTGCTTAAGTAATTTTACTATTCTTTTATTTATAAAGGTATAGCTACCTACTCCTATGTTAATTAGTGCGCTAAGTTTTAGTCTATATCTATTGTATTTTACTGTATAATTTATCTAAAACTATAGTCTACCTAGTAGCCTACTAAGGTCTATTAATACCACTATTACTAGTGCCTTCTAATCTTATTAGCCTAGAGGAGTTATATTTCCCTAGGCCTCTTTATTTTCTAATTTATCTAGTTTTACTACTTAGGTCTCCTTTGTAATCTCTAAGATTAGTGCCTTCTAATTTAGGTAGTTCCTTACAATATACCCTCCTTATTATATTTATAGTATAGGCCTTTATTATATGCCTTCTTAAGACTTAGGGGCAATAAACTAAAGTTTTACTATCCTCCACTTACTATATTCTTTCCCTTATTCTTATCTATAGTATTAGGATTAGTAAAGGGTTTTCTCTTTAGAGTAGCCTCCTTTATATTACTCTTAAAAGGGTGCTATATACAAGGCTAGCGCGTTTTAAATTACGCTATAAGCTATAGCCTTATTAATAAGTTTATTAAAGGTATAGTCTTCTTCTATATAGTAACTTACTAGGGTAGTGTACTAAGAAACTAGTAGCTTATTAAAGAATTTATCCTTAAGAAAGTCCTTAGAGATACTACTAATATATATAGCTTTAAAAAGGCTATCTTAAAATTAGTAAATCCGCTTCCTATTATTCTAAGGTTAGCAAACTTTTATTAAGCTTTACGCTCCTTATTAGGGTTAAGGAAAATTAAGTCTAGGTGCTTTAGGGTAGCTTCTATAGTAATAAGGACTCGCTATCTATTTGCTATTTAGGTTATATCTAAGTATTAGCAGGCTACACCCTTTATATAGGAGTTTACGTAAGCTATATATGCTTCCTTAGTTACATAGTAGTTAGTATTATACTAGAGTTTATTATAGATAATGCCCTTCTAGGATTTGTAAGTAAGGTTAACTCTATTATTAAGTGTATTAGGGTCTAGGAGCTTTACTAATTAGGATATGCGTTTAGTAGCTAGTATTACACTAGCCCTAGTGTTACTAATCTAGATTAACTAGTGCGTAAGTTTAAGGTAGTTATTAATAAGGTTCTAATAGTTACTAATAACCCTATTCTTCTCTTCTTCTAAATAGGCGTAATTAATACACTTAGGGTTTATAGTCCTTACCTAGAGTACTACTAGTTTAGCTTATATTACTTCTAGTTAGTCTAGTCCCTCCTAGTTACTTTATATCTAGGCTATATAGTTAGCATTTACTAGTAGTTCTATGTTATTATTTAGGAATCTAACTATAGAGGATAGGTTGCTTACTATACCTACTAGTACTTCTCTCTAGAGGTAAGATTCTCTAATAATCTCTATAATACCTCTATTTTAGATTAACTCTTAGATTATATTATTATTATTTAGGAGACTTAAGCACTCTAGGCTATTGCTTATAGGCATAGGTCTAGCTAACTAGCCTTATTAATTTACTTCTAGATCTCTTACTCTATGCCTTTTACAAAAGCTTCCTATTCTTAGGACTATAGTTCTAGTAAGTTTTCTTAGGTTACTACCTAGCTTATCTAAATATCTATAATTAGGTCTCTATTACTATTAACACCTAGTATATTTATATGTTTACATTCACAGTAGCTAGAATAGTTAGTACTCCTACCCTATACGTAATGCAAGTCCTACCCTTACTCTATAACTAATTATAGGGTATGTTATTTAGTATTACTAGGTGTTATTATAAGTGTAAACACTACTATAGGTTTTAGAATAGTTTATTAAAAAAGGTAGGATAGTTATTATTATCCCTAATAAAAAAAAGGTAAAGGCAATCTTTATTATTATATTATAGTATAAAAATAAGGATATAGGTATAACACTTTACTTACTATATTATCTACACTAAGAGAATAACAAAGATAGGGAGAAAAGAGAAATAAAATAACTATAGTTAATCCCCTATAGTATATATTCTCCTTACTATACTATAATATATCTAACCTCTATAATATATCTTCTTAGTTCCTCTAGTTACTCTATATTATACTATAAAACTCTATAGCTTATATAGTAAGTGTAAATAGGATATCTCTATAATAAGTAAGGTCCTAGGCTATTATATAAATTAGAATAGCAGTAGTGCGTTAGTGTAATTAAGGAACATAGACTAGACACGCCTAGCTATAATAGCGCACGCTATTGCTATACGTGCGGGCGCTGTGGGTGTGCGCGCGGGCGCTGTGGGTGTGCGCGCGGGCGCTGTTAATATATGCGGGTGCGCTATTATCACTTATATAAGCGCTATTAATATATGTGGGTGTGCTATTATTCTCTATATAAGCGCTATAACTATATATATAGGTAGTTAATTAAAAGTTAGTGTATATAGGTATTTATATTATATAGCTATAAGTTAATTTTTTATTTTTCCTATATAAATAAATTTTATAGAAAATAAAAAGTAGCTTATAAGCCCTTACTAGTAACCCTAGTTTACTAATATAGTTAGTAAGTATATAAGAGAGAGGTAAAAGCCTAGATAGTTAAGTAGTAGCGCTATAAGGTAAAGTAGTTTAGTAAGTATTACTCTCTCTATACCTTATCTTATAGATATTTACTATATAGCCTTTTAGATAGGCTTATAGGCTATTAGCCTTACTAGTAAGGGGTTATAGTAAGTGTTAACTTCCCTAAAACTAGTTACTTAGGCTTTATAGCATATAGGAAATACCTAGCTATAGTAAGAGGCTTGCCTCTAGGCTACTAGCTAGATAGGTTCTATAGGTAATTAGCCACTAGCTATTATACTATAATTTAGAGTAATAGGTAGTAACTATAGGTAGCTAATACTAGAATAGCTAATGCTATATACTAAGTTCTCCTCCTAGGGCACTTAGACTATATAGCTTATAGTAAGTATAGAATATATATATAAATAAATACCCTAGGAACTTAAAGAGAGAAAGTAAAATACTATAAGTAATCTCCCTAGCCTAAAGCTAGCTAAGGCTACTTATAGCTTACCTATATTATAGTAAGTAACTACTAGAAGACTAACTCTCTCTAGTGTTACTCTAGTAGTGCTAGTAAGCTACCCCTAGTAAATAATAGTTATCTAGTTAATTCTACTAGTAGTTATATACTTATCTTAAAGATTAAGCTATATATATCTAAGTATAAGTAATTATATAGTAAAACTATAAATATCTTATTATATAAGTTATTATTTATTTAATAGTACCTTACTACTTAGATAACTATAGTAATTCTAGAGCTAATATATACTAAAAATCCTAACTCTAGAAGGGATATATTTATTAAATTAAAAACTAATACCCCTAGGCTCTCTAGTAATTTATAATAACTTCTTAAATTATATAGCCTTATACTAGTAATAGTTTATTTAAATTTCTTCCCTATTAACTTTTAATATTTAGGTAGTAGCTAAATATAGTTATAATAGGTAATAGAGGGTTAGGCTTAACCCTAGAGAAGAAGCCTAAGAAACAGCTACTATATCTAAGGAAGGTAGTAAGCATGTAAATTACCTAATCCTAATTTAGGGAGGTAGTGATAATAAATACTAATATAAGGCTCTTTTAGGTCTTATAATTAGAATAAGTATAATTTAAATCCCTTAATAAGGAATAATTAGAGGGTAAGTCTAGTGCTAGTAGCTATAGTAATTCTAGCTCTAATAGTGTATATTAAAGTTATTATAGTTAAAAAGCTTATAGTTAAACCTTAGGCCTAGCTAGCTAGTTTGCCTTACTACATATACTAGTCTAACTAGGCCTTTCCTCTATAAAACCCTATGCCCTTTACTAAGCATAGTAAGGAAATAGGACTTTTACTTTGAAAAATTAGAGTACTCTAGGCAGGCCTATACTTAAATATATTAGTATAGAATAATAAAATAGGACACGTGGTTTTATTTTATTAGTTTCTAGGACTACTATAATAATTAATAGGATAGTTAGGGCTATTAGTATTTAATTATTAGAGGTAAAATTCTTAGATTTATTAAAGACTAACTACTATAAAAGCATTTACTAAGGATGTTTTTATTAATTAGAAATAAAAGTTAGGGGATTAAAGATAATTAGATACTATTATAGTCTTAACTATAAACTATGCTAACTAGGGATTAGATAATGTTATTTTTAACTTATTTAGCACCTTATAAGAAATTAAAGTGCTTAGGCTCTAGGGGAGTATAGTTATAAGGCTAAAACTAAAAGAAATTAATAAAAGGGCACTACTAGGGGTAAAGCCTATAGCTTAATTTAACTTAACATAGGGAAACTCACTAGGTCTAGATATAATAAGGATTAATAAATTAAGAGCTCTTTCTTAATTTTATAGGTAGTAGTGCATAGCTATTCTTAGTTAGTGAAGTGATTTATTTGCTTAATTATAATAATAAATAAGACCTTAATCTACTAAATAGCTTATATTGCTTTAGTAGTACGCTAGCTTCTTAGAGAGACTATTAGCTTAAGCTAATAGAAGTTTAAGGTAATAATAGGTTAACTTATATAGGCCTATAATAGTAAGCCTCTAGAAAAAAAGATAACTACTAGTCTAGTTACTTTACTCTTATAGGGAAGTCCCTTTATTAGGCAAGGGAGTAGTATTATCTAGCGCTACTTATTTTAGGTAATACTACCTAGTATAGGAATGCCTAATAGGCTAATCCTATAGTAAGCCTAGGTAATGCTAGGCTATTATAATGCGCGCTAAGGGGAAAGCTAAGCCTCTAGGCTAGCTTAAGGTATATACTAATCCTATAGGAAAAACTATACCTTTATATAGAGCCTTAATAAGGCAAAGTATATTAGGGTACCTTAAGAGATTAGGGCACTAGTCCTACTAGCTTATAGGCTATAGGAGAATGCTATAATACCCTTAGATATTCTAGGCTATATATACGCTACACTAATAAAGCTAGTAAGTACTCCCTTAGCTAGAAGGCCTAGGTAATCTTATTAAACTCTATTATACTAGGGATAAAGTATTATAATTATTACTCTTTAATAAGGAATCCCTAGTAAGCGTAAGTTATTAGCTTATATTAATTATATTAATTATATCCCTACCCTTTATATACACTACCTATTACTACTACTAATTAAATAGCTTAGTAAGGCATTTAGACTAGCTTAGAGAGGTAAGTAACTACTACTTAAGGCTAGAAAGCTCTCTAAACTTAGTTATTTAGAGGAAGTAAAAGTTATAATAAGGTCTCTATTAGTAAACTAGTAGAGGGATTATTACTAAGTTTTACACTTCTAAACCCCTATAGACTTATACCTATACTATTACCTTAGTAAGTATAGCTATAAACGCCCTTATAGGGGCACTAGGGCTAGGCGCTTACTAGAGGACCCTAACTCTTCTGTATTTTCTTATATATATCTAAGTAAATTTAATATTAAATAAATTAAAACTTTTAATAATAGATCTCTTAGTTTTAGTATTAATAAAGAATATAAGAAAATATAATAAGTAATATAAATTATAGAATTTAGTAAATTATTAAATCTTTAAATATATATTATACCTACTAGTATTCTAGTAGGTATACCTATTTAAGTATTTTTTAACTCTTAAGCTTACTATATACTTAGTATTAGGGACTAGCTTACTTACCTTATAGTAGTGGCTACCTTTAAAATAAATTAGTAATCTTATTATAGCCTCCCTTATATAGTAATATACTACCTTATAACTAGGAGTGTAGTGTAACTACTACTATAAAATACCTAACTTCTCTAAGAGTTAACCTTAAATTAGGTAGGAATACTTACTAAACTTAAGTATATTAATAAGTAAAGGAAAAGAAACTAATAGGGATTGCCCTAGTAATAGTAAGTAAAGTGGTAATAGCTTAAATTTAAAATCTAGCCCCTAGGGCCTAAGTTATAATTTATAGAGAATGCTTTTAGTAAGGCACTTTCTAAGTTCCTTAGAATAGGACGCTATAGAGGGTAAGAGCCCTATTTAGTTAAATACTAAGCCTCTATAAAGCTCCTTTAATAAGTTAAGTAGTTTAGGAATACTACTTTAAATAGAAGGTATATATTTTCTAAAGCTAAATATTAGCTAGAGACTAATAGCATATAAGTAAAGTAATTAAAAGATAAAAAGCACTTTAAAAGAG
This sequence comes from Epichloe brachyelytri, assembly GCA_023650705.1. NCBI lineage: Eukaryota > Fungi > Ascomycota > Sordariomycetes > Hypocreales > Clavicipitaceae > Epichloe > Epichloe brachyelytri. Next base: position 4,458,492 of record CP097977.1, on the reverse strand, counting down.
GGTTAAATAGTATATAAAATTATTAAAAGGAAGCGCTTATAACTAGACTTAGGCCTAGTAAATTATCTAGCGTTCTTGCTAATATACTTTACTAGGCTTAGGCTAGTATTAGTTTACCCTAGGGATAAAGGCTCTAGGAATATAGCTTCTCTAGGAGTATTATAGCCTTTTATATAATACCCTAGGGCAGACTAAGGTTTATGTATTTATAAGGATACTAGTGTAATAGTTATTAGTAACTTATCTTAAAATATAGACTAAGGAGTTATCCTTATATATAAGTATTTAGGTGTAAAACCCTATATAAAATAAAAGTAAATATAAGTAAGAGCTTTAGTGTATTATTAACTAATCCTAATATTCTTAGATAGATTTAAGTAAGAGTATATAAGGCTAGACCTAAAAGAAAGTAAACTATACCTATATAAGGTAAAGCTAGAGAAAACTCTAGTAAAGGCTTATAGTAGTTCTAATATATAAATTAATTATTAAATATAGGTATAAGGGTAAAAGACTAATTAAACCTTCTAGTAGCTAGTTTTTACTAAAGTTTCCTTAGGATAGTAGTATTAATCTTAGTTTTATAAGGTAAAGTAAATAATTAAGGACTTAGGGGCTATATACTACCTTTATCTATTCTTAAACTTTAAATATATAAGAAGCCCTTATTACTTAATTAAATATAGGTATTTAAATATATTAACACTAGTAGGCTATTTTTAGTAAGTAAAACTAGTAATATAGGATAAACTAAATGTAAGGTTAAGGTGCTAGAGTAAATGCTTATTAGACACTATAAAAGGTATTAGTATATCTTAATAGTAAGATAGTAGCTATAGAAGTTAGAATCCACTAAGGACTATATAATAACTTACTTACTAAATATACTAGCCTTAAAAATAGATAGTGCTTAAGTATCTTACCTATACCTTACCCTTAGGTAAAAATAAAGCCCTAAGAAGTAGGTAAATATAGGGTTAGTAATAAAGCCTAGGGCATAAGCCTAGGTTAAATAGCCTTTAGTATAGATCTTAGTAGTAGTAGTAAATACTTTAATAAGAACTTAAAGAACTAAAGTAAGAAAAGGTTTTATATAAATAGTAGTTAAATATAGGTTAGTTAATCCTAAGCTATAGGGAAGTTCTATTTTAAAGGTATACTTATATACTATCTAGTAAAAGGGAAGCTAGTTAATATTCTAGCACCTAGATATAGGTTTTATATAGTAATATAACTAAACGCAAAGATAATAGTAAGGGCCCTAAGTAAAGTTCTCTTTTTTCTTAATAGTCTCTTACTCTAAAATTAGTTTATCTAGAGATAGAGTTTAATAGCTAGAAGAGCCTAGTACCTTTACTAGGTTTAGTACGCTCCTAATATCCCTTAAAAATCCGTAGGAAGGAATAATTCTTATACTAGATTATACTTATAACTATAGTAAGTCTCTAAGGTAAATAGCCTCTAGTTAATAGAATAATATAAATAAGGAAGTTAGTAAAATAAATCTATAACTTTAGGAAAAGGATTAGCTTTAAGGGTTAGGTATATTAGGCCTTAGGGGATGCCGTAGGAGCAGGTAGCTACTAGCTAGGTAACTAGCTAGTAGTAGCTAGTATCTAAGTGCTAATGCCCTTAGTAAGCCTTAGCTATCTAGCGTATAATTAATAACTAACTTAGAACTAGTATAAATAAGGGGAATCTAACTATCTAATTAAAATATAGTATTATAATAGCTAGAAAGTAGTGTTAATATAATATGATTTCTACCTAGTGCTCTAAATATTAAAGTAAAGTAATTTAACTAAGTATAGGTAAATAGTAGGAGTAACTATAACTCTCTTAAGGTAGCTAAATACCTTATTATCTAATTAGTAACGCGTATAAATAAATTAATAAGATTCCTATTATCCCTATTTACTATCTAGTAAAACTATAGCTAAGGGAATAGGCTTAGTAAAATTAGTAAGGAAAGAAAACCTTATTAAGCTTAACTCTAGTTTAATATTATAAAAAGATATAGGAGGTGTAAAATAGGTAGGAGCTTTAGCGCTAGTAAAATACTACTACTCCTATTATTTTTTTACTTATTTAATAAAGTAAGGCTAGATTTTTATCTAACTTCTAGTTTTAAGGTCCTTTATAGGCTAACCTAGGTTAAAGATATTATTAGGTAAGGAGTTTAGCTAGGGTAGTATATTTATTAAACTATAATATAGGTATCCTAAGGGGGCTTATAGAGAATAGAAATCTTTAGTAAAATAAAAGGGTAAAAGTCCCTTTAATTTTAATTTTTAGTGTAAATATAAACTATAAAAGTATAGCCTATTAATCCTTTAGTCCCTTAATATTTAAGGCTAGAGATACTAGAAAAGTTACTATAGGGATAACTAGCTTATAGTAGCTAAGCGTTTATAGTAATATTACTTTTTAATCCTTTAATATTAGCTTTTCCTATTATACTAAAGTAGAATTTAGTAAGCATTAGATTATTTACCTACTAATAGGGAATGTAAGCTAGGTTTAGACTATTATAAGATAAGTTAGTTTTACCCTACTAATAACCTTACTATAATAGTAATTTAGCTTAGTATAAGAGAAACTACTAATTTAGATAATTAGTTTTTATAGCTATCTAACTAGGCAGTGCTATAAAGCTACTATCTACTAGATAATAGCTAAATACCTTTAAGTTAGAATCTATACTAGAACGCGGTAATACTACCTATATATATAAATAGATAAGAATAGGCTTTAGCTTAGTGTCTTAGTAAGTAATCTCTTTACTATATAAGAAGTGTGTTATAGTATTTTATATATTATACTTTTAATATAAGTAAGGTTAAATCCTTTATAAATAACTTAGCTATATAAAATAGTCTTATAAGTAGTAAAGTAGCCTTATTATTATAATTTACTAAAGGTAAGCTATTCTTTACCTTAATTTCCCTAGTATTAGGGTCCTTATAAAACTAGGGCTAGTAAGGGGGAAGAGTAGGAGGTAAATACTAGTAAATAGGTAGGCGCGCGTTACTGTTTTATAAATAGTATAGGTTAGGCGCCTAACCTACACAAAGTTACGCACACTATTACTATGCGTGCGGGCGCTGTTAATATGTGCGGGTACGCTATTGTCGCTTGTGTAGGCACTATTAATATATATAGGTGTGCTATTATCCTCTATATAAGCGCTATAACTATACGCGTAGGGAGTTAATTAAAAGTTAGTGTATATAGGCGTTTATATTATATAGCTATAAGTTAATTTTTGTTTTTCCTATATAAATAAATTTTACGGAAAATAAAAAGTAGCCTATAAGCCCCCGCTAGTAACCCTAGTCTGCTAATATAGTTAGTGGGTATATAAGAGGGGGCGAAAGCCTAGATAGTTAAGTAGTAGCGCCGCAAGGCAAAGCAGTTCGGTAAGTACCACCTCTCTGTACCTTATCTTGCAGACGTCTACTATGTGTGGTAGCATAGGTCTTAAGATAATCTTAACCTTCTATTTGCATAAAGCCTTTAGCAATAAGGCAGGCCTTGTATTTTAAAGGATTATTTTCTTTATCCTTTTAAGCTTATAAACAAGCCTATTATTTAGAATCTTCTAGCCCTTAGGGACTTAGTCTATCCCTATAAATTTAAAGGTTCTAGTAGTTAAAAGCTACTTAAATTCGCTAAAAGTAGAATCTATCTATTTTTAACTATCCTTGCTTTTTAAAGCTTATTTCTAGGTCTTAGGGTATCTAAGTTGTTATTATTCTTAGTGGACGATTTAGCCTTTTCCTAAGCCTTAAAGCATAACTCCTTAATAAAAGAAGTTATATTAAAATTATTAATATCTATAGCATTAGAATTAGAATTAGCTAATGGATTTCTATAGGTGCCTTATTAGGGGCTATAGGGCTAGGGCTCTCTAGGGGTACTAGATTTTTAGGCTTTAGATTATCCTAAACCTCTAGATTATCTTGTGAGGGATTACAAAGATTATTAATTCCTCCTCTAACGGATAACTCCCTAAAGGCTTAGGGGTCCTTATAGAGCCTATATCCTCTATAATTTTAATAAAGCTAGTCTTTATAACTAACCTTTTAGAGGGAATATAAATAAGATAGATATTAGAACCTAGAGTAGCTAGCAACTAACTAGGGATAGTCCTAGGGGCTAGCTTTTACAGTTTAGATCTCTGCTCCAGAGGTATTAGAACCTCACAATAAGACCCTATAGCCCTAATCTTAGAAAAATCAGGTTTATAGGTGGTCTTAGGCTTTAAGTTAGCTAGATATAGCTACTTAGGGTTAAGGGCTTGGTTAAATTAGTAGTAATATTAACTAAATCCACTATGGCTAGTAGGATATAAGACTATAGATAAAGGGGCAACTAAGACCACTAAAGAGTAACCCTAAGTTAGTTAAGGATAACCCTAATAGCCCTCTTAACTAGCTTATTCTATTTATAAATATAGGGGTAAGAGGTGCTAAAACAAATTCCTTTAGAAGATAACTATAACTAAAGTTTGTTATTAATTTCAGTACCTCTATTAAAGTAAAGGTGCCTAGGATATACGTTATATTGGTTTTCAGGGCCTTAAATAAGCCCTTAATAGCATTATAAAGGGTCTAACCTTCTTTATTAGCTAATAAAAGCACTATTTATACTAGAATTTTCGGTTAATAAGAATAAGGACTAGGGCCTTCTTATTATGTAGTATAGGTTCAATTTTAACCGTATCTCCTCTAGAATATCTAAGACTCTAGGGGTCCTAAATAGGTCTTTTGCTAGGTCTTCTAATAGCCTTAGTTTACGTATAGGCTAAGCAGTTGAAATCCTTTTCTTTAACAGCGGAAAAATGAGGGATCCCTTTAGCTAATTTCAATGATTTCTTTAGTAGGGAAGCCCTATATGTCCGAGTTAAATATGCTAAAGGGCTAAATCTAGTAATTTCTTATAACTAGAATCTAGCTGCTTTTTAGGCTATTATCCCCTAGCTCCCTATCTTGCTAAGCTTCTTAAGAATCAAAGGCCTTAGGGGATTCTAGACGGCCACTATTGTTATCTAACACATTAGGATATGGACCTTCTAAATCCCTATAGAAGATGCCTAACTAGGAGCTTTGGTGGGATATAGGTGTGATGGACTGGCCCTAGGCGGCTGCTGTTAGGCGTCAATATGATATTAAGAAGCTTAAGGAGAGAAGAAGAGAAGGTAGGAAACCTATCTATACTATGCCCTCCTTATTCTTATTAGCTATCCTATCTATCCTTTCCTATCCCTTACTATCTTCCCTAATAGCCTTATCTCTAATCTATTTATCCCCCTTTCTTATTCCTTTTATTCCTTATCTCTAGACCTTCTATCCCCCTTATTACTTCCTATTAGCCCCTAAATATCTATATTTTAGCTAATGCTTAGGCAAAGCCTAAGCCCTTATATATATCCTTACTTACCTATCTTAATCTTATCTTAGAGACCTAAATCCATAACCTAGAGTAATAACCTTAAACGCCCCTCTTTACCCTATTATAGCTTAGTTATAGGTAGCGCGTGTTATTTTTAGGTAGCGTGTGTGGTATATGTGCTTAAATGTGTTATAGAAACTTATAGAAACCGCCTTATCTAGTGTGAAACCTTATAAAACCTCTCCTTATTTAGTGCGTAATGTTTATATTATTATATAATATATATAATACATATCCCCTAACCCCTCTATTACTATAATAACCCCTAGCCCCTCCCTTACTTATTTATAACCTCTTCTTTATAGTTATACCTCCTATATAAATATCCTATTTTCTTTCCCTATATAACCCCTTCCTTTCTTTATATAACCTTCCTTCTATAAATATTATAACTCTAATATACCTTCCTATCTTATTACTCCCTTATCCTTCTTATCCTATTTATTTACTTACTAAAAATACCTTATCCCTATTATCCTATTTCTATTCCCCTACTAGTCCTTATTATACCTCTAGCCTATACTATAGGTAAATTTCTTATAGAGGGGATTTAGATAATAAATAGTATACTATACCTATATTAGTTTTTATCTATATAAACCTTATATTAAATAGTCCCTAATTACTAGCGTTTTAGAATATTATTCCCCTAAGAGTAAGGAATCTATTCTCCTTACTATTATAATTATATAACCTATATCTAGTTAACTAGGTTTCTATTTACTAACCCTAGGCTTTACTATACCCTTAAGGATCTAGAGGCTATAATTACCTTAGGTATATATATTATTATACCTAGTATTACTAGGACTAAGACTATAAAGCAAAAGATACCTATCCTATCCTAGGACTTCTATACCCTTATAGGTAAATAAACTATACTACTAAACTAGGTATAGTTTAATTTAGCTTTAGTTTATTTAGCCCTTAGGCTCTCTCCTTTTACTAATATACCTATATTAAATATAACTAAGCTTAATATTATCCCTTTTATAGGTAGTAGCCCTTTAGCTAGCTATAGAATAGGAAATATTCTTTAATAAGTTACTAGTACCTTATTCTAGTAAAATTAGTAACTTATAAGTAGTATAACTACTATATATAAAGAGTTTTATAACTAATTTATAGTAATAATTAAAGCGCTCTCCCTTATTATTATAGTAGTAATCTAAGCTATTCTTAACTTATTAGAGTAAGTAATAATTTACTTTCTTACTAGCGCTAGCACTACTCCTATCTTACCTCTAGTGCTAGTCTTACTAACCCCTATTTTCCTTACCCTATTAGGAACCCTTATATTCCTACTATAGCTAGTAGCTACTAGAGAAGTAAGGCTCTATCTTTATATATTTACTATATACTTACTAACTATTATTTTACTTATACTATCTAGAACCTAGGTAAGGGCTATAACTAGTAATATTACCCCTAGTAGAGATTATCCTATGCCCTCCCTAAATATTAAATAGGATTATCCCTAGCTAATCTATATATAGTAAATCATAATATAGATTCCTATAGTAACCTAAGTAAGCTAGAGAATATAGTAAAGGAAGTAGGATAGATATTTTTAGGGATATATAAGTATTATTAGGTAGTAATATATATCCCCTAGGGTCCTATTTATAGTCCCCTTATTAGACTAGTTTTACTTAATTAATTTAGTTTATTATTATATTATATATCCCCTTACTCCCTCTTAAACTTATTAAGAGCTTATATCTTTATTATATTCTCTAATAGTTCCTATATTAGCTATAAGTAACTTACCTATTTAACTAAAATATTATATCTATTACCTTTACCTAGTGTATTCTAGGCTACTAGAATCTATTCTATATAGTATTCCTTAATAAGTTTATTATTATCTTTACTAAGACCTATTCTAAAGCTAGCTAAGAGTCTTATAGCTTCTAGCTTAGGAGAGGATTATTTACTACCTATTTAATAAGGTTTATATAAAAACTAGGTAAATACCCTATAGTATATCTAGCTAAACTATAAGTAATATAAGTACCTTTATAATAGTGTATTTTATTATAACTTAGTTAAGTTTCTATAATAGCTAGTTTATCTTAATATTCTTAAGGGAAAGCTATACCTTATTCCTAACCTAAAAGCACTTTACTAGATATAATAAAGCTATAGTTATATCCTATTATTATTACTATATATAGGCTATTATAGCCTAGGCTAGGAGAGTTCTCTTCTAGAGGTATTCTAGGAACTAAATAGCTCTTCCCTTAGGTATTATAGTAAATACTAATAGGTCTAGTTAGGATTAGATAGGTTCTAGATTATAGCTATAAAGTAATCTATTTAGGCTTACCTCTATAACTAAGGAGGTCCTATTATTTATTATAAGCTAGTAAGTAGCTAAGTATTTAGGCTAGTTATATTAAGGGAAAGAGATTACTACTTATAGTATTACCTATACTTCCTAGTTTACCTATTTTATATTACTATTAGTCTATAAATAGTATAATATAAAAAGTAACTATTCTATTCCTACTAATAAGTATAATATTATCTAAAACTTCCCTAACTAGTCTAAACCTTAGTTTATAATAATAAACTAAGGAATCCCTTAAATCTTTATTAGACTATCTTAAACTATTTTATATACTCCTTAGCTCTAATTAAGGTTATTACCTCTAGCTATATAAACTTAGAGAGCTTATTTATAATAACTATAAGGTATTATAGCCTCTTTAAGGATAAAGTAAGTAAGTTTATTATAAAATTAATAGAGATTTATAACTAGAACTAGTCTAGGACTAGTAGAGGTTTTAGTAAGCCTTAATATTATTAATAGCTCTTATAGCTCCTATTATAATAGTAATTACAAATAAGCCTAGCTATATCCTATAATATCCTATCCTAGTGAAATTATTACTATAGGATCTAGAATGTGGTATTATAACCTAGGTGCCTTATAACTAGCGAATTATAGCATTATTAAATAAGGGTTATTATAAGGGATTCCTATACTAGGACCTAGGTATAGCCCCTAAACTATAGTGCCTTATAAGTGCTAATTAAGTAATTTATAACCTATTCCCTTATTAGCGCTTCTAGGGAAACTTCTATACCCCTTCCTAGATAGCCCTTAGTTAAATATAATATATAGGGTCTAATAAAATAGCTTAATCCTATAGTATTTATAAGTATTTTATAGTAAAGAGGGCCTCCTAGCTAGTAGTAGGCTTATATATAATAGAGATAAGTCCTAACTATAACCTTCCCTTAAATCTAATAGTAACTAAGAGAGTTATATAATAGTAATAAGCTATAGAATCTATCCTATCTTTACGCTAGCGCCCTTTCTATCCTATTCCCTTTAGGAGAGAGCGTCTAGTTATTAAGCCTATATACTAGGTTTATAATATAAGTAAAAGTTAAATAAAGCTAGAGTATTTGCTTACCTAGCCTATTATTCTAATATTAAGTAGGGAGTAGTAAAGTATTCTAGGTTCTTATAATCTATATAAATTATAAATAGCTAGGAAATGCCTTATAACTTTACTAACTATGCCTTAAGGTAGGAAATAATAGCTAGAAGCTCCTTATTATAAATAGTGTAATTTCTTTATGCTATTATTAGGCTTATAGAGTAGTATATAACTAGGTATATAATATAGTTAAATCCTTTCTAAGATAAGTATTCTCTAAGGGCTATACCTAAGTAATTTACTTTAACTACTATAAGGCAGTCTAGGTTCTATTATATAAGGACTAGGTATATAATAAAGGCCCCTTTTAGCCTCTTAAAAGCCCTATTCTCCTTAGGCCCCTATTAGAAGGGGATATTTCTCTTTATAAGTTATATAAGTAGCACTACTAACTTAGAAAAATCCTTAATAAAGTCCTGGTAAAAGTTTATAAATCCTAGGAAGCTTTAGACCCTTATAACTTTATAGGTGCTAACTATTCCCTTATAGCTATAACCTTTACTAGGTTAGGGCAGACTAAATAGCCTACTATAATAATACACCCTAGGTACTAGACTTCCTTTATAGTAAATATAGACTTATTAAGGTCTAGATATAGCCTTACTACCCTTAAGTAGCTAAGTATTAATTAGACCTTTACTATATAGTCCTGTTATGGACTGGCCCCTAGGCGACTGCGATAGGGCGTTAGTATAATATTAAGAAACTTAAGGAAAGGAAAGAGGAAGGTAAGAAACCTATCCTCACTAGAGCCCCTTATACCCCTAGCTACCTTATATTAGCCCCCTTTTCTATGTCCTTACTTGCTTAGGACTATCCTTACTTATATGCACTATAGTAAATACTTAGGTAAAGCCTAAGCCCTTATATATACCCTTACTCCTCCCCTCCTACTATCCTTAACTATAGTTATTATAAGTGTTTACCTCCCTTAATATATTATAAAGACCTATTATTTTAACATTAGGTCTAGGTAGGGCGTGTAATACATTCTCTTAGCCCTATATTATTATTATATTAACAGTAGCCCTGCCCTTACTAGGGCATAACTTATCCTGTACTAGCGTAAAAACCCCTACTTACTACCTATTATTTATTCTTATTATATAACCTTACTTTTTTATATAAAATTTTCCTAAAATATTATAATACTATTACTCCTTCCTATCCTATTATTAAAAACACCTTTATTTACCTATTAGACTCTTACTAGACATAGCCTAATGTAGTAACCCTTATAGCATTCCCCTATATACTCTAGCTACTCCTACTACGCTACCTACCTAATTTATTAGTAAGTTCTTTATTAAAGGAACTTAGATAATAAGGAGTATACTACTCCTAAGTAGTCTTCTAGCCCTATAGGCTATGTATTAAAAGGTGCCTTACTATAGGTATATTAGACTACTACCCTCCTAAAAGTAGCTAGTCTTACCCCCTATATTAGCAAAATTACGTAACCTATGTCTAGTTAACTAGGTTCCTATTAGCTAACCCCTAGCTCTAATATTATTTAAAAGACCTTAAGGCTATAATTACCTTAGGGACATATATTATCACGCCTAGCGTTATAAGGACTATAATAACTAAGAAGAAGATACTAGTGCTATCCTAAGGCTTCCACGCCCTTATTAGTTAATAGAATGCCCTTTAAACTAGGCCTAATTTAATCTAGCACTAGTTTATTTAGCCCTTAAGCTACCTCTCTTCTCTAACTCCCTTACTATAAATATAACTAGGCTTAAAGTTATTCCCTTTAGTAGTAGTAGTCCTATAGGTAGCTATAGTATAGGAAACTCTATATAGTAAGTTATAGGTATTTTATTCTAATAGAACTAGTAGATTATAGGCAGTCTAAACTCTATATATTAAGAGTATTATAACTAGTTTACATACCTCCTTAAGGCTCTCTTACCCTACTACTATAGTAATAACTAGGGCTATTAACTTATTAAGTCTAGAGATAAATTACCCTCTCACCACTACTAGGAACGCTCCTAACTTAGGACTAGGTTAGGTCTAACTAACTATTATACTAATTATACCCTAGGTAGTAGGCGTCCTATAGTAATAAATACTACCTAATATTTATACCCTACTAGAGGTTAACCTAAAGATAAGCTACCCTAGCCTACACTTACTTTATATTTACTAATTACTATTCCACTCCTACTATCTAGAACTATAGTAGTAGCTATCCTATCTATTATAATACTATCCGTGTCCTTACTAGACATAAGGCAACGCTAATTAATATCCTATCTAATAGTAATAATAACCTATCTAATAGCATAGGTAACCCTTATACTATAGGGGATAAAGGATTCTAAGTTTATTTTAGTAGCTAGAATAAGTTAATAGGGTGTAGATTAGGTATGCCTTATATGCTATTAGAAGTCTCTATAGGTAAATAAGTAGTTTATAATTAATTTAGTCTATTATTATATTATATATCTCCCTACTCCGCTTTAAACTTATTAAGGGCTTATGTTTATATTATACTCTCTAGCGGTTCCTATATTAGCTATATATAACCTACTTACTTAACTAGTATATTATGTCTCCTACCTAGCCTAGGGCATTCTAGGCTACTAAGATCTATTTAACTTAGTATTCCTCTATAAGTTTATTATTATCCTCTACTAGGACCTATTCTAGCCCTAGGTAAGAGTCCTAGAGTCTCTAGCTAGGGAGAGGGTTCTCTATAGCCTATTTAATAAGGTCTATATAGAAAACTAGGTAAATACCCTTAGGATATCTAACTATACTATAAGTAGCGTTAGTACTTCTATAACTATATACTTTGCTATAACCTAATTAAGTTTTTATAAGGGTAGTTAGTCTTAATATTCTTAAGTAAAAGCTATACCTTATCTCTAACTTAAAACTATTTTACTAGCTATTAAGAAGCTAATATAGTGTCTTACTATCTTTATTAAATATAGGCTATTATAGCTTATACTAGATAAGTACCCTCTTATAGGTATTTAAGGAATTATATAGCTTATCCCTTAGGTATTATTATAGAGATAAACTAGTCTAGTTATAACTAGATTAGCTCTAAGTTATAGCTATATAGTAACTTATTTAGGCTAACTCCTATTATAAAAGAGAACCTATTATTAATTATAAGCTAGTAAGCTACTAGATACTCTTGCTAATTAAACTATAAGAAGGAGACTATAACACGTAATATTACCTATACCTCCTAGTTTGCCCGCTCTATGCTACTATTAGTCTATAGGTAGTGTAATATAGAAAGTAGCTAGTTTATTCTAATATAGGAGTATAATATTATCTAAAGTTTTCCTAGCTAGTCTAACCCTTAATCTATAATAATAGATTAGGAAATCCTTAAAACCTTTACTAGACTATCTTAAACTGTTTTATACACTCCTTAGCCCTAATAGAGGTTATAGCTTCTAACTATATAAACTTTAAGAGTTTATCTATAATAACTATAAGGTACTATAGCCTCTCTAGGGACACTGCTAGTAAGTTTATTATAAAGTTAATAGAAATCTAAGACTAAAACTAATTAGGGATAGGTAAAGGCTTTAGTAAGCCCTAATACTATTAATAACTCTTATAACTACTAAAGCAGTGATAATTATAAATAAGCTAAGTAATGTCCTATAATATCCTATTCTAATAGAATTACTATTATAAAATTTAAAACATAGTATTATAACCTAGGTGCCCTATTACTAGTAAGTTATAGCATTATTATATAAGGGTTATTATAAGGGGTTTCTAAGCTAGAACCTAAGTATAGCCCCTAAACTAAAGCGCCCTATATATACTTATAGAATAATCTATAATCTATTCCTTATTAGCGCTTTAGGGAAACTTCTAACCCCTTCCTAGATAGTCCTTAATTAAATACTATATATAGGGTCTAATATAATAGCCTAGTCCTATAGGGTCTAAAGGTACTTAGTAGTAAAAAGCCTCCCTTACTAGTAGTAGTAGCGTATATATAAGGTATAGCACTAGGCTAGTGCTATCCCTCTATACCTCTAGTAATAGTAAGAGTTATATAATAGTAATAGGCTATAGGATATACCCTATCCTTAAAGCTAATCTATTCTAGTCCTATTCCCTCTAGGAAAGAGTATCTAGGTATTAAGCTTATGTACTAGGCCTATAATAGAGGTAGAAGTTAAATAATGTAAGTGTATTTGCTTACTAAGCTTATCTCTCTAATATTAACTAAGGGGTTATAAAGTATTCTAAGTTCTTATAATCTATATAAATAATAAATAGATAGAATACGCCCTAAAGCTTTGCTAACCACACCTTAAGGCAAGAGATAATAGTAAGTAATTCCTTATTATAAATTATATAGTTCTTCTATAGGGGCGTAAGACTAGTAAAATAGTAAGTAACTAGGTATAAGATACTATTAGGACCTTATTATAAGAAGCACTTACTAAGGGCTTTGCCTAAATAATTAGCTTCTACTACTATTAGTTAGTCTAGGTCCTATTATGCTAGCACTAGGTACGTAATAAAGGCATCTTTTAACCTCTTAAAGGCCTTATTCTCCTTAGATCCCTATTAGAAAGGGACATTCCTCTTAGTAAGTTATATTAGCAGGGCTACTATCTCTAAGAAGTTACTAATAAAATCGCAGTAAAAATTCGTAAATCCTAGGAAGCTACAAACCCTATGTAGTTTTATAGGTACTGCCTATTCCCTTATAGCTATAACCTTCGTGGGATCTAGGCAAATTAAGTGTCCTACTATAATAATATATCCTAGGTACTAAACCTCTTTTATAGCGAATATAGATTTATTAAGGTTAAGGTATAAGCCTATAGCCCTTAAGTGGCTAAGAACTAACTAGACCTTAGCTATATAATCCTTCCTTAACCCCTAAGTAAACTAGGATATTATTAAGGTAAGCTATAATAAAGTCCCCTAATATATCCCCTAAGGATTTATTAATATAGCGCTAGAAGGTTACTAGTGCGCTAGCTAAGCTAAAGGGATAGACTAGCTATTTAAATAGGCTAAACCTTATATAAAACGCTATAAGGTACTCCTTGCCCTTAGCTATCTATAGTTTATAAAACGCTATATAAATATCTACCTTTATAAACTAATATACCTAAGATAGGAGTGTAATATCTCTTTAATTAGTAAGAGAGAGTAATAGTCCTATGCTATTATCTTATTAAGAGTGTAATAGTCTATGTAAAAACACTATCCCTTATTTACCTTTTTAATAAGAAGGATAGGAGCTATGGCTAATAAGGAGCTAGCATAGATCTACCCCTTATCTATTAAGTCTATAATCTAGTGTTAAACCTCTAAGAGCTAATCCTATAGTATATTATATAATAGTCCCTATAGGAGTATTAGATTAGACCTATCTAGGTTCTTATATATATATATATAGTGGTTAAGAGAACCCTATAAGGGGGCAAACTATTAGCCTTAGCCTTATTAAAGAGGTCTATAAAGTCCTCTAACTCCTTAGGTAGCGTTAATGTATTAGGACTAGCTAGCTCTATCTTAGGCGCTATAATCTATAGTACTATTATTATCTCCTTTAAGCTTATAGTAATAAACCTTATAGTAGTGTCCTTATTCTATTATACCCTATAAGCCTTAGTAGCGTAAAGGGATTTAATAATTCCCTATACTAGTGCCTTTACTGCCTAAGTAAAGGCCTTAGAGACATAAAAGCCCTCTATAGCTCTAATAACTAGTTATTATTTTGCTATGTAAATTACTACGTTATATTACTCTAACTAAGGCATTCTAAATATTACGTCCTAAGTAAGACCTAGGATAATATATAAGTATATAAATAACTCCTAGCTATTTATATTAATTCTAGTGTATACTATATAAGTTATAGAAAAGGTATCTTCCTTAACTTACTTCCCTCTCCTTTCTATTTTTACTATAGTGCAAATATGCCTCTGTTTTAGTAACTATATAAGCTCTAGGCTAAGCTATCTTACTGCTAATTTACTTATAGCACTATAGTAATTATAACTATAATTAACTTAGATATTAATAAAATAATATATATTAAAGAGTATAGAAATTAAGAATAGTAGTTAGTTTATATATTATACTATACCCTATTCTATCTCTATATAGCAGTTATAATTATCCTATATTATAGTAGTTAACTAGCCTATTTGCCCCTATATAAGACTTTACTTAGGGGCTACTTATTTTCTATAGGGGAACGTTCACTTCCTTATCTACGCTTTCCTTATTTACCCTAGATATATTAACGCTAACCTATAGGTAATAAGGTAGGAGAAAAGTGTACTCTAGATAAAGTAGTCCTTAGACCTATATTAGAGGTAGTATCCTCTTAATAATATCTAGCTAAAACTACTTCTAATACCTATTTTACCTATTATATATTTATAGTAGCCTTTATCTCCTTCTCCTTTTTAGCTAGCTTATTTTACTTCCCTAGTTAAGTCCTTACTATATAAACCCCTATTATTAGAGTGTTACCCTTATAGTTAGTTAGGGTTAAGGACTTAGCCTATTAAAGTCTATATTAGGTCTAATACTTATCCTCTAAGGCAAGGGCCTTAATATTAACCACAATTTTATAATACTATATGCCACTATATACTAATTAAGATAGCTAATACCTAACCCACGCTAATCTCTCTTAAATGCTTATTAAGCGTGTATTAGAGCTTTACTAGTTTTATATTATCCCCTAGTATTCCCTCCTACTATTAAGAGCTTTTCTATAAAGCAAATAAAAACACAGAAAATACCTCCCTAGCCCTTATTCTATCTAGTTAAGCTCTATAAGGGCTATCTCCTACTTATATAGGTTAGAGAATATAGTCCTAAGGTATTCTAGAAAGTCTATAGGATTAAAAGTAATAAAGCTACTAGACTTAAAGTAAGTAGCTACCTAGGACTATACCTTAGAGAAGAGGTTCTAGTAAATAAATATCTATTTATTCTTATTAGTACTAATAAAGTCCTTATTTACCTATAACTTATACTCTATTAGAAGCCTTTATATAGTAAATAAAGCCTTATTATTATTATATAGGTTACCTATAGGGATTAGTTTCTATTTTATTTTAGGTATAATAAGGGCTAAATTAGGGGAGTAGTATAAGGTTAACTATTAGAGCACTAGGCTAGGCTATAGGGGTAATTAAGTTAAGGGTCCTATATAATTTATATTTACTTACTCCTAGAGGCATATAATCTCTATTATTTACTTACTTAGCATAAGTTAGAGCGTTTTAAATTAGGCTTACTAAGCTACCTATAGTACTATAGTATTAGATAGAGGAGTAACCGTCCCTTAACTAGGATAATCCTATAGCTAAAGTGTGCCTATTAAATCTATTAATATATCTATTAGTATATCTATTATATCTTTTAGTAGCTATTTATAAGACTAAAGGAAGTTTCTTAATTATTATAGACTAGCCCCTAGGTAACTATAATAGGGTATTAGTATAATATTAAGAAACTTAAGGAAAGGAAAGAGGAAGGTAGGAAACCTATCCTTACTAGAGCCCCTTATACCCCCTAGTTACCTTATGTTAGCCCCCTTTTCTATGTCCTTGCCTGCTTAGGACTATCCCCACTTATGTGCACTACAGTGAATGCTTAGGCAAAGCCCAAGCCCTTACAAGTCCTTCCTTAATCCCCTAGAGTAAACTAAGATATTATCTAGGTATACTATAATAAAGTTCCCTAATATATCCCCTAAGGATTTATTAATATAATATTAAAAGGTTACTAGTGTACTTACTAGTCTAAATAGGTAAACTAGCTACTTAAATAGCCTAAACCTAGTCTAAAATGCTATAAGGTACTCCTTACCTTTAGCTATCTATAGTTTATAAAATACTATATAAATATTTACCTTTATAAACTATTATACCTAGGAGAGGATTAGAGTGTTTTCTTAATTAGTAGGATAGGGTACTAATCCTATACTATAATCTTATTAAAGGTATAGTAGTTAATATAAAAGCATTACCTACTATTTAACTTCTTAACTAGAAGCATAGGAGCTATAGCTAATAAGGAGCTAGTATAAATCTATCCCTTATCTATAAGGTCTGTAATCTAGCGTTAGATTTCTAAGAGTTAATCCCTTAGCATATTATATAATAGTCCCTATAGTAGTGCTAGCTTAAAACTATCTAGGTTCTTGTGTATCTAGATATAATAGTTAAGGGTCCCCTATAAGGAGGCAAGCTATTTACTTTAGCTTTATTAAATAGGTCTATAAAGTCTACTAGCTCCCTAGTAGCGTTATTATATTAGGGCTATTTAGTTATAACTTTAGGGCTATAAGTTATAGCACTAATATAATTTCCTTAGACTTATAGTAATAAAGTAAGTTATAGTATCCTTTCTCTATTAGGCCTAGCGTGCCTCTATAGTATATAGGGATTTAATAATCCCTAAATAGGTGTATCTATTCCTTACTCTAAGGCTTTAGATATATATAGGCCCTTTACTACCCCTATAACTAACTATTATTTAGCTATATAAATTACTATATCCTATTATTCTAGCTATAGTATTCTAAAGATTATATCCTAGGTAAGACCTAGGATAATATATAGGTATACTAATAATTCCTACTTATTAATATTAATCCTAGTATATACTATATAGGTAATTAAAGAGGTGTTTTCCTTAATATACTTCCCTTACTTCTTTATTTCTACTATAGTATAAACCTATCTTTATTTTAGTAATTATATAAGCTCTAGGCTAAGCTATTATACTACTAGTTTACTTATAGTACTATAGTAATTATAACTTTAGTTAATTTAAATATTAAGGTATAAGTATATATTAAAGAGTATAGGAACTAGGAATAGTAGTTAATTTATAAAATATTCTATATCTTTTTAGTCTTTATATACTAACTATACTTATTTATAACTATAGCTACTAGCTAGCCTATCCGCCCCTATATAAGGCTTTGCTTAGGGGCTACTTATTTTCTATAGTGTTAATATTAACTTCCTTATTAGCGCTTTCCTTATCTACCCTATATATATTAATATTAACTTTTAGTTAGTAAGGTAGGAGAAGGGTATATTCCTAGATATAGTAGTCCTTAGAGCTATAATATAAGTAATATCCTTCCTAGTAGTGTTTAGCTATCTTTACCTCTAATACCTATTTAGCTCTCTATAGATTAGCGTTCTTTTCTAACCTTTATTCTTTTATCTAACTTATTCTTCTTTTCTAGCTAGGTTACTATAGCTTAAACCCCTATTATTAGCGTATTCCCCTTATTATTAATTTACTAGGGTGCTAGATAAGCTAGCTAGGGTTTGCGTTAGTTCTAATACTTATTCTCTAAGGTAAGGGACTTAATATTAACTATAATACTATAGTATTAAGTAATAGTAATATAGTATTTTATTTAACTAACTCCTTTACTAATAGAAATTTCTCTTATTTATTTATTAAGTGCTTATTATAGCTTAGCTACCTTAATATTATTTACCTAATAAGCCCCTTTAGCTAGGGAGAGTTTTACTTAAAATAAATAAAGAATATAGTAAATATCTCCTAGGTACTTATTCTATTTAGTTAAGTTCTATAAGGGCTATTTCTTATTAATAGAGGTTTATATATAGGGTCTCTAGGTAGTAAAGAAAGGTATCTAGGTTATAGTTACTTAATTCTCCTACCTTAAAGAATATAGTAATATAAGCCTAGACCCTAGGCACTAGATTTTAGTAGATAAATATCTATTAGTTCTTATTATTTTTAATAAAGTCCTTATCTATATCTAATTTATATTATATTAAGAACCTCTAAGTAGTAAATGTATTTTTATTACTATTATATAGGTTACCTATTAGGATTAGTTTTTGCTAAATTAAGATTATATTAGGGACTATTAGTTATATAGGAGTATCTAGTGTAGTAGTAGCCTAAGGTATAGACTCTAGATTTATATATATATCTTATTATAAAGAGTTAATTACCCTAGCCCACTATTCTAATATTAGTTAAAGTGTTTTAAATTAAGTATTATAAGCCCCTAGTAATAGTATAGTATCTAATAGGGAGTTAGGGTCCCTTAGCTATATAAGTCCTATAGTTAGAGAGAGTCTATTATATAGTCTATTATTCTTTAGTAGTCTTCTTTTAGAACTAAAGGAAGCTTCTTAAATATAATAGACTAGCCCCTAAGTAGCTACTATTAGGTATTAATATAATATTAAGAAGCTTAAGAAGAGAAGAAAAGAAGGTAGGAAACCTATCTATACTATGCCCTCCTTATACTCCTTAGCTATCCTATCTATCCTTTCCCTATCCCTTACTATCTTCCCTAATAGCCTTATCTCTAATCTATTTATCCCCTTCCTTATTCCTTCTATTCCCCTTCCTTATTTCTTTTATTCCTTATCTCTAGACCTTCTATCCCCCTTATCACTTCCTATTAGCCCCTTAATGTCTGCGTTTTAGCTAATGCTTAGGCAAAGCCTAAGCCCTTACAATAGGGCTGAATTATTGTCTTCTTTAGAGTCAATTTCTTTGATTCGTTAATATTCCTTAGGATCTAGGGTAGGCTGCTGTGGAATTTGAACCTCTATAGGGTAGGAAAACCTAATATAAGTCTTATAGGCTTGGTGTTTAGTGCAACTTTAGGAGCCTATAAAGGAGAGGTAAGTTAAATGCTTGCAAATCTTAGGGTTACTTGCCCTTTAATCTGCAAAAGAAGCCGTGTTTAGTAGGTTCTAATAACCCACAGGGACTTTTATTAGCTAGGAATAGCTAGTCTTTTATAAGATAACCCTTAGAAAGATAGTAGGTTAAACCACTAACTAGGTTCGTATCTATACTAGGAAATATAGGGTATCTAGCAAAGCTAAAGGCCTATATTCTAGTGGATTTTTCTTAACTAGAATGTTAAAGATAGTAGTGCCTCTACCTTTAGGATAGATAGGTCCTCTAGCTATAATTATAGGGCTAGTATTACCTTTCTTAAGGGTTGAAAATCCTAAAGAAAGCCCTATTATTATAAATATAATAAGAAAAACCTATATTATATAAAAGGGAGTTTTTAGCCATATCGTTAGAGTAGCTAAAAGTAGGCTTGCTAGTAGTGTTACTAGTATTACTAGAAGTATCTAAATTAGATTTAGAATCACTACTATTATCGCTAGATTCGCTAGAATCTAATTCTTTAATGTATCCCGTGGCTAAGCTATAGCCTAAAGCAAAAGCAGCTTCTTTTCCTTTTTCTTTAGCCCTATTGTTGCTACTCCTCTTCTTCTTCTTTTTAGAGGCTTTAGAAGGGTTTAAATCCTTCTTATCCTACTCTTTCTTAGCGTTAGAGTCCTTCTTAGGAGTAGGATTAGATAACTTTTCCTAGTCCTTAGAATTTCCCTTATTATTAGAAGCCTTATAGCTAAGAGCCTTAGCTATAGGGGAGGTTTTATCTCTTTATTCTTCTAATAAGTCCGCTATAAGGAACTGTAAATTTAGGGTATTTATCGGCAGTCCTTGTGCCCTAGAAGCTCTAATAGTAAATCTTTGTCTCTTAGCCTAACTAGGAAAGGTCTGCTTTGATGCATTAATATAATAATTTACTTAATTAATAGGTGTGATCTTTATATTATAAAGTTATAATCTAGCTAGTAAATTATTAAAATTAGCATTAAAAGCCTCTAAAGATCCCTTATAATTTAAAAAATTTAGGAATAGTAGCTAGCATATAGCGTACTACGCTAGATTTTAGCACTTTACAAGTACTATTTAATAAGGACTTTATAGGCTTCTTTAGGGGATGTTTGCTAATATATAGCTACTTAAGGTCCTAATTAGCAGCTATCTCTTAATATTATTAAAAGAATAGCTTGATTAGAGTTAGCTAGCTAGCTTACTATGCTTAGATTATCTAACAATTTAGGTAATCCTAGGGCTCTAAATTAGATGTTTAGGCTTGCTTCTACTAATTATAGTTTTTAGGGCCTTTTAGCTTAGCTCCTCTAGAATAGAATATACTTTCTTATTTAGTTCCTTTATAGCGCTTCTATTAAAAGTAGCTTAAAGGTTACTAGAAGGTAGTATAAATATAGAAGATTTAGTAGCTAGGTCTTCTCTAGGAACCTTAGTATTTTCTTCCTTAGGTCTAGAAAAGGCCTAAAGACCTTATATAGCTAACATGGTTTGCGTTAATTCACTTAAAAGATTATTAATGCTAGCCTTGTTTTTAATATAATTATCTTCGCTATACCTAATAAAATCTATACCTAATAAAATCAGTTAAGGTCTTGCCTTATTGCTTAATTAGAAGGTCCTATAGCAGGGCCCTTACCCTTACAATTAGGTAGTGCTATCTTCTAAAATCTCAAAAGATTTTCTATGTATAATCTCTAAATTTCTTCCTATTGCAAATAACGCATGCTAGAAATTGCTTACATTGCAAATCTACTTGCGCACGTAAAATATATAGCAGGGCCGTTTAACAGGGTAGCCTTTAAGGTTAAAAAGTGGGTCTAGCGTATGCGTAAAAGAAAACAGGCTAGTGAAAATTCTTAGGAAAATTTTCTTAACACCAAAAGCCACAGATAGAAATATAGGTAATATTATAGAACGTATAGCGTAACGTAACGCAATGCAATGCAGTGTAACGTAATATAATAGGTTAAAAACCTAGTATATAATATACTAGAAGTCCAATGTGATATTAAGGGAAGTGTAGCGTATCTATAATATAGATAATATTAATAACGGTCGCGGTTATAAATAAAATCACTAAAAACTATTTGCAACGCAAAATAGGTAGTTATAGTTGTAACTAGTAGTTGCGGGTGTGGCTTATAATGAATTTTAACACCAAAGGTCTAGTGTTACAATGCGTGGTGCTAGTGGATAAAAACTTCAAATTCTAGCGTGTTTCCTTCGTAATCTTAAGAGCCTATAGTGCAGTAAAACTATAACTAATAGCTAAAAATCTAGTAATTATAATAGAATAACGCAGTGTAATAAAGTAAATCTATAGGCCTTCTAGGCTTATAACCTTTAAGAATTAGAAGGGAGGTATTAGAGGGATAGAAAGACCTCCCTAATAGATTCCTAGATAGGTAGCGTAATAAAGGGCGTAATAACCTATAGATAACTAGATTAGGATAGATTATTTAATATAGAAGGCTTAGATAGTTAAATATAGTTAATTTCTAATGTACGGACGGTCTAACGAGTAATAAGAGGATATTTTAAGTCCTCTTATAGACTTACTAACTATATTAACAGAAGGGGTTACTAGGAGGGCTTTATAAGCTACTTTTTATTTTCCGCAAAATTCATTTATATAGGAAAAGTAAAAATTAACTTATAGCTATATAAACTAAACACCCACGTAAACTAACTTATTACCTTTAAAGTATAACCCTAAAAATAAAAACCACTATTAAATCTAGCAAAATTTAAGGATTTAAATAGTATACGTTAGCCTTTTATATAACTACTAGTTCCTAGTTATAGTTAATTCTAGCTTCCTATAGGGTAACCTAGTTAGCTTAGTCATACATGCCATAGCTTGCTTTGGTGGCAACGTGGGTTGTGTGGTAACTAACGCTGCAACTAACGCTTGCAACTAACACTGCAACTAACGCTTGCAACTAACACTGCAACTAACGCTGCAGCCTAGGTTGTAGTAACGCAACTAGGCAACTAGTGGGCCTATAAAATAGTGCTATAAATAGCATTATTTCAACAATTATAATACTATAGTTATATCTTATTATTACTACTATATATAGGCTATTATAGCCTAGGCTAGGAGAGTCCCTCCTAGAGGTATTCTAGGAACTAAATAGCTCTCCCTTAGGTATTATAGTGAATACTAATAAGTCTAGTTAGGATTAGATAGGTTCTAGATTATAGCTATAAAGTAATTTATTTAGGCTAACCCCTATAACTAAGGAGGTCTTATTATTGATTATAAGCTAGTAAGTAGCTAAGTATTTAGGCTAATTATATTAAGAGAAGGAGATTACTACTTATAGTATTGCCTATACTTCCTAGTTTACCTATTTTCTAGTACTATTAGTCTATAAATAGTATAATGTAGAAAGTAACTATTTTATTCTAACTAATAAGTATAATATTATCTAAAACTTCCTAACTAATCTAAACCTTAGTTTATAATAATAAACTAAGGGAATCCCTAAATCTTCACTAGACTATCTTAAACTATTTTACATACTCCTTAGCTCTAATAGAGGTTATTACCTCTAGCTATATAAACTTAGAGAGCCTATCTATAATAACTATAAGGTATTATAGCCTCTCTAAGGATAATATAGGTAAGTTTATTATAAAATTAACAGAGATCTATAACTAAAACTAGTTAGGGACTAGTAAGGGTTTTAGTAAGCCTTAACGCTATTAATAGCTCTTATAGCTCCTATTATAATAGTAATTGTAAATAAACCTAGCTATATCCTATAATATCCTATCCTAGTGAAATTATTGCTATAGGATCTAGAATATAGTGTTATAACCTAGGTGCCCTATAACTAGCGAATTATAGCATTATTAAATAAGGGTTATTATAACGGGTTCCTATACTAGGACCTAGGTATAGCCTCTAAACTATAGCGCCTTATAAGTACTAAGTAAGTAATTTATAACCTATTCCCTTATTAATACTTCTAGGGAAACTTCTATACCCCTTCCTAAATAGCTGTTGGAACAAGCATAATATCAATTCCTTCGCAGCCGCGGATGTGGCCGGCAATAGGTCAGCCCGCGCGTGTGCGCGCGACCCCCTCGCGGACCCACAGGCCTCGTGATAGGGCAGGGCATATGGCCACGTGACCTACACGCGGCTCCCCTTTATTCTCACGAGAGTTCTCTCTTTTTACCTCTCTTTTCCTTCCTTTTCTAGATAGCCTAGAATAGATAAGTAATTGCAAATGCATACTATCTATTCTCTGTCTCCGTCCCTATGAAAGATAGGAGTCCTCATATCAGGAGCCCTGTGAAACTGACAATAGCCCTTAGTTAAATATAATATATAGGGTTTAAAAGATAGCCTAATCCTATAGAGTCTATAGGTATTTTATAATAAAGAGGGCTTCCTAGCTAGTGGTAAGCTTATATATAATAGAGGTAAGTCCTAGCTATAACCTTCCTTAAATCTAATAGTAACTAAGAGAGTTATATAATAGTAATAAGCTATAGTATTTATCCTATCTTTACGCTAGTGCTATTTTTATCTTATTCCCTTTAAGAGAGAGCGTTTAGTTATTAAGTCTATATACTAAGTCTATAATATAGGTAAAAGTTAAATAAAGCTAGAGTATTCGCTTACCTAGCCTATTATTCTAATATTAAGCAGGAGTAGTAAAGTATTCTAGGTTCTTATAATCTA
The DNA here is from genome assembly GCA_023650705.1 of Epichloe brachyelytri. Classification (NCBI taxonomy): domain Eukaryota; kingdom Fungi; phylum Ascomycota; class Sordariomycetes; order Hypocreales; family Clavicipitaceae; genus Epichloe; species Epichloe brachyelytri. The sequence goes on along the minus strand of CP097977.1, from coordinate 4,434,204 downwards.
TATAAATTATAAATAGCTAGTAAATGCCTTATAACTTTACTAACCACGCCCTAAGGTAAGAAATAATAGCTAGAAGCTCCTTATTATAAATAGTGTAGTTTCTTTACGTTATTAATAGACTTATAGAGTAGTATATAACTAGGTATATAACATAGTTAGATCCTTTCTAAGATAAGCACCCTCTAAGAGCTATACCTAAGTAATTTGCTTTCATTACTATAGGGTAGTCTAAGTCCTATTATATAAGAACTAGGTATATAATAAAGGTATTGAGAATTGGAAGGGGAAGGTATTAGAGGGATAGGAAGACCTCCCTAATAGATTCCTAGATAGGTAGCGCAATGAAGGGCGTAACGACCTATAGATAACTAGATTACGGTAGATTATTCACTTTAAGAGCTTAGATAGTTAAATATAGTTGTATTCTAACGTACGGACGGTCTAACGAGTAATAAGAGGATATTTTAAGTCCCCTTATAGACCTACTAACCGTATTAATAGAAGGGGGTCGCTAGGAGGGTTTTATAAGCTATTTTTATTTTCCGCAAAATTCATTTATATAGGAAAAGTAAAAATCAACTCATGGCTATATAAACTAAACGCCTATATAAACTAACTTATTACTTTTAAAGTGTACTCCTATAAATAAAAACCACTATTAAATCTAGCAAAATTTAAGGATTTAAATAGTATATGTTAGCCTTTTATATAACTACTAGTTCCCTAGTTATAGTTCATTTCAGCTTCCCTATAGGGTAACCTAGTTAGCTTAGTCATATATGCCGTAGCTTGCTTTAGTGGCAACGTAAGTTGTGTGGCAACTAACGCTATAACTAACACTATAGCCTAGGTTATAGCAACGCAACTAGGCAACTAGTGGGCCTATAAAATAGTGCTATAAATAGCATTATTTTAACACCTATTATTCTAGCTATAGCATCCTAAAGATTACGTCTTAGGTAAGGCTTAGAATAACGTATAGGTATACTAATAACTCCTACTTATTAATATTAATCCTAGTGTACACTATATAAGTAATTAAAGAGATATCTTCCTAATACACTTCCCTTACTTCTCTATTTTTACTATAGTATAGACTTATCTTTATTTTAGTAATTATATAAGCTCTAGGCTAAGCTATTATACTACTAGTTTACTTATAGTACTATAGTAATTATAACTATACTTAATCTAAATATTAAGGTATAAGTATATATTAAAGAGTATAGGAACTAGGAATAGTAGTTAATCTATAAAACACTCCTAACCTTCTTAGTTTTTATATACTAACTATACTTATCTATAACTATAGTTACTAGCTAGCCTTTTGCCCTTATTAGCACTTTCCTTATCTACCCTATATATATTAATATTAACCTTTAGTTAATAAGGTAGGAGAAGGGTATATTCCTAGATATAATAGTCCTTAGAGCTATAACATAAGTAGCATCCCTCCTAATAGCATTTAGCTATCTCTACCCCTAATACCTATCTAGCCCTCTATAGGTTAGTGTTTTCTTTTAACCTTTATCCTTTTATTTAACTTATTCTTCTTTCTAGCTAGGTTATTATAGCTTAAACCCTATTATTAGCGTATTCCCTTTATTATTAATTTAATAAAGTGCTAGATAAGCTAGCTAGGGTTTATATTAGTTCTAATACTTATTCTCTAAGGTAAGGGACTTAATATTAACTATAATACTATAGTATTAAGTAATAGTAGTATAGTATTCTATTTAACTAACTTCTTTACTAATAAAAATTTCTCTTATTTATTTATTAAGTGCTTATTATAGCTTAGCTACCTTAATATTATTTACCTAATAAGCCCCTCTAGCTAGGGAGAGTTTCTACTTAAAATAGATAAAGAATATAGTAAATATCTCCTAAATACCTATTCTATTTAGTTAAGTTCTATAAAAGCTATTTCCTCTTTATAGGGGTTTATATATAGGGTCTCTAGGTATTAAAGGAAGGTATTTAGGTTATAGCTACTTAATTCTCTTACCTTAAAGAATATAGTTATATAGGCCTAGACTCTAGGCACTAGGTTTTAGTAAATAAATATCTATTAGTCCTTATTATTTCTAATAAAATCCTTATCTATATTTATCTTATATTATATTAAGAACCTCTAAGTAATAAATATATTTTTATTACTATTATATAGGTTACCTATTAGGATTAGTTTTACTAAATTAAGATTATATTATAGACTATTAGTTATATAAGAGTATCTAGTGTAATAGTAGCTTAAGGCATAGACTTGTAAGGGCTTGGGCTTCGCCCAAGCATTCACTGTAGTGCACACGAGTGGGGACAGTCCTAAGCAGGCAAGGACATAGAAAAGGGGCTAACATAAGGTAGCTAGGGGTATAAGGGGCTCTAGTAAGAATAGGTTTCCTACCTTCCTCTTTCCTTTCCTTAAGTTTCTTAATATTATACTAATACCCTATTGTAGTTACCTAGGGGCTAGTCTATAATAATTAAGAAACTTCCTTTAGTCTTATAATAGCTACTAAAAGATATAATAGATATACTAATAGATATATTAATAGATTTAATAGGCACACTTTAGCTATAGGATTATCCTAGTTAAGGGATAGTTACTCCTCTATCTAATGCCTTAGTACTATAGGTAGCTTAGTAAGCCTAATTTAAAACACTCTAACTTATGCTAAGTAAGTAAATAATAGAGATTACATACCTCTAGGAGTAAGTAAACGTAAATTATATAGGACCCTTAACTTAATTACCCCTATAGCCTAGCCTAGTGCCCTAATAGTTAACCTTACGCTACTCCCCTCCTAATTTAGCCCTTACTATACCTAAAATAAAATAGAAACTAATCCCTATAGGTAACCTATATAATAGTAATAAGGCTTTATTTACTATATAGAGGCTCCTAATAGAGTATAAGTTATAGGTAAATAAGGACTTTATTAGTACTAATAAGGATAGATAGATATTTATTTACTAGAACCTCTTCTCTAAGGTATAGTCCTAGGTAGCTACTTACTTTAAGTCTAGTAGCTTTATTACTTTTAATCCTATAAACTTCCTAGAATACCTTAGGACTATATTCTCTAACTTATATAGGTAGGAGATAGCCCTTATAGAGCTTAACTAGATAGAATAAGGGCTAGGGAGGTGTTTTTATATTCTTTATTTACTTTATAGAAAAGCTCTTAATAGTAGGAAGGGAACACTAGGGGATAATATAAAACTAGCAAAGCTTTAACGCACGCTTAATAAGTATTTAAGAGAGATTAGTATAGGTTAGGGTATTAGCTATCTTAATTAGCATATAGCTATTATATAGTATTATAAAATTGTAGTTAATATTAAGGCCCTTACCCTAGAGAATAAGTATTAGACCTAACGCGGACTTTAATAGGCTAAGTCCTTAACCCTAACTAACTATAAGGGTAATACTCTAATAATAGGGGTTTATATAGTAGGGACCTAACTAGGGAAGTAAAATAAGCTAGCTAAAAGGAAAAGGAGATAAAGGCTATTATAAATATATAATAGGCGAAATAGGTATTAGAAGTAGTTTTAGCTAGACACTATTAAGAGGGATGCTACCTCTAATATAGGTCTAAGGACTACTTTATCTAGGAGTGCACCTTTCTCCCGCCCTATTGCCTATAGGTTAGTGTTAATACTTCTAGGGTAGATAAGGAAAGCGCGGATAAGGAAGTGAACGTTCCCCTATAGAAAATAAGTAGCCCCTAAGCAGAGTCTTATATAGGGGCAAATAGGCTAGTTAACTACTATAATATAGGATAATTATAACCGCTATATAGAGATAGAATAGGGCGTAGTATAATACATAAACTATTTACTATTCTTAATTTCTATACTCTTTAATATATATTATTTTATTAATATCTAAGTTAATTATAGTTATAATTACTATAGTGCTATAAGCAAATTAGCAGCAAGATAGCTTAGCCTAAAGCTTATATAGTTACTAAAACAGAGGCGCGTTTGCACTATAGTAAAAACGGAAAGGAAAGGGAAGTAGGTTAAGGAAGATACCTCTTCTATAACCTATATAGTATGCACTAGAATTAACATAGATAGCTAGGAGTTATTTATGTACTTATATATTATCCTAGGTCTTACTTAGGACATAATATTTAGAATGCCTTAGTTAGAGTAGTGTAATATAGTGATTTATATAGTAAAATAATAACTAGTTATTAAAGCTATAGAGGGCCTTTATGTCTCTAAGGCCTTTACTTAGGTAGTAGAGGCACTAGTATAGGAATTATTAGATCCCTTTACGCTACTAAGGCTTGTAGGGCATAATAGAATAAGGACACTACTATAAGGTTTATTACTATAAGCTTAAAGGAGATAATAATAGTACTATAGATTATAATGCCTAAGACAGAGCTAGCTAGTCCTAATACGTTAACGCTACCTAAGGAGTTAGAGGACTTTATAGACCTCTTTAATAAGGCTAAGGCTAATAGTTTGCCCCCTTATAGGGTTCTCTTAACCACTATATATATATATATAAGAACCTAAATAGGTCTAAACTAACACTCCTATAGGGACCGTTATATAATATGCTATAGGATTAGCTCTTAGAGGTTTGACGCTAGATTACAGACTTAATAGATAAGGGTTAGATTTATACTAGCTCCTTATTAGCTATAGCTCCTATCCTTCTTATTAAAAAGGCAAATAGGGGATAGCGTTTTTACGTGGACTATTACGCTCTTAATAAGATAATAATATAGGACTATTACCCTCTCCTACTAATTAAAGAGATATTACGCTCCCTATCCTAGGTATATTAGTTTATAAAGGTAAATATTTATATAGCGTTTTATAAACTACAGATAGCAGAGGGTAAGGAGCACCTTATAACGTTCTATATAAGGTTTAGCTTATTTAAATAGCTAGTCTATCCCTTTAGCTTAGCTAGCGCACTAGTAACCTTCTAGTGCTATATTAATAAATCCTTAGGGGACGTATTAGGGGACTTTATTATAGCTTACCTTAATAATATTCTAGTTTACTTAGGGGTTAAGGAAGGATTATATAGCTAAGGTCTAGTTAGTTCTTAGCTACTTAAGGGCTACAGGCTTGTACCTTAACCTTAATAAATCTATATTTGCTATAAAAGAGGTTTAGTACCTAGGATATATTATTATAGTAGGACACTTAATCCGCCTGGATCCTACAAAGGTTATAGCTATAAGGAATAGGTAGCACTTACAAAACTACATAGGGTTTATAGCTTCCTAGGATTTACGAATTTTTACCGCGATTTTATTAGTAACTTCTTAGAGATAGTGGCCCTGCTAATATAACTTACTAAGAGGAATATTCCTTTCTAATAGGGATCTAAGGAGGATAAGGCCTTTAAGAGGTTAAAAAATGCCTTTATTACATACCCTATGCTAGTATAATAGGACCCGGACCGCTTAATAGTAGTAGAAGCTAATTATTTAGGCAAAGCCCTTAGCAAGTGCTTCTTGTAATAAGGTCCTAATAGTGTCTTATACCTAGTCGCTTACTATTCTACTAGTCTTACGCCCTTATAGAAGAACTATATAATTTATAATAAGGAACTCCTTACTATTATCTCTTGCCTTAAGGTATGGTTAGTAAAGCTTTAGGGCGTATCCTATCTATTTATTATCTATATAGATTATAAGAACTTAGAATACTTTATAACCCCTTAGTTAATATTAGAGAGATAGGCTTAGTAGGCAAATACACTTATATTATTTAACTTTTACCTCTATTATAGGCCTAGTACATAAGCTTAACGCCTAGATGCCCTTTCCTAGAGGGAATAGGACTAGAATAGATTAGCTTTAAGGATAGGGCATATCCTATAGCCTATTACTATTATATAACTCTTACTATTACTAGAGGTATAAAGGGATAGCACTAGCTTAGTACTATATCTTATGTATACGCTACTACTACTAGTAGGGAAGGCTCTTTTACTACTAAGTACCTTTAGACCCTATAGGACTAGGCTATTATATTAGACCTTATATATAGTATTTAATTAAGGACTATTTAGGAAAGGGGTTAGAAGTTTCCCCTAAAGTGCTAATAAGGGAATAGGTTATGGATTATTCTATAAGCGTATATAGGGCGCTTTAGTTTAGGGGCTATACTTAGGTTCTAGCTTAGGAATCCCTTATAATAACCCTTATATAATAATGCTATAACTTACTAGTAATAGGGCACCTAGGTTATAATACTATATTTTAAATTTTATAATAGTAATTCTATTAGGATAGGATATTATAGGATATTACTTAGCTTATTTATAATTATTACTACTTTAGTAGTTATAAGAGTTATTAATAGTATTAGGGCTTACTAAAGCCTTTACTAATCCCTAATTAGTTCTAGTCTTAGATTTCTATTAACTTTATAATAAACTTACTAGTAGCATCCTAGAGAGGCTATAGTACCTTATAGTTATTATAGATAGACTCTTAAAGTTTATATAGTTAGAAGCTATAATCTCTATTAGGGCTAAGGAGTGTGTAAAATAGTTTAAGATAGTCTAGTAAAGGTTTTAAGGATTTCCTAATTTATTATTATAGATTAAGGGTTAGACTAGCTAGGAAAATTTTAGATAATATTATACTCCTATATTAGAATAGACTAGCTACTTTCCACATTATACTACCTACAGACTAATAGTAGCATAGAGCGGGCAAACTAGGAGGTATAAGTAATACTACGTATTATAGTCTCCTTCTTATAGTTTAATTAGCTAGAGTATCTAGTAGCTTACTAGCTTATAATTAATAATAGGTTCTTTTCTATAATAGGAGTTAGCCTAAATAAGTTACTATATAGCTATAACTTAGAGCTAATCTAGTTATAACTAGACTAGTTTACCTCTATAATAATACCTAAGGGATAAGCTATATAATTCCTTAAATACCTATAAGAGGGTACTTATCTAGTGTAAGCTATAATAGCCTATGTTTAATAAAGATAGTAGGACACTATATTAGCCTCTTAATAGCTAGTAAAATGGTTTTAAGTTAGAGATAAGGTATAGCTTTTACTTAAGAATATTAAGACTAACTACCCTTATAAAAACTTAATTAGGTTATAGTAAAGTATATAGTTATAGAAGTACTAATACTACTTATAGTATAGTTAGACGTCCTAAGGGGTATTTACCTAGTTTTCTATATAAACCTTATTAAATAGGCCGCAGAGGACCCTCTCCTAGCTAAAGACTCTAGGACTCTTGCCTAGGGCTAGAATAGGTCCTAGTAGAGGATAATAATAAACTTATAGAGGAATACTAAGTTAAATAAATCTTAGTAGCCTAGAATACCCTAGGCTAGGGTAGGAGATATAATATACTAGTTAAGTAAGTGGGTTATATATAGCTAATATAGGAACTACTAGAGAGTATAATATAAATATAAGCCCTTAATAAGTTTAAAGTAGAGTAAGGAGATATATAATATAATAATAGACTAAATTAATTATAAACTACTTATTTACCTATAGAGACTTCTAATAGCATATAAGGCATGCTTACTCTATACCTTACTAACTTATTCTAGCTACTAAAATAAACTTAGAATCCTTTATCCCCTATAGCGTAAGGGTTACCTATACTATTAGATAGGTTATTATTACTATTAGATAGGATATTAATTAGCATTACCTTATGGCTAGTAGGGACGCGGATAGTGTTATAATAGATAGGATAGCTACTACTATAGTTCTAGATAGTAGGAGTAAAATAGTAATTAGTAAATGTAAAGTAAGTATAAGCTAGGGGTAGCCTATCTCTAGGTTAACCTCTAGTGGGGAGCGGATATTAGGTAGTATTTGTTACTATAGAACGCTTACTACCTAGGGCATAATTAGCATAATAGTTAGTTAGACCTAACCTAGCCCTAAGTTAGGAGCGTTCCTAGCGGCAGTAAGAGGGTAATTTATCCCTAGACTTAATGTATTAATAGCTCTAGCTACTACTATAGCGGCGGGGTAAGAGAGCCTTAAGGAGGCATGTAAACTAGTTATAATATTCTTAACGCATAGAGTTTAGACTGCTTATAATCTGCTAGTTCTATTAGAATAGAATACCTATAACCTATTACATAGAGTTTCCTATGCTATAGCTACCTATAGGGCTACTACTACTAAAAGGGATAACTTTAAGCCTAGTTATATTTATAGTAAGGAGTTAGAGAAAGGAGGTAGCCTAAGGGCTAAATAAACTAGTGCTAGATTAAATTAGGCCTAGTTTAAAAGGGCATTCTATTAACTAATAAGGGCGCGGAAACCTTAGGATAGCACTAGCATTTTCTTCTTAGTTATTATAGTTCTTATAACGCTAGGCATAATAATATATATCCCTAAGGTAATTATAGCCTTAAGGTCTTTTAAATAATATTAGAGCTAGGGGTTAGCTAATAGGAACCTAGTTAACTAGATATAGGTTATGTAATTCTACTAATATAGGGGTAGGACTAGCCACTTTTAGGAGGGCAGTAGTCTAATATGCCTATAGTAAGGTACCTTTTAATACATAGCCTATAGGGCTAGAAGACTGCTTAGGAGTAGTATACTCCTTATTATCTAAGTTCCCCTTAATAAGGAACTTGCTAATAGATTAGGTAGGTAGTGTAGTAGGGGTAGCTAGAGCATATAGGGAACGCTATAAGGGTTACTACATTAGGCTATATCTAGTAAGAGTTTAATAGGTAAATAAAGGGTGTTTTTAATAATAGGATAGGAAGGAGTAATAGCACTATAATATTTTAGGAAAATTTTATATAAGGAAAGTAAGGTTATATAATAAAAACAAATAGTAGGTGGTAAGTAAGGGTTTTTTATGCTAGTAAAGGATAAGTTATGCCCTAGTGGGGGCAGGGCTACTGTTAATATAATAATAATGCGGGGCTAAGAGAACGCATTGCATGCCCTGCCTAGACCTAACGTTAAAACAATAGGTCTTCGCAATACGTTAAGGGGGTAAACACCCACAATAACTATAGTTAAGGATAGCGGGAGGGGAGGAGTAAGGGCATATATAAGGGCTTAGGCTTCGCCTAAGCATTTACTATAGTGTATATAAGTAGGGATAGTCCTAAGTAAGTAAGAACATAGAAAAGGGGCTAACATAAGGTAGCTAGGGGGTATAAGGGGCTCTAGTAAGGATAGGTTTCCTACCTTCCTCTTTCCTTTCCTTAAGTTTCTTAATATTATACTAACGCCCTATTGCAGTCGCCTAGGGGCCAGTCCATAACAAGACTCTAGATTTATATATATATTTTATTATAGAGAGTTAATTACTCTAGCCTACTATTCTAATATTAGTTAAAGTGTTTTAAATTAGGTATTATAAGCCCTAGTAGTAGCATAGTATCTAATAGGGAAGCTAGAGTCCCCTAGCTAGGTAAGTCCTATAGTTAAAGAGAGTCTATTATATAGTTTATTATTTTTAGTAATCTTCTTTTTAAAACTAAAGGAAGCTTCTTAAATATAATAGACTAGCCCCTAAGTAGCTACTATTAGGTATTAATATAATATTAAGAAGCTTAAGGAGAGAAGAAGAGAAAGTAAGAAACCTATTTATACTATGCCTTCCTTATACTCCTTAGCTATCCTATCTATTCTCTTCCTATCCCTTACTATCTTCCTTAATAGCCTTATCTCTAATCCTTCTATCCCCTTCCTTATTCCTTTATCCCTTATTTCTAGACCTTCTATCCCCTATGTCGCTTCCTATTAGCCCCCTAATATCTACGTTTCAGCTAATGGTTAGGCAAAGCCTAAGCCCTTACAGAGGGATAGGAAGACCTCCCTAATAGATTCCGAGATAGCTAGCACAATAAAGGGCGCAGTGACCTATAGATAACTAGATTACAATGGATTATTTAATATAGAAGGCTTAGATAGTTAAATATAGTTAATTTCTAACGTATAGACAGTCTAATAAGCAATAAGAGGATATTTTAAGTCCCTTATAGACTTACTAACTATATTAATAGAAGGGGTTACTAGGAGGGCTTTATAAGCTATTTTTATTTTCCGTAAAATTCATTTATATAGGAAAAGTAAAAAATCAACTTATAGCTATATAAACTAGACGCCTACGTAAACTAACTAATTACTTTTAAAGTGTACCCCTATAAATAAAAACCACTATTAAATCTAGTAAAATTCAAGGATTTAAATAGTATACGTTAGCCTTTTATATAACTACTAGTTCCCTAGTTATAGTTAATTTTAGCTTCCCTTTAGGGTAACCTATTTGGCTTAGTCATACATGCTGTAGCTTTACTTTAGTGGTAACGCAAGTTGTGTGGCAACCAGAGTATTGTTTGTAGTTAGTGTAATGTGTTTTGTAGTTTTTATATTTAATTTTATATCTAGCTTATAATGAAAGATATTATCCTATAAATTACGTAATCTTTGAGAGATAAATCCTAAGAAAAATACTATTTATAAAACTAGGTCTAAAAGTGAATCATTCGGCCGTAAATTAGAAACACTACATTTGTAGTGTATTTTTGTAGTAAAATATAGTGAAATGTAGTTTTTCTAATTTACGGCTAAACGACCTACTTTTATATATAACTACATTGTAGTTTTTAGTTATCTATCTAAAAAAGAAGTTTTATATCTATATATATTTTCTAAGATTAGATATATATTATTTGTTAAAAAAACACTACAAATGAATTGTAGTGCAATACTCTGGTGGCAACTAACGCTGTAACTATCGCTGTAACCAACGCTGCAGCCTAGGTTATAGCAACGCAACTAGGCAACTAGTGGGCCTATAAAATAGTGCTATAAATAGCACTATTTTAACAAATAGGAATTGCTCTAAAGAAAAGAAGTTTATCTCTATCTTTATTACAAAGCGCGTTAGAGAACGTAAAGTGCGCTAGTTTAACTAGAGAGTGCGCTAATTTAACTAGAGTATACTAAATCATTTAGCGTACTCTTTTTACTATACTAGTAATAAAAACATAACTTTTTCTCTATAGCTTCTCTCTTTTAGCTATCTAACTAGCCCTTACTATCTTAGTGTATTATAAATAAGGGCCTTTAGAGGTATAGTAATTACCTTAGGTATACGCTATAAAAACACTAACTAAATATAGGAAAGCCCTAGTTTTAATGTAATAGTAAGTCTAAAAATGACGAATTTTAAATAACTGCGCTAAATTTTAAATGACTGCGCTGACTTGATCACACCCTTAAGCTTGCAGCTTAAGTCTATGACAAAAACACATCATTGCTTTAAATACAAGTAAGAAAATAGCTAAAATTATTAAGACACGACGGGCCCGGTCACAGCCTAAATTGTCATTAGACTTTTACAAAGATTACAAGTAATAATACATTTAGAATTTATCACAATATATCACTGCAGTGGTAAAAAAGTCGACACCTGCAGGATTCGAACCTGCGCACACGAATGTAATGCCTTACTATGATAGAGCGTTAGCGGTGAAGCCAAACAGTTGTTTAGTAAGAGCGAAACAGATGGACGTACGCAGGGCATCGCCTTAACCACTCGGCCAAAGTGCCTTGTCAAACAGTGGATTAAATAGCATTATATAGCAAACTTAGCTAAGCTTACGTTCGCCTAGCATCTAAACCAAGAATGCTAGCTAGGTTTTGGACATAAGCAGCTATTAACAGGAACAAGCTTCTTAACATGCGACAAGTAGCAAACCCCATTTCCCTGCTGTGTTCCTGCTGTGCTTGTCTGCGCATCGCGGTTGTCTAATTGCAAACGGTACATTAATTTAGAGACACGCGTGGTGTTATTGTTATCTCCTCTTGTAAGGACGAGGAAGCGAACCCGCCAAACAAATCCAAAACCCCTTCCAAGAATCCGAACGTCCTTCCGTCCACCCACAGCAAACGACACAATCCCTTAACAAGAGATGATTCCACGTCCGCGAAGACCATGTCAGACTAAACCATTAGGCAACTTCGTGTCCAGATAATACGATTCGCGTGTGTTACGCGGACTGGGCCACTAGAAAAGCTTTCACCTCAACTTGATGCTCCTACACAGAAGTGTTGAGCATATGATATGCTCATTTATCGCAGCCACCATTAGGGTGCGCACTCCTTTTGGCCTAGTTGGCCTGGCTGCTGTTCATAAGAAGCACGTATAGTGTCAACTTGGGTTAACGCGCGGCACAGCTCGTGTTTGCGACCTTTTCAGCCATGGAAAATGATTCTCGATTGCCTATATAGCCATCTCTTTTCCTCAACCGTTATTGAGCCCACCGTCGGTCAGGCGTACATATTACTCTTTGGCCCATACATCTGGTTAGTAACCGTCCATTAGGATTTAGTTGTACGAATCCATCCCCGGGTGTAGTCCATCCTTTAATGCCTTTGAGTAGAATTAGACTTTCCATATCACCATTGCCACGGTCATTAAGACAGTCCTTTAACCAGAGGGCGGCGGCTTGGGGCCCTCGCTCGCGGAATGAGGCTGCAGTCAGTAACAGAGGGTTAGCATCACGAGATCGCCTTGCCCAACTCTTCGGTACAGGACGTCTTGCAGCAGAACCATATGACCTTGCGAAACCCTGCGGCCTTGAATACGCTATAAAGGGTCGGGATTGCAGGGTACATACAGGCTCTGTGCGGGCAAATTAATAGATCCCCGATCATGCCGCCCTGTCACTGTCACGGTGGAAGAGGTGTTTACATCGAAATCCATGAGCGACTATCGCAGATTGAGACGACTGGAGGCATTGCGGATCGGCGTCAAAGAGAATTGAAACTCTACCTCGTCATCTGTGCGGCCGAGGTCGACGAGAAGAAAATCCTTGGCGGCGGAACCGCTCTTTCTCGTCACCGTCATCAAGCTCAACAATGCCCTCTTGATCGTGCCACAGTCGTGGTTGGTCAGTCTTCCTGCCGTTTTTAGGTTTTGCCAGCGGCAAACTCGTCGGCGTGTCTACACCAATGGGCAAAGAGGTCCAGGTCGCGATGCAATATCGCGCTAACTCGTGTCTCGATGGCCGTTGGCCTGCTAGTCATGATGTATCTGATCTTGTGCAAGGGTCGACACGAATCCTCGCACGAGCCGCTTTCGCACGAGGCAATGTGGAAACAGATTGGCTTCAGCATATTCGTCAATTGGATACTCGCACCTTGCCTCGTGGTTAGTATCACGCTCATGGGTCTAAGCATGACCTTTGAGCCTATATATTGTGGAATAACGTCGTTCAAACAACTAGCTTGCCCTTATTCTCGTCGGACTCGGAAGATACATTGCTATGGTACGGGCCCCAACGATCAAGTTTCTTTTGGCAGTACTCAGACGAAGACAGCATAAATCAAGGTCCCGCTGACTTGGAACGGTCTTGCTGGTGGCAATGACGAATATTGTGCTGCCCTCGTTGCTATCAACTCACTCCTGCAGGTGACTCCTGGTACGAGCGTGTCTCTTCTTCGATTCGCCCTCGCCATGATCTCTCATCGGTTTGTTATACACCATTCTGGTCTGGTTCGCATCTCAAGGCCGTCAGTCAGGTCGTGCAACAAATTGTGTCTGTCCTGCGAGTTACGGCGCCACTGGAGGTGTATTTTGTGCTGGTCTTCTTTGCTACCTGATGGATCAGCCGATCGCTCGGTTTCAGGTTCCCCCTTATGGTGACGCAAAGCTTTACAGCCGCCAGCAACAACGTTGAGCTCGCCGTGGCCGTTTCCGTGGCCACTTTTGGGCCAGACAGTGGCCAGGCATCAGCTTCCACGGTTGATCGTCTGACTGAGGTGCCCGTGCTTATTGGCTTGGTATATGCCGTTCGCTTGATGGCTAACAGATGGGGTTGGAAAACGGCGATCCCAGATGAGCTAATGTGGTCTAGTAATTCAAATGATGGCTGATTATCCACAGTGCAGATAATGTTGTTGTCCACCATGTGCTTTTGACACGGAGTAACTGGTCGACTACTGGAACTTCTCCGTCGGAAATCGAGGCGGCTGGCTGTCCCTGCTGATTTTGGCCTGTCTGCGAAACAACATGGCGTCAGCCACAGAGTATTATCAAACGTGGATAAGCATTCACTTTTAGTATGGAAATGCCGCCAACCGTTAGTAGCCTAAAGTTGTACTGATATGAACTGTGTCCTGTCTACTTCGAACGAAGTGGTGAAATTGGGGTACTTGACCACGAACTTCATAGAACACCATATACTAACTGAACGATATTCGTCCTCTTTACAGAACAGCAACTCGCTCCGATCTTCTAGGGCAGGCAAATGGATCCGTCCATTGGAGGTCCTGAGATTGTGATTCCCTAGCGTGGAGTCTCGGCAATCCGTTGTTTGCGAGAAAGCCTGCTTCGGCATGCATGGCATCGCCTTCCCTGAGCAAAGGGTCTTGGATCGTAATGCCAGCCAGCTTGACTTGTTGACCTCCTCCGCTGTTACTCTCGGCTTTCCAAATTGGAGACCGAAATTCGCTTCCGTACTGACCTCTCGGGAAGCATGTACACGGTAACCTAACCGTGGTGCCTGCCCGCCATTTGGCCCCATCCATGTAGATGCTCTGGGGTAATCGACACTGAGGCCAGCTGAATGCCTGATATACGGAGAAGAATTGTCTTAATGAAGCCGCGTTCGAAGACGAACCTCGGAGTCTAATCTCTTGCATTCTCGGTGCTTAGGCTAGACCTTGATGAACGGAGTGCTTGACCTTTCTAGAGAGTCTCCTGGCCGAAAGATTCCCGGATGACTCGGATCAATGTGGCATGCAATGCAAGTAAAGACATGAATAACCAACGTGATGTCTTGGTAACTTGTTCAATCGGACATGGTGAGGTGTGGATTAGATATCTACCAACATGGGCCAAGGTATTCCGCAAACCATGACGGATTAATATGAGGGCGGTCAAAAGCTCGTGATTCGGAATGTGTTGCGCCGAGAAGAATAGTCACTGCTGAATAGACGCAAACGTTGCATCTGGCTCTATTCAATGGCTGTGCAACATCTCAGCACAGCAATGACGTCGTCATCATCGGGGTGTATCGCACGTCGTCGTCTCCTAGTCCCATCCGCCTTCCTCTTCTTCAGCATCCCAGCATCTCAGCACCCGTACAAGTTGGACGTCCAGCGCCATATCTCAGCTCGACCTGCTCTTCTCGCTTTGCCCCAGCCCCTGTCTCCCGACGTACGTCCTCATCCCCCTATCCATGCCCGCCACGGCCCTTGCTACGATCTGCAACCCCACCGGCAAGACGTTGTACCAGTCCACCCATCTCGCATACAGCGGCATCCCCACCGTTGCGCCTCTCCCATTGTCGATCGCCGCGATGATCTCCTTGGCCACGTCGACGGGTTCCACGACCGGGGCAAAGAAGCTGCTCGGCGTCTGGACCCCGTAGAAAGAGGTGTGCTCAATTGTCCGGGGTGATGAGCACAGTGCGAATTTCGGGATGCGTCTGGCGTAGCTCGGCCGTCAAAGAGCGGTGCAACGCCGTCAGGCCAGCCTTGGCAGCCGCATAGTCTGTCAATTGCGCGGCGCCGAGGTGGCCGATGACAGATGAGATATTGACAATGGTGCCGCCGCGGCCGCCGCGCAGAATGGCCGGGAGGAATGTCTTGAGGCAGTAGAATGGGCCGAGCAGGTTGGTCGCCAGACTGGTGTCTATTTCTTCCAGGGAGAGGTTCAGGAGAGATTTCCCAATAACGACAGCCGCGTTGTTGATGAGGACTGTCGGTGTTCCGAGCTATGACGAGCTGTTAGTATTCTCGATGATCCCTCTCGCCTCAGCAGAGGACAGAACTTACATCTCGCTCAATCTCAGCCGCCACCTTTGCAACCTGCTTCTTATCGCCCACATCACACTTGTAGTGCGTCACGCCTCTGGCCTCCCCATTCTCCATGTCATTGACGTCCAGAACAGCCACGCTCGCACCCCTCATCCCGTACACCTCGGCGACCAACATGCCCAAGCCGCTCGCACCGCCCGTGATAACAATGACTTCCTCGCTCAGGTCGACATCCCGCGGCAGGCCATGCGCAATGCGCTGGTTTATGACGCTCGCCATCCAGCTCAGTGTAATGAGTGTCGCCCAGGCAAAGGCTCCAAGCATGCGAGGCGCATCCCACCGGACTGTTTGGGCGCGGAAGCACAGCGGGATCATCCAGCACACAAAGGGATGCAGGAATGTGACGTTGAGGACCTTGACGAAGAGGTCGATCGAGAGAGGTGCGAACCACGAATCACGCTGTGGTGGGCGTGGATAGTCCTTTGTAGGCATTTTTATTTTTATTTCTTTATTCGCAGGTTGTCGAGGATAGATCACGCGATGGGTGGGATGAGATGAATGCCGGTGCTGCGCGGTAGCGACGGAAACGACTTGACGGCAGACTCGGGCAGTCTGAAGGAGAGCGAGATTTCAATCGACCCATGTGCGGAAAGATTATGTGTTGTTGCGAAAGAAAGGGAGTTGAAGCTGAACAGAAGCGAGGCGTTCAGCTTGTTGGAGCGTTGACAGGTTGAAACAAACCGGGTAGCATGTGAAGCACGGTTACAAGTTCATGTCGTACGTCAAGGCGGGCACGGACCCTTCTGGTGGGACCCTCAGCCGAGCCATTGAGGCGAACCCATCTATCTGCCTGCTCTGGTCAGCTACCAACAAGCGCCTCACTGTCAAGAGGCAACCAGAATTCAGACAACATCCTAAACTTCCGCAGAAGCCTTCCTTTACCGCATGCTGGCTGGGTCACAGCAGATGACCGAGATTCCACTCCTGTCATCCCAGACCCCAGACCCCAGACCCCTCCTTAAACGCTTAAACGCTGTACCGCCTCACTGACCCAACGTGCAATCTGATTGATTATACGAATTCGAAAACGAGTAAGTAGTATGGCAAATCGCCACTACACACAATCATGTAGAGATTTCTCCCATCGTACACCACCATCAACAACTCAATTCCTCCCATCCCAACGCCTCCGTCCCGACCCCAACCCCGTCTCGCTCTCCTCGCTCTCTCCTCATTCTTCTCGCTCTCCTCCCACTCCCTCTCCCACTTCGCCGCCCTCCCCTTCCTCTCATGCCATTCCACATCTCTCACGATTCCCTCCCTCCTCCATTTCCTCGGCGGCTTCACTCCAATCGCAGCCTTTCTCTCCACACCTGCTTGCCTCTCCTGAACCACCTCTCCTGTCTGTCTTGCTCCTCATCCGCCGACGGAGCCCAATTGGTCCTCAGCATACGCCTGATTGCTTCGGCAGATATCTCGAACTTGGCCGCCAGTGCCTGCGTGGTGTACACATCGGGGAACTGGGCATTGAGTGCGCGTATGCCCGCCAGAGCATCAGGTGAGAGACGTTTTCAGGAGCCCAGCCGTCCGGAAACTTTTGCTTCAGAGCTTCCTTCTGTGCCCTCCAGCCTTCTTTTGATAGGGCTTGGTTGGAGAGTTCGGCGGAGGTTTGTAGTTTCCGGTACTTGCTCTGGGCGAGCGGCTTCGATTCGGCGCCGGCGCCGGTGGCGTTGATGATGTCGATGGAGAGATGTATGGTTTGCTCAGCTGTTCGGTCTTGCGGGTGGTCTTGGCTGCGTCTTTCTGTTTGCGAGGTTTCTTCTGGCCGGGCTTTTTGGCGGATGCTGTGGCTTCTCTCGACGATTTTCCGCTGTCACATCATCCGTTGTGGTGGCTGAGTTTTGCTCGGACGCATTGTGTGCTGTTGCGTTTCGCTCTGGAATATCGTCCTCCACCGCAGCAGGAGCGGAGGCCTCTTGCCTTTGGATTCCCGCTGTGCCAAACGACCGACACGATGTCGTCGTCAGTCGAGGGCCAAACGGGACACCGTCGATGCGGCCGTGAACCGACACTTTCTGCCAACTGCCTGGAGATTATGCACTTGGGCCAATCCTTGAACAAATGTCCTCCATGGCGCAGCACGGCACGCGCAATTCATGCTATTGTCGAAAGGGTCCTGCTTTGTTGAACAGCGCAGCGAGTGAGACTTTTTTTCTCTCTCCTGTGTCTCGTTTGGGATGGATCAATGATGGAGGAAAAGTCAAGCCAGCCAGAACTTGGCGACGGGGCAACGCGTTATGGCGCTGAAGGCAGGGGGTCCAGGTGGGTCCGCTTCATTGGCGGTTATCCTCTGCAACAAAAGATAGCCTGTTGTCAATGCAGACTTCTGACTACAGACATGACGTTTTGTATTCAGTCGGGGTTCAAGGTAATTTGACTTGGTATCAATTCAAAGCAATCTACTTTCCATGACAATTGTTATTGTTGCGGGTCACGCCAACTCCAGCTTAAAAATATCGAAATTCAAACTCCGAAGAATCTTTCCCATGCAGTATTTCTTTGCCGACCCCCTGAGAAATTACGAAAAGTCTTGAATAGACAATCCACATGATAACCCCGCCGACATGTATCCATGTCGTTCCATTTACGCCAATTCTTGATGAGTAGTACCGCCGGTGTTTGCTTATTGCCCAATCTCCTCTCATGCCAAGTTTCTTTTCTTTACAGCAGCCATGTAACTCAACTATGCATGGTGCATGAGCTCAACTGGAGGACGCGAGGTATGAGCCATGATGGGCCGCGCGCTTTCGATAGGACTGATTTCCTCGGGCTCGTCGGTCATATCCTCAACAAAGACGGCCGGCAGGTCAGGGCTGCTCCCATTATCCGCGGGACGATATATGAGTGTTGAGCTGCGGCTTCTGGTGCGACCGGCAGAGATGGACCCATCGACAGGACTGACAGGAGACTCCAATCCTTTTCTTTTGTTGCCGTGTAACTTGGCAAGCGCTTCCGCCAAGTCCTCAGCATGAACCAGCTTGTTCGGTGCGTCTTCAAGACGGACCTCCCAGCCATGAGGGGACTGGGGGTGGTGAGATGAAGAATAGCTTGCCAGCATCAGGGAGAGCCAGATGCTCGTCTCTGGCCTCTACATTAGTCTGTTGACCAAAGTAGACTCGACAGCGATGACCGACGATGGCTTCACCATCCCAAATGCGACGGACGGCAATAGCTGAGTCGACGTCGAAGAAGGAGATGACGATTCGACGGAAGGACTTGAGAGGGCGAAAGCGTGGATGGGCGCCGTCTTAGTAATGAGGCCTCGGATTCGTTCCAGGTTATCCGGTCGAAAGATGTCGAGATTATTCAGGCCTGTGAAGAGGAGAGTGTTGGAAGATGGCGTGGGCTGCACCAGCGGTGGCAAGTTGGAAAGGTCCAGCGTTAGGTTGGACTTGCGCGAGGCCGACGAGGACGACCGTGAGGGACGAGGTGAAGGCTCCATGATCTATGATGTGGTGATGTGTATAAAGTATTGTCCCGTTGGAGGAGGCGCGAGGTGCGACTTGGCGATCAAGCAAATGGCCGCAGAGGAAGGATGCTGCGAATCAAGGTGTTGTGTGACGACGATGTTGGTCTAGCAACTCGCAACTCGGTCGCTTGTCAAAGAGAAATAGTAGATGATAAGGATGCCAGGGGAGGCAAACTATGTATTCAGGCGAGTTGTTTGCTGACAAGAAGAGACCTCAGATTGGCCGGAAGAATGATGGGGAAGACGACGTGAATTTATGACATGTCGACGACGTGGGCAAGATTGGGAGGGACAGAGGCGGAGGAGAAACACAAGTTGACGAGGACATTTGTTGAGGCACAGGAATGGTGATGCATGCATGCATGACCCGCAAGCCCCTGTCCCGAAGTGGCAGCTGGCACAGGATGGATCACCGATCCCCTGTCGGGGCTTGGCAAACCACAAGAGGGCTGTGCAACACGCTGCGGCTGCAAACGGAGACTGGCGGGGTATTTATTTTGCTGCTTCGCCGCCGTCCGTTGCCACTCGCGTTGAATTTTGCTTGGTCTTGGTTGTCGTAATGTTCAGCGGGATATTTGACTGCTCATCGACAAATCGTAGACACCGACATTCATCACTAAGAGACCTGAAGTTCGCAAACAAGGCTCGCTGGGGGAACCGAGTCGCACAGCCGCTTTCCGCACTGCATTCGAGCTTGGTTTGCACAAAGACTTGGCGATACGGCCGTTGAGTACGGAGTAGTAGTACGGAGTACGCAACTGACGAATGACAACTCGCGGCGATGCTCCATTAGTCGGTGTGCCATTTACGCTTAGAAGACCCGTGTCAAAGAAGTCTCCCAAGATGACTCCTTCCCCATGGCTGCCGAAGGGTATCTGATCTGATCAAGACGGACTACCAGACTCGGATGGACGGGAATCAGGGCCCCGCGCAATACCGTCTGAACACGGGCAAGCTCTTCTGCGGGATATCACAGGACACTGCTCGCTTAGGAAGTGCGTTCAACGGCTTCATTACATGACAGGGCCGTGCAAATAGAGCAGTCGGGGATATCACGGCGCAGGCATCCACTTCATGCGCCTCGTACTCGACGACGATGGCAATGCTGGTGAGTCGCGTCACTCGCGTGGCATCTGGCGCAGGGCAACGGAGAGCGCGGTTGAGGCTTGGTTGCAAATGATTGCATCGTGGGAACGTATATTTGTTCCGCCACTCCACGTTGCCTGAGCGTCTCCCTCCGTGGCTGTGCATGATGTGGGTCCCACTCCGAAAAAATTCAACGTGATCTTCTTACGTCGGCTGTTTTCACTTGTTTACAGCTGGCAGACACCAGGAGGAGGCCAGCAGCATGACTTTTCGCAAGTCCTTTCACCTGTCAGCCATGCCAATTCTCTGCCATGCTTCACGGAGAGTGCCAATGTGTGGTTCCAAGTTCTTTTAACGGACCTTCTAGTTTCCGGTGGATAGATCTATACTCTATAGGGCAACCAATTCTTGCACCGGATGAGGGTCAGCAATCATGTCAGTCGAGATCGTTGTTGGCATCTCTGCGGTGCGTTTTGTGCTGATCGGCAATCTTCGCTTCAGATTCGCAGGATCGATATGAAGCTTGAGTGATCCCGCTAATCGTAACAAAACTCACTGTCAATAAATGAGCGAGCTTTGGTTCTCCCATGTGAGGAAGTTATGGAACGTATGTGACGAATGCTCGGAATACAACAATGTCATCGGTAGTCAAGAACCGTGTGTGGCCCAGCGAACATTCGGCACAAAGACGATACCGTGACGTTATTTCCGCCTTGAGGATTGTGAAACTTTCCAGGATTTCTTCTTCTTCTTCTTCTTTCAGAGACACGACTTACGACTTGCTGCCAAGGAAATTGCAAACATGACATAGGGCCTTCATGCTGCGGCCAAGACAGCCAAGCTTGCCTCTCAAGCTCGAGACAAGACGATCCATGGTTGGTTTGCGGAGGATCATGATAAAAGGGCTGGCATTATCAACATACGACCTTCCTACACAGGACATCTGTGAGGGAGAGGCGATAGCTCGTCAGGGGACGAAGTCATGCATAGATGCGCAAGGCCCAATCTTGGGGTGTTCAGAGACAAATCCGTGACAATTAACATCTTCTCCTTTGTCAGTCTGTGGCTCCGGCTCTTGAGAGGCTACATCTTGCACGTCATATGACTCGCCTTGTATTGCTTGGAAGATGTGACCGACCTATCCTCTGGGTTCATCAAGCTTCAGACTGCGTTCATCGCCACACTATCGCGTACCGCGTTGCAGAACGTGTAGCAAAAGCCCCTGTCTGCTTGCAGACTGTCTGCTCGTTCGATGGTCAACTTTCCGAAATCCTCGTAAATTTCAACCCCTGCCTGCGACTCTGTTGTTGATGCATCGCCACTGGCCAGTCGGGGCCCGTCTCCCAGAGGAATGGAGCTACCTTTCTGCACGTTCCTAAATAAACGTAAATTGATCATGGGCATTGTTCCCATCCTTGACTTGCCTCGTCGGCTCAGCAACCAGGTCCTCAATCGTCGCAAACGAACCTAGCAATTCCGACTGCCTTTGCGTCGGATTCATCGACGCGGGGCAGGATCACTGCGGTGGAGGACTGGGCGTATGTAACTTTGTAAGCGTGAACGTTTGGGTGAGCGTTCCTCTGACCAGCTTGTGATTGCGACTGGATCCCGTATTTCAAGTGGTCTGACGCTCAAACCAGTTGGTACTCACGAGCAGACGCTCCGTGCTTGGCATGCTCTGCAGAAACAAGTGGAAGATGCAAGATGATCCGCAATACGAGGGTTCAATCGGTTATTAAAGCAGGTGATGGACAAACATGGAACGCGACTCTGTTGTCCGACGGCAAGAGAATGTCGGCTGAGCTCTATCTCTCACTACACGGGGCACAAGTCAAGATTTCATTTGCACCCAAAGAGCTGCTAGACTTGAGAGAGAATGTGCAGCAAGACAAGCACTTAAGATTGGCTGGAACAGAGAATATCCGGGCCATCGGTGACGTTGGCAACAGTGAGCCGAAGCAACTGACTGTGACTGATGGACAGATTAATCATCTGGCGAATGCTCTGCATGCCGCTTTGACGGAAACAGGCTCACCGGCCGAGTACCACCCTGCTGGCAAGACCATGATATTTCTGTCTCTAGGCAAAAAGCTTGCGACAGGGCAGATCGGAACATGGAGGCTCTGGGGTGGACAGGCGCGTGGGTAATAAAGGGGAGAAGCTATTTCTTGACACAGCTGCGAGCTACGTTGGTGGCGAGAGACTGAGGCATGAGTCGTCCATGTGAACCGCAGATTCCCTGGATATACATAATCTTGCAAGGAGACGATTCCATGTCTTGATACAGGTGAAATCCTTGCAACATCTCGCAATGACGCACCGCCTGCGTTTCCCTGCGCATGCAATGCAATGTCCTGTTGAGTCTCTAGCGAAGCTCAACACCCAATTTTTTACAAGTGCATCTCGCACACCCTCGTGGAAGGTCTTGGCCTCCTCATTGGTAAGAGTGCGCTCCAGACTCCGGTACACAATGCGGTATGCCATGCTCCTCCTGCCCGTCTTGGGATGCGTAAACTCATCAATGAGTCTGACATCCTCGACAACATCGCCAGCCACACTGCGCACAATCTCCATGACGTCGTTTTCGTGGAAATTGCCCATTGTATTTCCCCAGCGGCAGATGTTGACGCCAGCCAAAATGAGACGTCTTTGGGGCAAGGAGGATACTTGGAGAAGGGCGCGAACCGTTTCAGGCTGTCGAGTTTGTCCGATACGCCCTCGAACTGGGATAGGAAGCGATGATCCTGGGACCAGAATAGGCGGATGTCGGGGATCTTGAACAGAAGCATGGCAATGCGGTCAATTCCGATACCAAAAGCCCATCCAAGTTGAGACGATACGCCAGCATTGTCGTACAGACTTTGCCTGACGACTCCGCATCCCAGCACTTCCAACCAGTCTCCCGCGTAATACACTTCGAGCTCCCAAGAGGGGCTTGTGAATGGGAAGTATGCCTCCACCCAGCGCATTCGTAGGGGTTCATCTACAAAATTTGGGTCGCCTTTCAGGGCCGCAGTTTTTGCTCGTGAGAATATGTCGACAACCATACACTCTAGCGATCGCTTGAGATGCTCGCCGATGGCTTGCGCCTCGGCAGCGGAATGGCAGTCCTGCAGAGGATTGCGCTCCTCATGAAACAGGGGTTTGGGTCCTCAACCTGCACATTGTGCTTTGGTAGCTTCTCCAAGTCGGCTCGCACAGCGGCAGCTACGGCACCGCCGGGGACCCAGTTTCGATCCCATGATCTTGCTCCTTCCATTTGGTGGAAGACGGGGTAATGGCTTCGGTCGATGGCATCTCGTCGATAAACATCGGCGGAGATGAGGTACCCGTCGCTCTCGTTGGCCCGAAAAACATCTGCCTGATGCGCACTCGTGTGCGTCCGCAACAATGTCCTGTCATTAATGTAGTACGTGTCGGAAAGCGCCCGGCCAGGGTGGTTCGGCAGGAATCCCAATGAGTCGAAATTCTGGTGCGTCGATACAACGGGGTGATAGTCGTTGTGATATTTGTATGTGGGTTGAGGAAGTTGGACTCGATAATCTGTCGAGTGATGTACACGGGGTGGTCTTTTGCAGATGAAGTCTTCGTGAAGTGGCGTCTAGCACATTGGACGGCACGTTGAACCAAGCTGGGTCTTTCTTGTAGGTAACTCCTCGAACCAAAACGGTGCCGCCGGGTTCGTGTGATGACTGTGAGGACAGTCGGAAGCCTAGAAGGTGTCAGCGTGGGAGCGATCTCGACCGAGTCGCATTACGCTGGAAAACCGACTTGAGCACGAGAAGGTCCTGAGGAAAGTGGTGTGTTGTGGAAGTAAAGAAGCTGAGCTTGGCGGCTGCACCAAGTACGCTGCGCACAGCCCCGATCCGTATTAACATGATTATGGACCAGATTTACAGTGGAAGCCGCATTCCAACATGTCTCGTTGGCCGCTTAGCTGCCAATTACTGCCGTGTGCTTCTGTTGATGGAGGCAAAAGCTTGAACGTCGGGACTTGGGTTGGACCCTGTGGAATTAGCTTCGATAACACAATCGACTACCCTGTACCGTTTCCATCCATTCAGCGCCAGCATGATAGTCAATGTGGGCGGGCGGCTCAGTTATCTCCAACGTCCGTGAACGCGCTTTCGTGAGCTGGGTTTATTTAGTTGCGATCAGATATCACGATTATTCTTCGTCGTATCCTTACCAACCAACTTCTCGTTGGGAAAAACAAATGTCAAAAACAGGGGATTCCAAGAATGACCCACGAAGACCACGCAACGGTGAGATGAAGCTATGAATCTCCCTCTTGAATTGCCCAAATGTTGCCAGCGTACCGCCATAAATTATCACTCAAGTCCCTCCCCGTTGCACAATCCTACCCAACTAACGTCACCGCCTACCATCGGGTCCCATTTTCTGCCAGCCGACGTCAACACCGCGACAGTATCCCGCGACTCGGATACACCCAACACATTTTCTCACTCACCTTTCCCCAAAATCCGCAGGTCCCTTGCGACAGTGCGATTGGGAAGGTCGAACATACTGCACCAGCACACGCTGCATCTTCTGGAAACCTTTGTGCGATGCAGCTGTGAAAGTCTCCCCTCCAAGCCCAGCATATGCAACCGACCGCAATGGCCGCTTGTTCGGACGTAGATACGGCCAAGGCCGCGCCAGCCGGAAACTCACCAAGGAGGAACGGGCTGAGCAGCGCAAAAGAAGATGGGCCCGCCCGTGCGATATCCTTTCTGGTTCGGAGGAAGCGCAAGTAGTATGGCTGCGTGCGTGACACATCCTCTTGATTTGAGTGAGTCGATTGAAACTTTCCGGCCGCATCTGCCACACATAAAGCATCCAAAAGCTAACTCAGGTGAACAGTCAAGGTAAGACCTTCTCCCGGCAGCATGCGTAATGTAATTGCGCTTTTGGAAGAGAAGGAAGAAGGGGAAAGGGCCAAACAAAAATACCAAATGTGCATTGCGCGATTCTCACAAGCGTTTTCCCCAACAGGTCCGACTGCAAATGCGCAAAGGCGATGCGCCGAAATCCATGAGCAGGACATTCGTCCACATCGTCAAGACAGACGGCCCTCTCGCCCTCTACAGCGGCATATCCGCCTCCCTCCTCCGCCAGCTGACCTACTCGACCGTCCGATTCGGTGTCTACGAAGAACTCAAGGCCCGCTACACCAGGACCGGTGGCGAGCCCACCTTCCCCGTCCTTTCCGCCATGGCCGTCACCTCGGGCTTTCTGGGCGGCATTGCCGGCAACTTTGCCGACGTCCTCAACGTGCGCATGCAGCATGATGCCGCGTTGCCCGCCAACGACAGGCGCAACTACAAACACGCCGTCGACGGCATGGTTCGCATGGCGCGGGAGGAAGGCCCCATGAGCTGGTTCGAGGCTGGCTGCCCAACAGCAGCCGCGCGGCCGTCATGACGGCAGGTCAACTGGCGACGTACGATACCTTCAAGCGGCTCCTGGTGGATTACACTCCTCTGGGGATACCTTGACCACACATTTCTCGGCATCCTTCCTGGCAGGCCTGGCTGCTGCGACGGCCACCAGTCCCATTGACGTGATCAAGACGAGGGTCATGTCTTCGACGCAAAAGCAGGGTATAATACGCCTCGTTGGCGACATTTACAAGACTGATGGGCTACGATGGATGTTCAAAGGCTGGGTGCCAAGCTTCTTGAGACTAGGACCGTGAGTTTTTCTCAGTCCGTTCGACACAGCCATGCCTTCTCTTTTATCCACTTTCCTCCTTCCTTTCTCTAACCCCATCCGTGTTGCTGTGGCTTCCGGTCTTTTTTTTTTTCGTGTCCCTTTATCTCGGACCCTGTAAGGCTGACCTTCCCAGACACACCATCTGCACATTCGTCTTCCTAGAAATGCACCGCAAAACCTACAGAAAATTCAAAGGCCTTGACGAACAGAAGCTATGAGACCCGAAACTTCAGCACACTTGTACATATGGAATGGAAAAGGCGTTCTTCTAGACTGGGGCGGTGATACAAGGCTCGTTTAACTGCATTTTGATATTCAAGCTTTTTGACAAAACCGGAACGAAATACAAGCATTTGGTTGAAGAGTCTGGATGTTTGTGGCGATTCTACCAGAGTAGACAAGATGGATCAAATAGATGGCTACTATTGTGGACTCTCGAATAACGGCACAACAAGCATTCTTGGCAACTTTCCACTCATCATGAACGGCAACAGAGACGAGAACATGTAACCATCTCACGTGGTAAAGGTGCAATGTGATCCTCGATTCCAACCTCGACGCTCTAGGCGTCGCTATGCTCCTTCCTTGTGCTGAGGAATTACCAGACTCTACTGTACAAACCCAAAGCGATACTTCGTAAATGCTTGCCTTTAAATGTGGTCGACATTTCCCAACCATCCCATGAAACGCCCGTCTCCTCTACCTTTTCCACGCATCACCTCTCACTGCCACGAGGGCTGCCCATATGGTGTAGTGCCGTATGCGCCAGAACCACCCCCATACGCGGTGTTGTTACCACCGCCGTATGCAGTGTTGTTGCCCCCATACGAAGTCATGTTCCCTCCATAAGGAGTAGTGTATCCCCATCCTGCCAAGGTGTCGTGCCACCACCGTCCATGTTCATATCTGGACTTCTGGGGCCATCAAACTCCGCAGCCTCCTCGCCCCCGTACTTCTTGGGGTCAAGGCCCTTGAGCAGCGCTCAATCTTTTGCTGGAGTGCACGGATGCCTCCCTGGACGATCTGATCGGGTTCCATGCTTCCTGATGTCTCGACTTCGAAATAGAATCGGTCTGGTACGGCATCGTAGTTAAATGGTTCGCCTTCTTGTGGGGGTCCTCCCACTCAGCATATTTGCTCTTGGGCCTGTCGAGCCAAGCGCGTCAGTTCAGAGACTAAAGCAATAAGGAGCAGACACGTTCAAACACCTACCATTCCTTCTCGGGATCCGTGTTGTTCTCAAACCACATATCCAGATGGTGCAGTTTGTTGTGAGGATCGTATTCAAACCCAACTGCCGACGTGGGCATCCACTTGGCATGTTCCTTGGCGATTCCCTTCTTTGCAATACACGTAAGCTTCAGCTCTTGGTCCTTGCGCAGCTTGGCAATCAGACAGCCCAATCCCTCCGGGTCCATGATAACCGGCGATCCAACCTGAGTAGCATGACGGCCATCGACAACCAGGTCTCGCGCATACACCTTCATGATCTCGTCGCTGGTGCATCGCGCATGTAATGTCAAAGTCACACTGCACTGTTCGCAGTACTGATCGCAATCGCAGTCTCGTGAGTAATTCAGTTCGTTAACGCCCTTGGCGTTGAGCGGTATCAGACCGAGTCTGTGGGCGATGAACTCGTCGGCAAGCACTGAGCTGTTGACTTCGACTTCGACCAGGTCGACGGCAATTGTGGGCACTTCTGCCTGGATAATTCTTCGTATCGAGTTGGCAAAGGAAAGGTTTGTCTTGGAGAGCGCAAAATCGACGCGCGTCCTGTCGGCCTGTCAAAACCACATGAGAAAGATATCGTCAGCAAAAATGCACAACCAGGCACCGTAAAAATTGGTACGAAGTGATGCGCCATACAGCAGAGATGGTGACTTGTGGCTGCTCCGGCTCACCATCCATCACCATGGGGTCGTAATTCATGCCATCCATCTTGGCGAAGTGTCAAACGGCCGCCAGAGGGCCTCGGCTCCTGATAAACCTGTGCCTCGTTTGAAATCAAAGCGAACAGTTTTAGTATTTCTATTCGTGAAAAAATTGGGAAGAGGTGGCAAGAGAGAGACAATCAATTGGTGAACGTAAAGGTGAACGAGGCGGATCGCGAAAGGTTGGAAGGGCACTCACCTGCACGCTTCTCAGGTGCCGACCCCAATGGTCCACCTCTCCACTTATTAACCCACTCAAAGCTCTCGGATAAGCAATAATCCGCGCTCTTATCAACCCGCATTTACTTTCCCGATAAGCAAAAAAAAGTTATCCCCACCAAAAAGCCAAGCACCACCACAGCATTGCTCGAACCATCGCTCACATCGCCATTTTCGCCCTTCCGTAGAGGAAAGAAACCAAAGCCATGAAGATCAAGGCTCTCAACCGCTCTCTAGCGGACCACCAACCTCCAGGTTCGGACGCCGCGAAAGTCCCCGCAACCTGGACTCGGCCCTCCATCCATTCGAACGAGCAAGGGAATACCAAAGAGCTCTCAATGCCGTCAAGCTCGAGCGAATGCACGCCAAACCCTTCATAGGACAGCTCGGCCGCGGCCACGTCGATGGTGTCTACTCCATTGCCAAGGACCCCAACGCTGTAGAGCGCTTCGCCAGCGGGAGCGGTGACGGTGTCGTCAAGGTCTGGGACCTGACCAACCGGGACGACTCCATCTGGCACACGACGGCGCATGAGAACATCGTCAAGGGCATGGATTGGACTCGCGACCAAAGCTGCTCACTTGCGCTGCAGACCGCACCATCAAGCTCTTCGACCCTTACAACACAAAGCCCGACTCGGCACCTATATCCTCGTGGCTCGGCGCCGGCGCCTTCACCAGCCTGTCGCACCACCGGTCCAAAAACGCATTCGCCGCCGCATCGAGCGTCCTCTCCATCTACGACCTCGAGCGCCACACGGCTGCGCCCGAAGTCTTGAAATGGCCCACGTCCGTCGACACAATCACAAACGTAGCATTCAACCAAGTTGAAACATCTGTGCTGGCATCCTGCTCGAATGACCGCTCCATCGTCATCTACGATCTCCGCACATCCACCCCGTCACCAAGACCGTCCTCAAATTCGCCTCCAACCACATCGCCTGGTCCCCATGGAGGCCTTCAACTTCGCCACCGCCTCTGAAGACCACAACATCTACCTCTTCGACATGCGCAAGATGGACCGCGCCCTCAACGTCCTAAAGGACCACGTCGCCGCCGTCATGGACGTCGAGTTCTCCCCACGGGCGAGGCTCGTCTCCGCCTCCTGGGACCGCACCGTCCGCCTCTGGAATCGTGACAGAGGCCACTCCCGCGACATATACCACACCAAACGCATGCAGCGCGTCATGGCGGCCAAATGGACCCCCGACTCACGATACATCCTCTCTGGCTCCGACGACGGCAACATCCGCCTTTGGAGAGCCAACGCCTCGGAAAGTGGAGCAATCAAATCAGCTCGTCAACGACAAGCTCTCGAATACAACGAGGCATTGACACGTCGGTATGGCCATATGCCCGAGATTCGACGCATCAAGAGGCACAGACATGTTCCCACGGTTCTCAAGAAGGCGAGTGAGATCAAGTCCCAGGAACTCAAATCCATCAAGAGAAAGGAGGAGAACGAGCGCAGACATACCAAGAAACAATTTGAGAGGAGAAAGGGTGAGAGAGAGAAGATGGTGCTGGCGAGGAGAAGTAAATTCCATCTCACGTCATGTTTGGGAATTGTCATACTTGTGTGGTCTATGGACAAAATCAAAACGGTAAATAGTTTAGGCGTCTGGTAAAAAAGCTTTTATCAAGGACACGGGCACGGCATGGCACGGCGTTTTTGGGCCACTTTTTAGACATGAGAATATATACCCATGTTCACCAGCGTCGTAATCTTCAACTAAGCTAGCATGGGACATTCATTTGTCCTTGGCAATGGATATTAAAGCTTCGTCTCGCACGTGTGAATTGTGGTTTCGAAATTTTCGCTGTATACAGTACAACTTTCCTGCCTGACCCTATAGTTCAGCCAAGCGAGAGAGGTTCAAACATAGACAAGCCGAATCCGGTTGATCCATCTACTTCGCATGTACTGCTTGCTGACAACGAAGTCATCAATCCCCGTCAAAATATCCATTTCCCGCCGAATGAAGGGGAGGAAAAAGTCAAGAACCCCAACGTATGTATCCCATCGTCAATTCACTGACGAGTGTCCATTGAAGCATAGCTGAAACCCGAAAATACTTGAGCAATAAATCACAAGCTAAACACCGGGCATATAAAACGAAACGGTGTCCCATGCGCTGCTTATCCAGCGCATCCATCGTTGAATACCACAACATTGTTCGTGAACCGCAATGCATGCCATTCCATTGCTACTACAATCAGTTCACCCTCAACCGAAAAATACCTTTATTCCACTCCTTCAAACAAGTCAACATGTCGGTGTTGACTAGATTCCCGTGAGATGTGGCATAAATGAATCTGCGACAAGTCGAGTGAGATATACACCAAAGCACGGACCTTAGAAACGAATTGAGATTATCGAATCCTCAAGTGTCATAGTTCCACGATACGATCTTGTATCGAATTTGTTGTTCGGAGCACCCGGTTATGACTAGCTTGAACCAGCGCTCGAACCGAAGTCCAGATGAAGGGAAATAGTGAGGGAAATAACTGTACAGCATGGCACAAACCATGACAAGGAGCAAGGGAATCTAGAACAGGTCAGTGATGTGTTTTGCCTTTTATCTGCGCATGCGCTCCTCCAGATTGCGACTTACCCAGATGAAGAAGAGATTTCGGTCACTACGAATACTCTTCAGTTTGATCTCTCGCGCTCGCAAGAACTGCTCCTGTTGTTCCCTGGTGATGGCGTTTTTGCGACCGATCTTGAGCACTTCGGGTGCCTCATCCTCGGCCCGTCGCGTCGTCATTGTCGTGCGCGTTGTAGTCGCCGACTGATCATACAAAGTAGCGCACTTGGCATCCGCTTCAGCTTCAGCAGCAGCTCGCACAGCGGATTCCTCCTTTCGATCCATGTTCCTTTGTGGGAAAATGTCCTCATAGGCAGGTGGTAGTGCTGAGCCAGTGTGGTTCATGTACGATGAAATGTCCCACCAGCGACCATCCAGTTTGGCGTGGTGTGAGCCTGGTGAGCCTGCAGATCCAGGACGAGCACCAGACATACCAGGCATCAGCTGCTGTACTCGTTGTAGATATGCTTGATAGTCTGGAAGCATGGCCATTCCAGGAATAGCCGGCATCTGAGGGAAGTGGGCGAGATTCTGCAGATGCAACGCCATGGACTGTTGAAATTGTTGCAGTTGTTGCTGAACTTGATCCCTCAACGCCGCGGCTAGCACAGTTGTTGGCGAGCCTGGAGGACCGTCCGGCGGACCCAAGTCCTCATCGTTTACCTCAGTAGACTCCTCTTCTTCTCTCACTGTGTTGGCACGACGCATGGTGAGGTAGTGATCCTCGTCGGGATCCTCGTCCGCAAAGTCCCCAGAAGTATACTCGAGGCTCTCCTGGCTGGATGAGTCCAAGAGGATCGGCTCTTCATGAGTGTGAGTTCTAGTCATTGGCTCCCAAAGTGATCGCAACGAAGTTGCACTGCTGCTGCGACTATGCAATGATCCTCCACTTCGAGATCGCACGTGTCGCTCCGAGCGGCGAATAGCACGCAGAACAGCACGAGATTGGGCCATGTCGGCTGGGGTCAAGCTTGACAAGCTACGAATCGTGGGATCAGCTCCAACGAGCATCAAGCGCCGCACAATCTCGGAATGGTTGTGAATGGCTGCCATGTGTAATGGTGTGAAGCCTCCTTTATCCCGGGCGTCTGGATTAGCCCCTCGGGCGAGAAGAGCGGCCACGAATCGATGATAACCCAATGAGCACGCCAAATGAAGCATCGTATGTCCAGTGGGCCTCTTAAGGTCAAGACGTGTCTTGTGCGTGCTGTCATCGAGATCGATGAGATCCAGGCACTTGAGGAGTTGTGATTCGAGATGTTCGTGGTGGGTTACCGCAGCGTGGTTGAACATGGCGCCTCCAGACGATTGCCCCGCCGAGCCATTACCATTGCCACCACCACCACCGCCAGACCAGCTTGAACTTCCATCGTTTAGGATTCTTCGAGCCAAATCGCTTACGTCAACCATTTGCCCAGACATTTTGTGGCCGAGGACAGAAAGTGCGGTACGGATAAGCTTATCTTCGTTGTCGTCGATGTATTTGAACGTAGGGGGCTGATTGCCCATGACAAAGCTTTGAGGTCCGGGGACGCCCTGATGCTTGAACGTAACCGCTACGGCGCCGGCAACAGGAGAAGGGGGTAACAAGCAGACAAGGGATGAGTCGCCCCAGTACGTCGTAGTGGTAGCCTTTTGTTCCCCAAACCAGACCTCTAACCCCTGGAAGAATGCAGCCCCAAGTACAGTGACTTCGATGCCACCAATCTTGGGCCCTTCGTTGGGAATGATCTTGTGAATGACTGGCGGTGCTCGCGCCTGGTTGAGGCCGATCGGCAGGGAGTAGAGATTGGCGGTCAAGCTCTGCGGAAATTGGTTCCGAATACCATTCGCAACGTTGTTGCGCATGCCATTAGGACTGGGAGCTCGGCTAGGATGACTTGATGCTGGTGCCGAGTAGAGCTGTGCCATGGCCAAATTATCCATACTGGCTGACCGGTTCGAGAAAAACGGAACCTGATCGGCGCTACCTGGGGTCGGGGACCGTTGGCAAACGGCTGCTGGCCACTGACAGCTCGAACATTTGCTCAGGCGCCTGGAATGGGCTGGGGTTGGGCGAAAACGGAGAGCTAGCGGTAGAAATTTGAGCTGATGCTGTCTGAGAGCTTGGTGCTGGCGAGGTATCCAATTTGGTCATTGTCAAGCCGTTAGGAACCCTATTGGAGCTGCTCGATTTTCTTTTCTTGGCCGGGCCTCCTTGGTTTGGTGACGAAGGTCGAGAGAGAGCGCGTCCCGTCATCGTTGAAGTAGTTGGCGTAGGTGTCGTTTTCCCGAGGCAGACCCTTGGTATGGCGACTGCCCGCCACTGTTGACGTTGCCGTGACTGTTTTGCTGTGGGACTTGGAAAGCTCCAGTTTGCTGTCCTTGCATCATATGGCAGGCATCTATCGGCTGGGGCATGTGGACAGGTATAGTCGTTGTAGTAACCGCCTCCGATACCTGCGGATTCGTAATTTGAGTCATTGGGTGCGTCTTATGGTCATCTGTAATCATGATGGGATTTGACATTGCTTGCGCAATAACTCGATCTTGGAAGTCCTTGATAGTGAAAATCACGTTGAAACCCATCTTTTCGCCGTGATGTCTGCAGTAACATGCAATGCGCATCAGGGCGTCGATCTGCATGGCACGAGGAGCACAACAGGATTAGGGCGTCCATGAATATCTAACACGCCGCTCAGAGGTTGCCACTCCTTCACTTCTTGCGTGTTGAAGACAATGACACGTCGCTCTTCGTCCAGGCCCCATACCTTCTCCTCTTCAGGTTTCTTTATTTTTTACGCGCAGCTCGTTTTCTTTCTCTTGTGATGCAGCCATTGCAGATGCGAACATCTCCTCCGTTCTGCGGTGCATTTTTCGTCATCAAGATCTGGAAGGTAGCCCTGCGGAACAGACGCCGCCCTCTCCAATGCCTTCTTCTTGAGATCTCCATTGTCAATCGCACTTGTGCACACCAGACCGACGTGAAGCTCAAGAGTATCGGGCGAACGTTCTGGCGTAGGACGGGCGAGAAGCTTAGGCTTGGAAATCGTGTGGGCAGGCAGGTGCAATTTGGTGACGCCAGGAGGCAGCGGCGACAGTGTCATCTTGATGGGAATTTGTGTCTCAACGCGGGACTTGAGTGGCGTGGGCAAGATTCGCAGCTCGTAGCCAGTAGTGAAGTTATAGGACTGAGGGTGGGCGCCGTTGTATACAGACATTTGTTGTGGCATCGACATTGGTTGCCCCAAAGGATGGCCAACTTGTGTGGGAGTTGGTAGGGCGTCGGGTGCGGAAGCAGTAGCGATATCTACTTTGTTGGGCCAGACAGTGTTCCCTTTGACCTGAGTACTGAGAGGGATGGTGAATTGAAGAAGGCAGCGGCGGGCGAGGAGTTGTGGCTAGTGACCATGGCAGACATAGGGAGACTTCTCTGGAGCCAGAGGTTTTGACTCAATGGAAGACAATGAGTATTGCTATCGCATGAGCGGTCAGCTAAAAGACAGTGAAGGACACGGAACCGGCGAAGGAGAGACTTACCGAGTTCTGCTTCTTATGATTTCCCGTCTTCGTTTTGGTCTTGTTGCCACTTTGACTTGTCGCTTTAAGCGGACTGTCTGTTTTGATGGTTGGCATGGCTGGTGATGCTATGCTGACATGATCCGTTCCAGGCTGTGCGTCAGGGCTACTAGATGCACTTTCAAAATCAAAAGAGCGGTCCATGAAACTGTCATCTTGCTCGCCAAACGGATATAGCCCGTCCATGGCGGAGGAATCAGCCTCACGTCCAAAAGTGAATGGATGATCGTCATCAGCAAAGGTAGCAAATTGAGCATCAACCCAATCCATCTTTATGTTAGGGCTGGTGTCCATAGTGCTCTCGCGAGTTGTGGGAGGTGTCTTGGATGAATCTGTGCTACGGGTCCTCTTCGAAGACGATGCCGACTCGGAGGACGAATCGTGAAAGGAGCCGTTTGGTGAGTCAGGAAACGGGCCCGTGGATGTGAGTTCCTGGGGATTCAAGTAGTGTTTCTGATCGTTGGAGCCTAAAGCTTCCAAGCCCTGTAACGTGTCTGGACTATTTGAAAAATGGAACAAGTTGGAAGAACCAAACTCATCGTCGGACGGATCGTGAAAATCGCTGCTCGGCATTCCTGCTCCCGCTATTAGAGGGCCTGCGACGGGAGGTCCTCCGGCAGATGGCATGACCAGCAGACTTGGCTGTGCGCGTTCCGCTTACTTAATGCCCGTTCGGGGTCGACCAGTCGAAGCCCAAATATCTCTGCAGTGTACTGTTTCAATCGCGAGGGAACTCGTAAAATCGGAGCGATGTGGCGAAAGGATAGAAAGAAGTTTGCGTGCGAAGCAAAGGTCAGACCGCACAATGTATTGGAGTTTTGCCAAGGAGGTGGGTGGGTATGAAAATTGCTGGTGGTTGATTACTGTCGCGGGGTTGATTGCTTGCTGCCGGAGCACTAACTAAGTCGACATCAGGCGCACTTAGCGAGCCGGTAAATGGGGGTTCAGAGCACCACTGTATCGCACTCTCGAAAGAAAGCGAACGGTGCCGGGATAGGGTGTATATGGCCTTCAAAGGTCGACGTGAGCTGGCATGGCCGAAACAACCAAGCAAAGCTTAGAAACCCCGTCAATACACGCCACGGACCCAATGTCTTCTCGTCGCTGGAGTGCTAATGCGCGCAGGTCGTCGGATGTTAAAAAGGAGCGTCTCGCCGGGCGACAGACAAACAAGACGTTACGGATACAAAGACGAGGCTCAGTCAACGAGAGCACAGTATAGATATGTAGGAAAGGGTGGCAATGGACGTAAGAAACAAGGGAATGGAGGATGAATGCGAGGCTTGAATGGAAGGGTCTGGTGCAACCAAAAGTCGAGTGCTGGACAAGTGGTAGGGCGGTGGGCACATGGAGACTCACGGACCAAGCAAAGTCAATGTGTGGTTTTTAGGGTATCCACTAATGTTTCCAGGGACAGCACTTGGGGACTTCAGGCGCGGGTCCAAGTATCTTGTACCCAAAGCTCAGGCGGATGCTCCGGCTCTCGTGATGTACTCAGTACCCCGCACGAATTAGCTTGGCGTGGAAGAGCGCGGGAGATAATAGTAGGGTGGATCGGAGGGTAAGGGGATCAAAATAGATGCCGTTGTCGGCCCACCGAGGATAAGACGTCTTCTGGTCCTGAGATTTCTTTGGTGTGGACGCCCGCGGCTGCTTCATGACTCTCTCATCAGACCCTTGAGACAAGCACAGCACCAGGGTTTTAGTGTTTTGGAGTGGGTGCAGATTAGTGGACAGGCACCAACGGCAGGCCGCCAAAGTTGTCAACCACTGATTCTTGGATTTTGTTGATTGATCATCTGTCCATTTGAAGCCGACTGCTTCCCCAACATAATTATCGTCATCAGCACCCAGCCTTTCCCGGACTCAATGCGGTCACGCAAAAGCGCAATCCCTTTCCGGATATCCTGTACGGAGCAGTTGCTACAATCGAGCCAGGAGGCATCGGCGAGCAACACTGTCTGTTGCAGTTACAATTGCGTCTGGTGTCTGATCCTTCCTGCAGACAGCTGGGGTCTTCTGGACGTTTGCTCGTAGGGGTTCTTTGGCTTATGCACTAGACTCTTCGGAACTGCGGTGTAGACGGTGCCACTATGTGATCTAGGCTTCGAGACCCCTTCATCCAGGAACGGCACATAGTTTGAAGGCAGATATTGACAGAAGTTTCCGTCATTCAAAAGATTACATGGCGTACCGAGTGAATAACACGGACGTCGCCCGGGTATGGTACGTACTGTGCTGCGTAGTGGTGTCATCAAGTTTGCCTAAATTTTTGGGCTTGTCACGACGGAATGGATGCGATCATTTTGCAGTGGCCCGTACTCCGTACAGTACTCTCTGCCGCATGCTCCTTGTTGGCAAGACTCCGGCAAACATGACACCAATGTTCTCGCAACATCGAGTTTGCCACCCGGTGATGCCACGGATACAGCAAGAAACCTGGATGCAGAACTCTCGCACCTATCTAGGTGACTCATACTATCTGCTGTTTCATTCAGGGTAGAATGAATGCACTCGTACATTACATGTCTATCAGTTGATTGTCTACCGCGATAGCAAGCGCGTTTTGAAGCCCTGGGAAGTACAGAGTATGTTTCAATACCTAATATACGCATCAAACGAAGAAGAGCATGAAAAAGCTTGAGCCAAAGTGAGCCCTAAAGCTTCTTTCAAAAAGTTAAAAATATTCGGAATAGCCTAGCAAGCTTGTGTTCATCAGCCACAACGACTACCGCAGCAACAAGATCCCGAGCGATATCACCTCACGGTAATCCGTGGATGTGCCTCACTGAAACAGATTCTGATGCCAAAACACCAAACTAAGGAAAAAGCCTCGTCCAGCCACGTAGCCCAATTCCAACAAGCTGCCACCCATTGTCAAGCTTCTACACCCTATTACGGGGTAGACAGGACAGATTGCCGCCCAACAAAGCCGGAGAGCGCGGTGACAATTTCGATGCCGCATTGTTGGCCTTTATTCAGGGTTACGCTACCCGTACTGTACACCTAGTAAGGTGGGGCGGGGCACGAGTAACAGGCGAAATGGGTGTCCCTTTTTATCAAATAAGGATAACAGCGGGCCACCAGATTTGGACGTCACCCAGTCCGCGTAAATTAGCGACTATAGCGCATAGATTGGCTTAAATTTGGCGCTTCTGCACCATAATGGGTGCTACAAAGGCAATCCTTAGCCCTATAATCGACATCAGCTGCACATGTCTTACACTGCAAATCGTTCATCTAATCATCATGATGCTTTGGTGCTGCGTTGCTTTGCTAGAGTGAACGAGTATTTTGCAACGGCTCTGAATAGTCACCCCAGTTCATACATAGCAGCAGAAGAGCCACCACTCTTGAATCTTTTCAAAGGCCACTGCATTGATCGCGGTATAAAGTAAAAACCGCCAATATGGATAGCTTTGCCTTTTAACCCAGCAGCCTCTAGACTTTACGACTCCAAATATTCCCAATAACAGCGGCCCAGATTCAAGTTCTGCGTCCAGCCAAGCAGCTAGAGATGAGCCTGAACCGGAAACTAGGCGATCTGAAACAACACAGCGCCTACCTCTTCTGCGATCGAGCAACATGGAGCCTGGCCGAGCTTGTAACAGATAAGACATAACTTGTATTTATTATGATTTAAAATGGAAAGTATTTCTTCGCAGTATTAGCAAGAAAAGTTTGAATATTAGTAGATGAAGTGGACAAACGTGACCTTGTCCTTGCCCCAAGTGACCTCTGGGAGGAAGAGCTCGTCGCAACTCTCCGCTGAGCGACCCTGATAAGTTCTCCACCGACAGCGGCTATTTCTAGGGTGAAGATAACAGGCAACCCTCTTCTTAGTTATCTAGCAACCCCGTCTGTGGCTGGTAGGCCAGTTGCCCCGTTACCGGCCGACCACGTGATTTTTGCGGGCGGCCACGTATTAGTTTGAACGTAGCGCCCAGCGCCCGCACAGCGCACATAATACTGTAGAAGCGTAAATTGAAGCGTAAATTGAAGCCAAATTAAAGCTATCTTTGACAGCCAAAAACACACGATATCTTATTATCATGGAGTCTCTCTTTGACTGCGTTTTCCCCACCTAGAGCTATAGGCACAAGAGGCAGGGTTAATGATGCGGGACGGTCTGGACACTTAGTACAGACTTAGTATGTAAATTACTATGGGCAGCCGGTATCGGGCGTCTCAGCCACCTCCCAGCCACGACAGGGTTGCTGAATAACTAAAAGAGGGTTGCTTTTATCCTCGCCCTATTTCTGTAATCGGTAAAGGAGGGACGGTGGATTAAGGCGTATATGCTGATAACATTTACCCTTGAACTCACCTATCAGGAGACTGCGGAGACAACAAGGACCGGGTCAAACCCCAAGGAAAGTCAACCACCTCTACTAGGCAGCGAGAGAAATTGACACCTGAGGCCGTGTTTATGACAAGAGTATATACGCTCAGCATCAATGCAACTCGAAGTCTTGCCGACAGAATTGTTTGAAAGATGGCACAGGAAATCACCCGGCACAGGAAATCACCCGGCACTTGATATCCTCAACATGTTCGATACCGATGTGGCTCATTTAATTGAAGGCCCGGAGATTGACCGGCCACGCAATGCCCTCACACTCACGAGCAATCTACATTTGTTTTCGGCGATTTTCAGATATTTTTGAACCAACAGAAGACGAACCGAACACTTGTCAGATTGATACATTTCTTCCATACGCCGCACTAAATAACTTGCTGCCCGGACCACGCACACTCTTCGTTACCGAACAGCGCACAATTGATCCTCCGTCTCCACGCCTCCTTGCGATCCATCGTGCCATCGCTTACATCCTTTCATCTCTCAGCAGCAGGACCCTACATTGACAGCATTTTTCAGGACGCAGAGGATCAGAGTGTACAAGTAGATGGTCCAACCGCCCTCGGCAAGTTAGTGCAGCTGAGAATGGCTGGATGGATGTGAGGCGAGCGCAGCTGTCTACTCACCTTAAGTCGCCGCCCAAAACGTCCGTTACGTTCGCATCACGATGATCATTCCAAAGCTCGAAAGCGACCGTATATGTTCAGTACATAGGCAATAGCAAGCCAGATATACATCGGCGTCTAATATTATACACATTCTCAAGGACTTTCTAGTACTTGATGGAAACAATCATTCCTACACTTGAGACAAGACGACTTAAGATTTTCGATGCGCTCGCCTCACACCGAGACCCGCATGACGGAAATGAGCATCTGCAATGCAACGGTGGCATACTCCCCGCTTACTCCGTATACCCAAGATGGTATTATCCTGAAACGTATCGACCAAGGATCGACAGACACAGCATTTTCAAGTCTGTCAATCGCCGTTGTACATAACTACGGATTATGTGCTGCGACTTGGTACGCATGACGCCGACCGCCGACGCCTTGCCGCAAGCCAGTGCTCCGCAAGAACAGAAATCGCGCCATAATGAGCGTTCCAAGAATGTAACATTCTTCGTTATCTCGGCGATTCGCATGATAATGTACATATACGTGCCCTGTAATTACTCCGCAGACAAGCAGTGGACTGAGGAGTTGACTAAAGGCCCGCCCGCGCTGACTGACATTTTCCTTGCTGCCACCTTGGGCCTGACAAGCAAACCAGCAAGACGGCGTTTGCGTGCCAAGAGTGGTCATGCAAGTGCTCTGCCAGTCAGTCATGTAGCTCCTTTCCGTCATCATTGCATTGGCACTGTCATTGTGCTTGTGTGGGCTCCTCCGTGGACCAACGGTTCTAGCTACATGGTGCGTTTTGCTTCGGAGAGGTACATACTCCGTAGACACCGATACGATGGTGGTTTTGCCGTGTAAATCTCAAGTCCATGTCACGAGCGTATGATCTGCACAGCGCCGCGTCCGTCATACAGTTGTCGATGGGGAACCAATTGGAAAACCAATCAATCACGTACAAAATACATAAACAGACTTGTGTGAAAAACCGCAATAACATTGAACACTGGCTGCACAACTCAGATACATATTTCTATGACATGTATGTGGCGTGTGTAAATTTTTCTTGCTTCTTCAAAGGCGCTTCCAAATGCCAGAACTCCATGCACACAGACGCGCACTTCCTCGTGCTCGCACACAAACAATTCCACATCTGCAGCTTCGTCCGTTGCACCTTGTGGCGGCAGGGCGGTCGCCACTATCGACGCAACTAAACGGCACACAGGCATCGATCAAGTATTGCCACTGTCCTTTGTATTGATGTCGCAAATCTCGCCCTCGACTTCATCAAAGTAGGTAATCTCTCTTGTGGTGCTTCGCGCACGTGTTCTCGTCCCCGAAGGCCCGGCTTCACCTGCACCGTCGGGTCGACAGGCCTGCTCCCCCTCAGGAACATTGGTGGAGTCCGAGCTAGGCAACACTCTGTTCCGTGCCTCTTCGAGGTCTGTTTCTCCAACCTTGGTTGGCACCACGCCGCGACCAGTACGGATGATCGAAGCGGTGCCGCGGCGTGCCCGAGCCGCCAGATTTGCTCCTTCGACATCCTCACCGTGAACTGAGACGCATCGTCCTATAACGGGTGTTCGTCCTGCAACCTCAATGGAATTTTGGCAGCTCAGGTTTTCGCTTCGACTCTCGCTTAGGACTCGATGAACCCTGGGTGCGAGATAGCCGAGTTTTCAAGGGGATGCTCAAGCCGTGAACGATCTAGACATGTTAGCGGAAAGAACTGTGCAGACATGATAGTAGTGTGCGAGATCTCATTCACTCACAATACTGCAGACGGCTAGAAACCAGACAACAATCGTGATCGACTCTGCTAGGTCTTTGACATCTGCTCTTGGCACGCCATTCTCGTCACTGAGATGGGCTTTGATAAACTCGATGCTGATAAACAGGTAGAAGATGGCCGAGACACCAATGGGACCAAAAATCCCACAAAAATAGCCTGTCGAGCCTGTCGAATCTGAGGGATCCATTTGTGTATGCCAAACACCCAAGGTAGGCGGCGTAGGAGGAGCACAAAGAGCCCCAGAGGATCAGGCGGCTCAATGGAATGATGACATTCTGAGAAAACTTGTGCCAAGGAAGATAGGCACCGTACCAAAGGAAAACGCTCACGTTGAGGAGCATGTCAACCGTGGGCTGTAGAGAGTCGTCCTTGGTCTGGAGACGGAACCAGTCATCCCACGTGAATACGTTACCGGCGATGAAACATGCCAACACATCGTCTGTGCCAATCATGCCGCACGTTCCCAGGACGAACAGGGCCAACGCAATGGCAAAGACGAGAAAGCTCTCGCGGTCCACGTAGTTGCGCTTTTCAGCAAATTGAAGCATTTCCTTGGCAACCCATCCTACTACGGCGCCATATAAAACACTCAGGACGATGGTGTATCCCCACGTAAAGGCGAACCACAGCCCCATGGCATCTCCAGCACCGCCTTCAGTTGCCCCGTGCCTACATACTTAATAAGGTACAGGGCGAAGAACAAGAACAGGTACCCCAGGCCATCATTAGTCCCCGACTCGGCGACAATGAGATCCTGCAGGTCCTTCGGGATGTTGTGATCGGCAAATTTGCCCTTGACAACGACGGCAGA
The DNA here is from genome assembly GCA_023650705.1 of Epichloe brachyelytri. Classification (NCBI taxonomy): domain Eukaryota; kingdom Fungi; phylum Ascomycota; class Sordariomycetes; order Hypocreales; family Clavicipitaceae; genus Epichloe; species Epichloe brachyelytri. The sequence continues at coordinate 4,392,216 of CP097977.1, read as the reverse complement.
TAGAACAGGGTCAGTCGGCGTGACACATGCTCCGATGGCGAGAGCATGCAGGAAACTCAGGTGGCGACGAAACCCCAGACAAGGAGACTAGTCGCCATCCACATGCATGCCATACCTGGACCGACAAGCAGTACGATGGGCTTCAGCTGAGTCCACAAGTACTTGCTGGGCAACTGAACGCCAGCAAGGACCAGCTGCACGCCGAGAACAAGTCGGGAGAAGTTGAGCGTGATGGCCATCATCCTTTCCTCACACTGCGCGTCGGAAAGGCCATCGCGCTGACAAGCAGCGAACGACCATGGCCGGATCAATCGGCGGCGTGGGGACCAAATGCTACACCGGCCGAGAGTGATATAACTACAAGGGAGGAGGAGCGTTAGTATTCATTCCCCAAGAACATGGCAAAACGTCAACGCAACAGGCACGAAGACATAGTTCAAACATTATCAAGATGGCCCGTCGCATAGCAAAGCAAACCCAGACAAGCGACGCAAATTGCGAAGCCCAGCAACAACGCATAAACTGCCGACCATTTTGCAGCACGAACACAATTGCAATCCCAAGAAACACAACAAGAAAAGGAATCTTTACAAAGCATATATCCGTTCTAGTTTCAGGATTCGGAACTCACGAGCCTCGGACATGTAGTACTTCTCCTTCACCAGATACGACACCAGCCCAAAGAGGAAACAAACCCGCCCAAAAAGGCGACAACGACGTTGAAGTCACTGAAGGCCACAGGCACAGCCCAGATGTTATGTGCCATATCGGCAAAAGCTAATGTTAGAACGCTGGGGTGAGGGCGACGATGGCGACAATCTGGGCTGGCTGGCGGGAGGAGAGATCATGCCGAGGGCGTGGGAGATCATGAGAATTGGCGGGAGACCAATGCTTGCGGGACGCAGGTCTGGATAAAGAATGTGTCTTCTGTTCGACTGGGGATGCTCTGTATGCTAAAGAGCGTTGCTTTCTTAATGATGAGGGGCGACGGGTGAGGAAGAAGAGAGATTGGACGAGACAATGAATGAATCATTCTGTGCACACAGCTGGGTTCGGATTGGTGGTCTCTTCTCGCGGGCGCGCCTCGGCAGCCAGACACCTTGCTTATCTAATCAAATACTCGATAAATAACTTCACATGCTCTCTTTAGTCGACCGCAGGGGAATTATTATAGCTCGAAAATCGAGGATTAACATGATATCTTGGCAATCTGCATCCGCTGACACCAGCTGTCAGATGCCGTGCTGCTGCACAATACCCGGCTTGTCAATGTGATAGATATCGCAATTGCAAGGCGTTTGCTACGTTTTTTTGGGGGAATCTGGGGTATACATACTGCGGCATTGGATTGCTTATTCTCGCCGAGACTGTCTGGCTTGCTGCTGCCAAGTCTTCCATGGCAAATAGAAACAGGATACAAATTCCCGGGAGCCCAAGGTGCTCTAGGTGCCCTAGACGGTGCTATTATGAGGTATCATAACATTGAGATAAATCCAATAGCTAAATCGAAATTGGTCATAAAAAGGTCACTCAGACGCCACTAAAGCAGTCACGGCTAATGACGTTCGCCGTCCCCCTCCGCGTAAAGACTCAAACACATACATGCTGGTCATGACGACGACTCAAAAGACCCAAAGCGACATGGCAAGCCAACCCCAGCCTGGAGCTGGTTCAGGCCGTACCGAGACAATCACCATGGACAGCCCGCCGAATCGCCACAAGATCATCGAATCTCGTCGACGATGCCAACCGTAAGAACACACGCTCATGCAATAATTTGTGACTTCAACGGAAAGCCGTCAGCTGAGCTTTGCTCCTCGCACCGCCAACCGATCGGCAGCCATGTTTCCTCTATTAGACGCATGTCCTTTAACCCAATGGTAAGATGTGCTCGCCTTGGCCTTGGTTCTCTCGTCCATCCTGTCCAGAACAGCTCTAATAATGTCCTGGTTCTTGACGTTCTCACCCGTCGCCGTCTTCCATCCTTTACTCTTCCATCCGTGAGCCCACTGCGTCACACAGTTGATCGAGTATTGACTATCACTGATAATCTGCACCGTTTGTCCAACCGGTGCAATTTGTAACGCCCTTAGCATAGCCATCAACTCGGCTCGCTGATTCGTCTGAGGATCACCAACCAGTCTTTCCGACACATTTCGAGCATCGCCGTCACCGAAGTAGACACCGACACCAGCCCGCGATCCTTCTCTGCCGTTTGCAAGACTGCTTCCATCGGTATATATCTGCAGCGCGCCTTCGGCTGGACATGCTATTCCTGGATCTGGCTTCACGGCAGCCGACTTTGGTGCCGGCTTCTGTGCGGGAGTTGCTGGTGATATGGATTGTTGCAATGCAAGAACCGGTTCTGACGATGGCACAGCTTCCCCAAGGGCCTCCACCGCTTCCCTATTGCCAAACTGTCTGATGTACGCGACTGCCTCCTTACGCGACGCAAACCGTTTGTACTTGGGACCCTTGACTCCCTTGATAGACGCTGCTGCGTCGCTCCAATCGGTATATATGCCCGTCGGGTTTCCCACAGCCACAGCGTAGAATCTCTCTGGCTCGTCAGACGATGCTGCTACCTTTTGCCCGCAGCGAATGCCTCAGCGTCAGACCGTGAGGTAAATGACTTGACTGTGACACAAAAAGACTTTAATTAGCCAGACCGAAATCTATGACCGTGCGAGGACTCTTATCGTTCTTCACGCTGCGCCATAACTCATGGGAACCCACTTACACACAGCACCCTTGAAACCAGCTGTTTGAGCTGAACACTCGGCATATGTAAGGTATACGCCCGGCCGAAAGCCAGCTTGAACTGCGTAAAATTTCGGGCCATTGTCCATTTTACGTTTTCTGGGAGGGTGGCTGCAGAAAAACCCCAAAGCAGATCTCTTATTCATGTTGTCGGCGGCCCAAAAGAGTTTTCGGAGCTCCCGCTGAGGCCAAAGAAAAGATGTGTCAAAGTCGTGGTAAGTGCCCTTCCTCGGTGCGCCCGAGTGCCTTGAATCTCGTCGAGAGATGGGAATCGTTGATTGTGGTATTGTGCTGGGGCGCCAAGAAGGCGTAGTCACTCTATTAAGCAGGCGTCGTGTGTTGGCGTTGAATTTTGTGCCGTTGGCAATTCTCGCGCCGAGCTGAAGGTGACGAGCGGGTAGTCAAACTGATGGCATTTCGGCAGCCAAAAATGCTAGATCTCAATTCGTACGCGAGATGGCCAAGTTGGCTCGCATGGGGGAATAAAACTAATGATCAGACTGGATGTCGAGTCGCGGAGCTCAAGGAGAGGGGGGTTGAAGCGGCGATGCCAGGCTTTATGTAAAGAAATAACAAGGAGGGGGTCCTTCTGGGGCCAGGCACGACGCCACTGCAGACCCTCGTGATGACCACACCTATGAGGGGCTTCCTGCCGTGCAGACCCGAACACAACGACGCGATGCAGAAAATCTTCTTGTACAAAGACATACAATCGCATAAAATTAGGCCTTGATTATACATTTTTGGGGGCGGGGGTAACTAGATAAACAAGGTGCCGGATCCCTCCACTATTTTCCCCGTCCATTTTACACAAAACAGTGTTTGCCTGCTGAAAATAAACCCTTGGCACATAGCAAGTTGGTAACGTAACAGCTCTTTGAGAGCGATATCAGTTCCTTGCCAAGCGAACCATACAGCACTGACGAGTTCCTCTACTAATCAAATATTGCATGCTCCGAAAATCAAATCAAAAGAGTCTGGCTACTAGTACGTTACTCCGGCAATTAGGAAGGGAAAAATGAAAACGTGGGTATAGGAGAGCGGAGCGACAAAGTCATGGCCACCATGCAATTCGTGGAGATGTCGTCCCCTGCTGCAAATTGACCGAAAACCCCGTATCCATTTGACGTTGTCTCGTGGCCTCACTTCGTAGCAAATTTTGAAACGAGGTTTTTGGTTGCGACACAACGTAAACACCACGGTGGATATAGTTCTTTGTGACTCGGAAGTAGTAATCCTAAACATGAGTGGCTGGGTGTACGGGAGGGAGAGTGGGCACGTTCTCACGTTCCCATTCCCAGGCAAGCAAGCTCCAATTGAGCTCACGTCTCCAGAACAATCCCAATCCTCGGCCACCTCCATCCGGACGATCATCCGAACTCAACCCACCGGTGCGAGCCATGTGATGACAAAATACAGCTTTGCCCATTCGTGAATGTAAGATTCCCATAGAACAAGCAACACAAGGCTCATGTGTGACATATAGCTCTAGTCCATGGCAAAGGTACCCGTCCTTGTTGGGATGTTCTTGTTCGAAACACTGCCGTTCCAGTTCGATTAGAGGTTTATCTTGGAAACAGTCATAGTAAAGGTTAGCCTGGTTTGAGGTTATACCAGCTGCTTGATGCTCGTGCCTGACAAGCTTTTGCGCTACCATGCTGATAGCTCGAAGCACGCAGTGCGTCATGGTGTTGCTGAGAAATGCTCCATTGCGTTCCTGATGCTTACAGGCATCACCAGCGAGACCAACCAATTCTGCTCCCATCTCTCTCTCTGAACAATGACAGCCCCATGGCCTCCCCAATGCCTGACGCTTTGGCCTGCAGCGCAACACGGTGAGCTAATGCCATCCAAAGAGATGCATCCTCCTTGATCTCGTCAGTTCCTCGTCCTACCATACTAGGGTGAGGACCAAGAGGGTTGTTCTTGCGATATACGGTCGGCCAAAACTGAGATGACCACATAGCCGCTTGTACTTGGGACGTTGGTGCTAACAAGGGAATAGGAATAGTGGCCACAAAGGAGCCATTGTCCAATGCTTCTACCGCTGCAAGAGTCTCGACAAGATCTTCTCTGTTGATCCCATTGACTTCTCCTGCGATAATATAGATCCACGTGGACTTGGCTGTGTGAATTTGGCGGCCCACCGGATCGTCGTTCATGAATTGAGTCTTGAGGTGCGCCGGCAAATCTGTGGGTTTGGCACAGGTGCGAAGATGGGGTAGGGATTAGCACCACCCTCAGGTCGCAGTCCTCTTAGAGCCCTGTTCTTTGTCAGATTTATTTGGTTCTTTTCCAACTCGACTCAAGCAGAGACACTTGAGTATAATTTCGAGGACTTGTTCAGATTCTTACGTTATGACTTCATTCGCAGACTTCGTGGGAGCACGAGTTATATATGCTTGAACGATAGTATGATCTTGGCGGACCTCTTGCGTTGTTTTCAGAGGAATCAAGACTCCCTTGTTCAGGTGTTTTGCTTTGAGGTCGTTAATAAGTGGATTGGGTCGAGCTCCAGGAAGTGGAATTCCAACGTTCGTAGCGTCGATGCCCGACGCATCAAATGCTCCATTTATGGATTTCGAGTTCGCCTCCTCTGCCATGACTTTGTTCCGATTTAGAAAAAAAGAGAAACTTATTTTAAGAACGGTAAGTGGCTGAACAAATGACTTCGTCGCACGAATTTAGTGCTGGTATGGCGGAGATATGCGTCTGTTGATCTAGCAGACAAATCACCACCAACACCACAAACTCGACGGAAGTGTGATTGAGTGGAACACGAGTTGCCCTCAAGTCTGGGAGAGGAGAGAATGCAGGGGTCGAGGAAGACGTGCTGAATTGCCGAAGTGCCGTTTCTCGGAGTGAGGTTGCGGGAAGAGTTCAAACGCGAGTGCTTAGATGGCCAAGGACGGGCTTCACTCCTTAGCGAACGAGTCCGAGTATGCCAGAATTCAAGGCAAGGTGAGATGTCTAGAGCGAACAGCGGAGTTGGGAGACTTTGAAGACGCCGGAGCCAGAAAGCTAGGCGGTCACGTAAGGCTGTTGCCCCGGTGTCAATGGAGAGACAGCAAACCAGGGTGGCGGCAGACGATATCTTGCCGTTACGTCTGTTATTGCCAAGTTGAGCAGGTGTTGCTGCGAAGCGAAACGTCTATGCTTCCGTTCCAGGATGTCTAGAGTGACAGAGAGGGGCGATGGTTGAACCGAGATTGGCCTTCGATAGGTGAGAAGACAACACCATCGATGTGTTGACGAGTACTTTGGAGGGTCCGACTGGTGGCAGCTGGCCCAGCTGGTAGATGCAAATCCTTCAGCGCCGGCTCTGATTCGCTAGTAACGGGGTCTGAGGAAGGAACACAGGATCTGGGTTGCCACGAGCGAGAATTCGGGTGAAGTCCCATAGATGGTAGGGTGATGATGCCTCCAGAACGTGAGCAACATCGCATAGACCACAGAAGACCTATTCTCACGATGTTTGACAACCGTATTTGCCACTATACAAATGGGCTGTGATTTGCTGGCACAAGCAACCAAGCTTGGTGATGTGGCTGACGGATTTGTGGCAAACGCAGCCACATGTTCTGGAAGTCCTTGAGCTCTGGGCATGCGCAGTTGTGGCAGAAGTGAACGAATAGCACATTTGCCGCTGAATACCACTTGCAAACACTGGTCAAGATGAGGTGACGCTGGGTGTTCGTCAAAGACCTGCTGGTGGAGAGTGATGCCGCCCGCTTTCGCTGCTGATTGCCTTGTCCAGTCATTTGAAAAAGTCGATGCTGCACTCGGTAGGGCGTTTTGATGATCGCCCGCTCCACCCAACGAGCCCAAAAAGGCAATTTATTATGCATTCAAGGGGTCATCGGTACTTTAAACCAAGTTTAAAGATTGCGCGCAACACCATCATCGGTGAAGACGCGGTTAAGCATGGCCGTCTTCCCACGGAGTGGCTGACCATTTGGGTGCTCCGACTCTCCCACTGCATACTAGAGAGGGTGAGACACCAGGCAGCTACGCATTCATCATTCTGGCGCCTTACCGCACTCAAAGGGATAGCACCGAGCTTATCACACACCTTCCTTTGTTCTGTTTCGCAATGCTAGATGTGTGGCAGGCGCTACTGGGGATGGGTGGAAGGATTATGTCAATTAAATAATAAGGCTCACGAGGCCAAGTTTTTGTTTAGAGTGCGGCAATTGATTTCGCGCATGCCAAAATATGGCCAAGCACTGACTGCGATGCTTGCGGTTGAACAAAACATGCAATGCAACGAGGCATGCAACGAGGCATGCAACAAGGCATACAACATGGGGCACGGAACAGGTAGCACTAAAAGGTTCAATCTGGTCGTAGTCCCAAACAGTTTCGTTTGCTGTGAGTACGGAGTATTTAACCATACTTACAGGGCTCTGACTCTCGGAGTTTCACTTTGATGCAACCGCACGCAGCCCATGCCGCTGGTGAGTGGTATTCATTCGTGTTGAGAAGACATTTGTAAAGTTATGCCTGTGGTTTCCAAGTCATGCCTGCTACAGTGGATTGAGCCATCTGTCGGAAAAGAAGGCTCGGAGCAGACCACATCTGCTGGACAACCTCACACCGAGCCCGGAAAAACAGTACCGACCGTCGTGTGACAGCTCTGGATAATCAACCTGTACGGAGTACTCCGTATTACCGAGGCCGAATGTTCATCTGACGCTAGAAACACCTTCATCAATCTCTCCGCTTTCCCTGCGACATCGGACCTGAACATTTGTATTACAGAAGCCTAAAACAGATGTGCAATTGTGGGTCATGTTAAAAAGCAAGCAGGCTGTAGGGAAGCACTGATGATGAGACTGACTTCTTCCCATGTGTGCTCCGTATTCCGCACTCCGTACCGTCACAAGTTGACTCGTGCATAACCATGACCATATGAATCCGCCCAACAAGCCAAGAATAACCATTTCGAGTAAAAATTATTGTCCAGGCACCAATGCTTGATGCTCCTCCCCTCCCACGTCGAAAAGGATCTGCCGGCGCACCAGCATCGTGCACGCTCCATCAGGAACTAGGGAGATCCTGGAGTCAGCAACCACCGCGGAGTACCCCGTTCTGACAACAGTATGTGAGCATTATTGGCTCGGTTCACCGTCGTCCGTCTGCGTGTGCAAAAACATCAAGAACCCTCCGAAACACGGTCCAGGTTCGGGCTTACTTGAGAAACCATGGTCAAGAAACGTGATCAGGCCCGTAGTTCAACTTTGCTCCGAGTATGATCACGTTTGAAGTATCTGGTAGCATAATCAGGGACATGTGTTGCGAAACAAACTTCTTGTGCATGTGCATGGGAGGGGAAATCCAAGAATACTAACCAGTCTGTACAAGTCTACGGCGTCCTCAGATTTATTAAAATTGGCAACCGTACTAACTTTACTCCGTAATATGTGTTCTTGTTGGTTGTAAAAGGATGGTGCTCCGCAACCACCAATCCGGCTTGTCCTTCTGGCAAGAGGTGGTGTTCTGATATCGAAATTGCCAAAGTAAGAAGAGACTTTAGAATATAAGCGAGCCACCCCTGAATAAGTGCGCATCTTAAAGGACGCCTCCAGGTGAATTGGGTTTCTCGTGCAGGACACGAAAGCTTGTGAAGAACGCCATCAACAAGTTTCGGTGGGCAACCGAGACAGGTGTAAGCGCCACCATGGTCCGCGAGGGAGTCGACTTACTTCATCTGAGTCATCTCCCTCCTCATCGCCAGTGGGGATCAAGCTCATTGACTTAATCAAAGGTATGATTCCATTATGATGTATTCCGATTCCCGCTTGTGTATTAAAACAATCCCCATTGATCGATCTTCCTGTATGTAGTTCTTGCACTGATTGTGCAGCATAATTAGCTCCGTCTTCGCGTATCGCAAATTTATTTTCCACAGATCTCTGTGTGCTTGCAAAGCCAGCTCTGTTGACGATTTTCCTTGTTCAAACATCAAGGATTTCTGGGCCATCCACAAAGCGCTTTCGCACTACCGCCAGTGAATCAGATCGAGTGCTGATACAAACCTGAAGTTGACGGGGTATTAGCTCGGTGTTTCGCTGCCAAAGTTCCTCTCCACCACCAAAAGCCTCCATCTGTCGAGGAGGAGGGGAAAACCTCCCCATCAAGTCCGCCAAGCTACCAAGCTGTCCTGGGCCCACAGGACGGCATCTCTTCGGTGCCGTCGCCGAAATATCAGACGAGAAGTAAAATATCTGCTGGTAAGCACCCGCTCTGCTCATTGTGGATGTCCGTGGTAAACGCATACGTTGGTTGTATCTCTGTTTGCAATGCTGAACGAGTTTGCTGTTGGCAAAATAGCTGAGATAGCATCAGAGTTGCAGCAGAAAAGAATCAAACGTTTCTGTGTCGATTTTTGTCGCAATCTCGCGTATCGGCAACCCAGGTCAATTGCTCGTGGCAATCCCAGCTCAACAAGCGTCGAATCTGGCGAGTCAGCATCGGGGTTTGTTTCCCGTGTCCACTGCCTCTTTCGGCGCGGATCAGCTACAGGCATTTGTTGGTTGACTGCATCCCAGCGCCGGGACAAGGGTCGTCTCACTTGTGCCAAGGTCCGAAAATCCACAGACGCGGCGGTCGAAAAGGAAGCTCGACACCTGCACGAGCCGATTTCGCTGGCTGGTGGTGCTCGCAGACGACCCACGTCATTGGATAAGTGGCGCAGGGTGGTGTCTTGTCTCTTGCCTGAATTTGGTTCTTGGCGTTGCGCAAGCCTTGCGCAAGACGCCGAGCCGTTCTGGGCCCGCCCCAGCGAAGTCAACTTTGGTCTGGCTGGATACTTTGCGACCACCCACACCACCCGCGGTCGAAGCAAGTACATGATAAATTACAAGACCAGACCAGACCTCCCCTCAAACAAGTCGCCCGGTCGCGCCAACGGCGACTACTACTTTTCCTCGACGGCCCATCCTCTCCTCCTTTCCACATTACTCTGCAATGCCATCCGCAGTAGCCGTTCCCAGACAAGGTGTGTAATCCATGCTTGTCTACTCCGTTCAACCTCTTCTCATCCCCTTTTTTATCCCATCTCCCATTGCTCTCTTTCTCTTCCTTCCCATCCTCGAGTCTCTGCCTTTTTCCTCATCATAATCCCTGGGCACCCGCCTGCCTACGTCCCCTTCGTCACTCACGACTGCTGCCAACAGCCCCTCTGTCTTATCAATCAGCGATCAGTAGCTTACTCTGTGGCACTTTGCCTTTCTACGATTTAGACATTGGTAAACGACAAGCATCACTGTCAGATTTGGGCAAGCTTGTCATGCAAAACCAGTTTGGTGTCGCCTCGTCGCAATTGTCGTCTTCGCCAACTTCCTCGGAGCCTGAACAGTCGCTCGCTGTTCAGCCTCCCTCGTCTTTCCCTCGCAATGGCGTCCCTTACAGTTCTCCCATGTCGGCACCAGTAGCCATTCCCACCATGGCGTCGGCCGTCAAGATGATGAAAGATCTGACCGATTCACCACCACTATCACAGAGCGTCAACTCGACTGCATCGAGTTCTCCGCGCATGTAAGTCCCGTACTTCGATTCATTTGGGCGCGCAACAAAGACATTGCTTGCTGTGTCATGACGACCACTCGATTTAGCCGTCCTTGACAGAAGGAACTTGTTTCCCACCTCATTTTTTTAAAAAAACTTTTTAGCTTTTGCTGACTTCTGCTTGTTGCTTTCACAGTCCACCATTGCGTCAGAACTCGGGCACCCAGACACCGAGAGTTCGTCCACATGCGACGACGCTCAATATCCCTGGCATGACCAGGTCGCGAGTCTCCCAGACGGCAGGATCCCTCAGAGAGATGTCGCCGCCAAGCTTGTCATTGTCATGGTTGGCCTTCCTGCTCGTGGAAAATCCTACATCACAAAAAGCTTCAGCGATACCTCTCTTGGCAACAGCACGAGTCTCGCATCTTCAATGTTGGCAATCGGCGGCGCACCGCAGCAGGGATCAAGGTTTCCGTGCATCCAAACCTTGCACCGGAACATGAAAGACTCGACCCGCCTGTGGAAGCCGCCACCATTCTGCTGAATGGTGTTCGAGAACTACCACCGGACCAGGCAGAGCCCACGATGCTAAATCTCAACGGGGATGGTCATGAGCAACATGGGAAGCTGACCAGACCGCAAAATTCTTCGATCCCAACAACGAGAAAGCGTCTGCCATAAGGAACCAAGTCGCAATGGAAACCTTGGACGAGTTGCTCGATTATCTGTTGAACCGGGGTGGCGCGGTGGGAATCCTCGACGCCACCAATAGCACCCTCAAGCGACGGAAGGATATTGTCCAACGCATCAGAGAAAGGGAGCCAAAGCTCGGCATTCTCTTCATCGAGAGTATTTGCCGAGACCCACACCTGCTCGAGGCGAACATGCGTCTCAAGCTGTCAGGTCCTGACTACCGGAACAAGGATCCCGTCAAGTCCCTGGAAGACTTCAAGGCCCGAGTTGCCGCGTATGCTAGTGCATATGTGCCACTTGGGGAGTATGAGGAGGACAATGATTTGCAATATATTCAAATGGTGGACGTCGGTCGAAAAATGGTCCAGCACAGATTGAAGGGTTTTCTCAGCGGTGGCATCAGCACATATTTGTCGAGCTTCAATCTTGCACCTCGACAGATATGGATCACGCGCCACGGGCAAAGCGTGGATAACGAGCTCGGCAAGCTCGGTGGCGACTCAGTCCTTACGGAGCGTGGCCATTACTACGGCTTGGCACTGTATACGTTCATTACTCAAAAGCGAAAGGAATGGCTCATGGAACAGAAGAGCAAGCTGGCCCAAGCCACTTTCCCACCCCTTCCAGGCGACAACACGCCACCCTACCCAGACATGAACAGGGACCTTGACGAGAAGAATTATTGCGTTTGGACATCCATGCTTCAGCGCAGCGTGGAAACCGCCGAGTACTTTGACGCAGATGACGATTACGACGTCAAGAACTGGGAGATGCTGAATGAGCTCAACACGGGTCAATTTGAAGGAATGACGTACGAGGAGATCGCACGCAAGTATCCCGAGGAGTTTCACAAGCGGTCCCGGATAAGCTCAACTACATTTACCCTGGTGTCGGTGGCGAGGGCTACTTGCAGGTTATCAGCCGCTTGCGCGACATGGTGAGGAGATTGAGCGCATTACCGAGCATGTCCTCATCATCGGACATCGCTCAGTATGTCGAGTTCTCATGGCCTATTTCATGGACCTGACTCGAGAGGATATCACGGACATGGATGTCCCGTTGGGCATGCTCTACTCTATCGAGCCTAAGCCATATGGCATCGCCTTTCACGCTTACAAATACAATGAGGCGCAAGGCTGGTTCGATGAGCTTCCCAACTATCGGCCCCAAAGGCCACTCGAGGGAGTGTCTAACAAGCACTCCCTTTTCTTTTCTTGTAACGATGCAGTCCTTCCACCGGCGCCATGGACACGTTTCTCAATAGCGCGTCTCTATGGGCGAATTGCCAGGTTTTCACGATCCTGGTCATGTACAACAACACCTGTTTCCAAAGAACAGCGAGCACGATGCCGCAAGAAAGGAAAAGATGACGAATAGAAGACGGTGTTGGAATCAATGGCGCAATATGGAACAGGGCTATTATAGAGACGACGACACAAAGTCGAAAGATGGGAGCGTTTTGAAGCGTTTGGCAACTGAAAGCGTTTGGCAACTTGGGCTTCCTCATTTTTCTTGCCCTGTCTGTCGTTCACTTAATTTTTTTTTTTTTAGGGAGGGCGAACAATGAATACCCCGCTCTGGCACCCCTGAGTCCAGCGGCGACAAGTAACCTGTGTTTTATTTTTTCTTTCACAAAAGATGCCCATGGCCTTTGATTTATTGAAGGGACTTGGGCACAAAGAGATGTATGTATATTGGCGTTTTGACGGTGTATTCCCGCGAGCCTCCTGGTGTTTGTGGTCTATTGCTGGGACGCGGCAGAGTACTACTAGATGGTATCGGCACGATTGTGCCTATTTTGTTAGACGAATTACGATTTGTTCAGAATGAATCTCTATTGGAATCCTGGCGGTGCCAAGCTGTGATGACACGCCGTAATGGCAGGTTGCCAAGACCACTTCTATCACTTGAACTTTGGATACATGCACCCAACTCGTCAAGTCATCGATGGGGCAACATCAACCCCAACAAACAAACGATGCAACCCATTCAACTCAAGGCCTCTTGGATCCCGCAGCGGCCTTTTCGCGCGCAACCATTCTATCGAACCGCAGAATGGAAGGGAAGCCCTCCAGCAAGCACGTCGCCATGCACTTCCACCACAGCGCGGACCCCGCCTCGACGCCGTGTCTCTGTAGTCTCGCGAAATTGAACCAGAGCGGCTCGAGGGCGTGGACGGCCATGACGGGGTTCAAAGCGGGGGCATTGAAGCTTCTAGTCCGTACGGACGGCCGGGTTTAAGCGAGCGGCAACGCAACGAACGGGCTTCCTGGGATCAACGAATCCACGCCGGCTCCGGCACACTCAAAACTCGTGGTTGGGTTGCCGAGCCGGAGGCGCAAGTGCCTCCCTCCGGTTACCCCTCCGGGTTATGAGGCCGGGCTGTGAAGAAGTCAGCGTGGATAGAGCGAGTGGGTGTCATTATTTGAGACCAAGATAGGGGTAGCACATCTTTAGAACAACCGGGGTGTGTATCAAGCACCCCTCCACGACCGCTTTTGCTGCAACAGATAGAATATCTGCCTTCATTTTCATACATTTACGAGCTCTAGCTCCACCCCAACAACAACCAATCTACCCATCATACATGTACATACATACGCTGTCCATCTACCCAGACATCATCATCACTCCGCCGAGGCCCTCGCCAGCGCTTCGTGCACATGCGGCGGGAACCTATACCGCAACTGACTCGTATACGTCGTCAGATCCAACGTCATCTGCTTCAGCTGGTCCACCATCATTCTCCTCGTGCCCTCGTTCCCGCTAAACTGCCCATTCATGAGCTCCTCGCGCTGTCGTACACAGCAAATGATGGTCCAGAGGAGCAAGTTAGGGACGTTGATGGACACGGGCTGCGGGAGGCCCGAGAATTTGGACGCGCAGGCGCGGATGGTGCTCGCGTCGCCGGCTGCGTCGAGGGCAGGATGTCGAGGCTCTTGATTTTCTGGTCCCGGAGTTAGTTTCGTATTTCAAACATTCACACACACGAGGTAGTAGGTTTCCGCGTGTGTGTGTTATTAGATTGGGGGGGTTCGCGATGCAACTTACATCCAGGCCTTGGGCCCATTGACCACCCTCTACCACCAATTTCTTAATGGTGCTCATTTCCAGCAATACCCGGCACGCCACTTTGTTCTGGTCTTGGATCTTGCGGGAAAACATGGCGTCCCGCTCGTACATGGCCATCATGGTCTTGGCCAGCTCGACGGGGTCGTCGATGGACGCCAAGCTGAGGCTGCTTCCACCTTGCTGCTGCTGCTGGGCGTCCGCCTCGGCACCACCGGCTCTGGGTTTGACGGGCATGAGACGCATGGGGTCTTCGCCAATCTCCAACGAGATGGCTTCGCTGAGAGCGCGGCCGACAATGGCGACCACTGTATCGTACTCCCCAGCCAGGTGGTACAGGAGGACCGAGTCCGTGGTCCGCCCGCTCTCGTCCGCGAAGCTGGCGGCCTGCAGCGTCACCGTGTTCACAAAGTCCGTCTCTTCGTCGAGGCCGATGAGAGACCCGCGCTCCTCGATGATGCCGCGGATGGCACGTCCGTCGGGTCGGATGTCGCCAATGAGCTTGCTGAACTCGCGCGTCTCGAGAACCAACTCGCGCAGTGCCTCGTGGCAGAGACTGCTCTGGCGCTGACCTGCTTCTCCGCCAAGATCCTGGTTGAGGCAGATGAGCGTGAGATAGTCCACGGCCGAAACCACATCGGCGGCGCGGAAGTCTCTGGTGTAGTAGCCAATCATGCGGCCAAAGTTGATCTGGGGAAAGTTCTTGACGCTGTAGCTGCGAAGATCGTTTGGCGCAGACATTGGATCGCTCGGACGCAAGAGTCCGTAGTACGCCAGGGCCAGGGCGAAATGCACGGCATCGACGTAGGAAAAGGGGTATAGGTAGGCAACGGCGTCTTCGAACATGCCGGCAAGGATCTGCAGATAGAAGAACATGCCAAAGCTGCCGCTGGTGGTGTCTTCGGATGTCGACTTGGGAAGTGCTTGAGCCCGATTTCCCGAATGCTCCATTGCAGCTCCGCTAAACCGAAGGATTCTCCCGCCATCTCGATGGTCTTGTCTCCTTCTCTGGCGAGGTTGAACTGCAGCCAGATCCAGTCGTTGATGTCGGTGTTCAGGCCGTCTAGATTGCGGTTGCTGAGCTCGATTCGCCCAATCACCTTGTACGAGGCCATGCGGAACGGATCGATGGAGTTTTCGGGCGCATTCCTCGAGCGCTGGATGTATTCGTTGGTGCAGCGGTCAAGCAGCTTCCTGTTGGTTATCCTGCGGTCCTCGCTGGCTGCGTAGTTGTTGAGATAGGTGGCAAATGTGCGATCGATGCCTCTGAAGTGGTTGCTATTGTCGTTGACGTACTGGGCAGCCTCATTCACATGCCCGGATCGGAGCAGGTAGAAGACGACGGCCCACAAACTCGCCCTGAATCTGCTGTAGCTCCGTGTTGTCCGGCACCAAGTCCTTCCGGGCAGAGCGCAGTCGGATGTAAGCCTTGATCTTGCTCGTGACATCTGGCAGCCCACCAAGCTTGGCTTCATGTGGGTGCTTCGCAATCAGAGACTCCACCTCTCGCAGGAACTGCCTCTCCAGGAACGCGGTAGACCCGTGGAGGATTCGTTTTCTCATCTCAACGGAAGGTACAGAATTGGGGTTCTCGTCCAAGTACATGCCGGCATACTGTCGTTCCTTGGCTGTAGCACTGTTGATGGTGGTCTCTGCCTCGGCATCTTCGCCCACGATCTCAATCATGACGCGATACGCCTCGACCACGTGCGGCGCATGATGCTCGTGAGATTTGTGTTCCACCTCGCCCAATTCCGCAAGAATGGGGTACGGCCGCCTCATCACACGGGCAATGTTGAGCGTGCGAACCTTCTCTGCCAACTTGGCCTGCCGCTCACGCAGGACACTGTCTTCGGTGGCGCCTCTCGACTTGAGCGACCCGGAATCAGCCGAGCGATCCACGTCCGTAAACTCTGGCTGATGGTGAGTTCCAATGCGGCTGGGCGTGCCAATCACTGATCGCTGAAGCATGGAGGCTCCCAGTACGCTATTTCTGCCCGTTCGCGCCGGCGCATGCGACTTTCTTCGGGAACGTCCGAAGCCACCTTGGGATTCGCGAGCCGCCGCAGCTGAGTCTTGGCGGGGTTTGATACCGAAATGTTGGTAGATGCGCCTGCGTTGGGCGTCCCACTCCATAGCCACGTTATCCTCGAGGAAGTTATCAAAGTCGCGAACGGACCGTTCCAAGCCGTCCGAAATCATATCGAGCGTTGTCTTTGTTTGCAAATTGGACAGGTATGTCTCGACATCGATCTCGCTCGGGGCATATCCGTGAGTGCGCTCAACTCGGCCTCCCTGGACATCCAGCATGCCGAGGTCCTTGGCAGCTGTGCTAGGATCGACTCCGGACGCAGCAAGAAGATAGTGAGCCTTGCCGTCGAGGGGCTTCTCATTCTGCTTCGACTGGAGCTTTCGTAGCCGGTGTCTCAAATCACCCAGGCCGAGCTCCAGACTGGGCAGATCTTCCATGTTCGTCTTGATGCCGCCATCCTTTTGGGTTTTGGCAAACAAGCTGTCGAAGTAGGCTCCGGCGGGTTGCTGAGGCTGAGCATTCTGGGGTTGTGCCGTCTGAGTTGATGCGCCCCAGAGACTGCCACCCGGGATTCCGGGGTTTTGTTGAGACTGTTGTGCAGTATTGGCGGCCATTGTCGACCCGAATAGAGAGGGCTTCGCAGTCGTTCCACCCAAACCACCTGCCTGCTGTGTCGTCGTAGCTCCGCCAAACGGGGAACTAGCTGTCGATGCCCCAAAAGCGATGGCTTCTGTTGTTGCTGCTGCTGCTGCTGCTGCTGCTGCTGCTGCCCTTGAGGCTGCGATCCAAACAGCCCGCCTCCTGTCGCACCCGTCGTCTGATTTTGTGTGGATTGCCCAAACAGCCCACCACTAAGAGTTCCCGTTTGTTGGTTTCCCCAAACAATCCTCCCGCCGCGGGCTTATTCTGTTGCTGAGCACCGCCGAACAGCCCACCGCCAGATTGAGCCTGCTGCTGATTCTGCGCAGGCTGTCCGAACAGCGAAGAGCCGCCTCCGCCAGCAGTAGACTGCCCGAAGAGCGACATGATGCCCTGGTGTCTGGCCGTCCTTCGAGAACTGTTTTCGAAAGGGGAGCACGAAATTTGGTTGGCCAAAAGCAATCAATCAATCGACGCGGTTAGGAAAGAGGGCGTCGGTCGTAGGTGTGTGGGATTCGAGATGTTACCAAGTAATTCACCACGCGCGAGCGTGAGTGCTTTAGAAGACTTGGGCGATGGACACAAACAAGCTGGATTGATTTATTGTTTTTCAAGAAGCTTGAGAAGCTCGAGCCAATAGCAATGAGCAATGAGCGTAGGTGGATGTCAGTGGTGTTGTGTCAGGCGGCACCGAGTCCCACTTCTTTTTATCCCGTTAAGATGTCAGGTTGTGAGCAAGGTGGGCAAACCTCCTCCTGCTGATGAAGATTCACGCGGAGCTCTCCGTCAAAGTTTGTCTTCGACTCAATCACAGAGTTCAAGCTAGTACGGGGTTTGGGTCAATTGAGCAAGAATCGAGATGCCGAATATTTACATATGCGACCTTGCCTTGCCATATTAAAATTGCCACATCTACCCTATCTCCCTATATTGAAGCGACATGAACAAAGTGTGATCAAAGTTGATGCCCGGAATCGTGATGCCAGCCTACATTCCAGTACCATGCCCCATTTTCCGCTCATCCAAATGCAACAATACTACGGAAAACACGTCGTCTTTTTCCATCACGAAACACATCATCTGCCTAGGCGTCTCCGCCAAACTCGCCAGCCCATTTCGCCACAGCGCAATCAATCTTCTTGCGGTACAACTGCTGCGACTGGCACATCTCCAGGAAGACTTCATACTTGGCATTGAGCAGTGTCTTTTCGCCCTCGTCAATGCCCGGTTCTACCAGGCGACCGCGCTTGCTCATTCGATCCATAATATCCCAGAGAGTCTCAGGCTCGGATCCTTCCTCCCTGTTGTGGCTAGCTGCTTTGGCTCCCAGCATGGCTGCGCCGTGCACGACAGCGGCATGGACATATCGTGGAATGAGCACCGGCATGTTGCAAGTTGTGGCGAGGAGGTTCATCAGAACCGGGTTCTGACACTGTGATCCGGACATGAAGATGGAGGAAATCTCGTGGCCTGACTTGTTCATCTGCTCAATGATTTGGCGGGTCTGCATAGCAATGAATTCCATGGTGGCGTAGTACCAGAGAGCCATATTGTCGGTACTCTTGTCGCTGTCGAGCCCGATCATGGTGCCTTTCATGTTGGGGTCAGCGATGGGCGATCGATTACCCCACAAGTCGCCGTAGAAGAAGTGGTGACGGCCGAGGTAGGAAATCCCCGGTGCATCCTGCTTCCCGACCATGTACTCGAGATGGGCGTTCAAGAAGTCGTAAATGTGCTTGTCTTCAGCCTTGGCGAGCGCGCACGTCTCGTTGTACGCGGGATGGATGTCGAGCATATGCCGCAGGAGCTCACCAGTGGCGGATTGACCACCCTCGGCAAGCCAATAGCCAGGAAGCAAAACGTCTCGGTACGGGCCCCAGACACCAGGAACAAACACAGGATCCTTGGACATGGCCAGATGGCACGTCGATGTACCGGCAACGGCCGCCAGACGCGTGAACGCTTGCGACAAGTCGTTGTGAGGCACGTTGGCGTTGAGCTCATCGTCTCCGAGGTCGACTTTGGCACCAACAGTACCGATCCAGCCAGCGTAGGCGTCAATGACACCACTTCCTACGGCAATTCCCATAGGAAGACCGAGCTGATAGGCAGCTTGGCGGCTCAGAGTTCCAACCGATTCACCGGCACTGTAATACTTTCCACTCTGTGAGCAGCGCGTTAGTATTCGGGTTTGGAAGAGCAAATGCGTACTACGGGCAGTCAGTTCTTACCACACCGTGAACACCACCCATTCTCTCGAAGTTGTCCTTGGCCAGGTCACCAAGGCCAATGGTGTCGAAAAAGTCTTCCTGCCAGCCCTTGTCACTGTTGTCTACGCCAACGGGAACGTAGCCTTGCTTGCAGACAGTGCTGCAAAAGCTACGAGCCTCATTACCAGTAGCCAGGTGAGTGAGAGCATCGCCCAAATCATAGAATTTGCAGCGAGCAAATTGCTCGGCAGGCATGTTGTTCTTGAGCCAGAGAATCTTGGGGATCTCCATTTCGATGCTCATCTTGCCGCCCACATATTTGAGGAGCTTATGCTTTGAGTTATTGATCAGTTCGGTCTCATTCACGGGTCTGTGATCGAGCCAGAGAATAACGTTGCGATCGTGGCCATCGTTGGCAAAATCGGGGCCAGTGACTGCGACAGGCTCATCCGTGTCGGTAGAGAAGACAGCGAGGGAGCAGGTAGCATCGAAACCGATACCTTTGATGTGGCTTGGATCGACATTGGACTCGCTGACAACACGACGGACACATTCGCAAATGCACTGCCAAATGTCGGTGGTTGATTGTTCCTGGAAAGAATTGCACGGTTAGGATACAGTGAGGTCTGAGCATATGAGAAAGACCATAAGACACTGGATGTTCTCGCACGTACATAGTATCCCGTCTCGGGTTGCCATAATTTGATATTCTCAGACGCGAGCGCCTTGATGTCACCTGTCTCATCAATGATGCAGGCACGAGCAGAGCCGGTACCAACGTCTACGCCGATATAGAAGTCCTAGCAGATGAAAAGTAGTTCAACGTCAGCCAATTGCATTTCCTAAGCTCAATGCTCCCGCCCATGAGCTCAAAATAGCTCATGACAACCAAGCTCCTCTTTCAACAACTCAAAATGTTTGTGTTGGCGGGGTGGCAATTACCGAGACATTGGGGGCCTGGACAAGGGGGTAAACCGTCAGTATTAATCGTCCGTGTCGTAGCAAGATCCATGTTGCAATGGAATCGAAGAGGTTTGGGCAAAAAAAAAAAAAAAAAGGCCAGCTCGGAAAGATTTTGGAGAGACAGTAAAATCCGCCGTCCAGAGGGTGAGACTCACTCCATAGGCTTGATGGGTTTATGGTGAGCGAACATGATTGTCCTGTTCGGTTGAGCTCCCAAGCTCAACGTACGCTTCAGCTACAATTCTCGGCGGGGGTCGGTGGCGTTTGCAGAAATATGTCTCTGCAATTCGAGGCTCCTTTACGGGGTGTTCGGATGCTCAAAGATGCTGCAGGTAAGTGAGCCGTGGTGTGGGTGTGTGTGGTGTGTGGTGTGGCTGAATGCAGCTGTCTTGTCTCTGCGGCTTGCTGAACAACGAATTGGACTGACAATTCGGAGTATTGACGATGAATGGTGGAAGAAACAAAGAGTGACGAAAGCAGTTTTCTTGTGGCGGCGACAACCTGGATGCACGAGACTTAAAAAGTCAAGAGGAGCCGAGCGTTGGCTTTTTTTGGTCTTGTCTGGGATCTGCGCGAGCTCTGGCGCGTTGTGGAGGACGATGACGGCAGTGGACACGATGGACGGATTGTTCGACTCCACTCACTTGATGATACAACCCCACTGTACATACTCTGGACACGCCCCGCGGCTCGCACCTGGGGCATCTGGGGCATCTGGGGGCATCTGGACGGGGACAGTGACAGCGGGGTTCCAGTGGTTCAAATGCACCGGGCCCGCTGCCGCCGATTGCGGCACGCTCAACTGCCCCTTGTCTTGCGGAGTACGGAGTTACTACGGAGTACTCGGCTGCAACATGAATTCATCCATACTCACCGCCCTTGCAGCAACTAACCCATAATGTCGTCCGTCCTCTTGCACGATCGGCACGCAAGGCGGACCTTGACGGATGTGCTGTTGGATATCGCAGCCTCACATCTTGGGCATCAATCACTTTTCCAGCCTTCCGCACGCGTCGTTTGATATCGCGATCCGTGCTTTACCCGAGCTGAGGACTTTCTTTAAGGTTTTTGACTTGATCAGGCAAGCAGAAGTGGAATATAGTGGCGGTTCTCCGGTAGCATACTACATACAAGCTACCACATGAATCATGCAAAGTTCAATAAAGCAAAATATCACATGCTATGCTATCATCAGCCTCATCCCAACTCATCAGACGTCATGAAACTTCGTTGCAGGAGAGAAAATCCCCGCGGGCATTTACTGTTCCTCGTGTGCGGCCTCGTCGTGCCGACTATCTACTAATATGACGACGGTGATGGTGGCGGCGTATGCTTCTCGAATGGCGCAGGACATGCTGTGACGGTTAGCGAGACCATGGCTCGGGTGTCGAATATGAATGGGCAAGACGGTGAAGTGCATGGTTGAGGAGTGAGAGCAAAACAAGAGACACACACCAAGTCTTCCGTATATCAGCCACCACCGCGCTCAGCCCCCAGTGAGAGCACCACGCCCTCGCCAACACCTCATTGTCCGCCACACCATACGCCTCCACAACCAGGACCTTCTCGTCGTCGCCGTCCTCGTCGTCGATAAAGTCCAGCTCGTCGTTGAAACCCATGTTGTACAGCGGCGGCGCGGGACTCGAGCGCGCGCTCGCAGAGACGCCATCCCGCAATTTCTTGTAGTAGAGGCCGCCCCAGTCTCGCACCCTGACTACCTCGTCTGCCTTGACGACTCTGTATATGTAGTCGAAGAAGAGCGGGTGTGGAGCCTGCGAGCACGGCCAGCCCATGACAAAGTTGACGTCGTACATGAGCCGTAGGGCCACGATACACCGTCTATGGCGAATTGAACGGTTGCGTCAAAGAGGCGCGGTCCATTGACGTACGTGTCTTCTGCCATGGTGACGACGGGCTTGAATCCCACGAGCTCGATGCGGACCGTGTCGACGGCGAAGCTATCCTCGTCGGGCACAACGAGCGTGTAGTCTTGTACGGGGTAGGCCTGCGCCGCTGGGCCGAGACAGTCGGATCGTTCCGCCATGCTTTCCACGTCTTCGGGTCCAAGTCTTCGCTCTTGGTGTTTGGGACGCCGTGTGCGGACGCGCGCGATTTGAGAACGGCCCAGGTCCGAAGTCGGTCGGCAGGGGCCGATCCAGCCTGCCACAGCGTGGCACGTAGGCGCGAGAACCTTCCCGACTATGCAAGCTGCTGACCAGTAGGTATGACTATTACGATACTGAAAGCCGCTTTGGGGTGCGTGTGCGAGAGCAGCGCGAGATGGTCGGTTGCCTGGTCTGGATCTAGATCGATGAGCGTGTTCATAATAAGAAACGGGAACGTGGGCTACATATTTCTCAGCATCAAGTCAGTCTTTGTGATGTCTTGAACTTGGGGAAAAAAAGGGGAGGGGCGACAGGATGTCAACGGGGCACAACATACGCCAGGCAGAACAAGACCGCTGAAAAACGCAAATGCATCCGAGCTTATAGAATCCAGCCGGAATTCCTCGTCATGCAGCCGGAGGTTCTCCATGGTGCTGTTCAAGTTCGGCCACTTCATGGCCTGCGCAAACTTTTTCAGAACCTTGACTTGTCTCTTTTTGAGCTTATATCGGAGGTTGGCTGGTTGTATGTTAGCAAAGGGCATGACGCTGAAGCAAACCTCGATTTAAGAAGCAAATGTGGAAATAATAGAGGAAGGGAGGAGAAGGGAGGAGAAGGAGGAATTTCGCAACGGCCAAGGCCCCAACATACTCTGCTCAGCCGTCCCCCAAACCCATCAATTCTCACGTTCTCCTCCACCTCCTCGCCAAAGCCAGGTTCCACCGTATCGTCGGCGGAATCTGCCCCAGCAGCTTTTCCTTGGCCCACTCCCCATGCTGCCGCGAGTGAATTCGCATGTCCAGCTCAAGACTCAGCAGGAGCTGATGGAAAAACTTGCGGTACACCTCCGGATTCACAAACTCCGAGTTGAAGATGAACCTCGTGACAACCTGATTCTTGGCCTCGGTGAAATCAATCCAGTCTGGGCGGGACAAAACCAGTAGCAGGTCCGTGATTTGCTTGTCCAGCGTTCGATGGGGGTTGAGGATGCGGTCGGGGTCGCGGAGGATTCGCTTGTACAGGATGCGGTAGAGGAGGTTCTCGTCGTCGTCTTCCAGGCCGGCTTGAGTTCTCGCAGGCGCTCCATGATGCGGTAGAGATCCATCGTTCGAGGGACCACGCCAGAGTCACGGAGGGCAATGGTGGGGAGGAGCTGCTCATGGAGACCCATTGGTTTAGGGTTATGGTTCCGGGCGCGCGCGCCGTAGAGGAACGCGCAGCTGGGTTGTTCGAGGGTTTCCCATGCGTGAGATGCTCGCCCTGTACCCTGGAGTCGCAGTGTCATGAGGGGGTCATGGAGTCGTGGATGCTGGCGCCGTCGGTGTCGTCGGCGTTGGCACTGGATGTAGTTGTGTATAGAGCGTAGTAGTGCTCCGGGGCATGGGGATGGACCTCTTGTTTCCTTTATAAACGGGTGCTCCTCGAGCAATGAGTTCCATGGCATAAGGAGGCGGCAGGTCCTCCTCGTTGGACAAGCCTGGCGGAGGCCACTGCGTCAAGGCCGGCGGCTCAGGAGTTTCCAACCGGTTCTTCTGCCTGGCCCCGGGGCTATCCAACTCGTCTTCTTGCTCAAGCGGTTTCGGCCGTCTCGGCCGCCTGCGAGAAGATTTTGGCCCATTATCTATCGGCTGGACCACGGACTCGATCGTCCGGCTTTTCTTGCGTGGGATTGGAATGCTTTCTCCGTCCACTCTTCGTGGGGTGCCACCACTGCCATCGCCATATGCTCGTCTAGAGTGATCTCCCCATTGAGAGCACTCTTTCTGGTCTGTCGCTTGACTTTCACCGGCGGGACCTCTTCGATGACCTGTCTCGACGCCTTGGATCTCAGCTTGGTCTTGTCCTCGGTCGCCGAAGAGCTGTTGTCGCGATCTCGAAACACTTTCTCCTTGGCTCGTGACGCTAAGCTTTTGGCGCGTAGGATGCCGCCAAAAGACCCTTCTTCTTCTTTTAATATGCTTTTCGTCGTCCATGTTGACATCGAAGCGTCGGTCAGCTCCCGGCTACTTTGGTGTAAATCGCTTTCCCCAGTCTCAGCGCGCGCCGTGATGGTGTGGTGAGGGTGATGGCGGATTGTACTCGCCGCCTTCGTTGCGCTTCAAGAGCTCGAGACCACAGGCACGGCATGTGAGGACGCCTCCAAAAGCAGAAAAACCGTATATCTTTTCTTCTTGGACACGGCGCCTGCGATGACGGCGTGATCAGAAACACACAAACGATTTCGTCTGATACCTCAATTGACCAAAAGAAGCGCCTGTAATCCGTACAGCGTGGCGCCCTTCGTCCTGTGGTGCCCAGATGGCCTTCTTGCATTACCTTTCCTTGCTTCGCATCCAATGCCCGACCTCATAGTCCAACTCCCGCCCCGGATCACCGCTTTGCGCAGGGATTCACACCCGAATGAGGGGCGCAGGTTGTGTGACAATGAGTTGCAAACGCGACAATGCCTCAGGTGCACTCATTGAAGCTCTCATCCGTACCGTGTCAATAGAAAAGCCCCTGCTGCTGTTAAAGAAAGGAGCGGCGCGGGAAGAACAATCTAGGCGGTCAGAAGGGGAAATATGAAATACGGATTAAAAGGGACTGCAAACAAGACCGGCCACCTGCTCTCCGTCCGCTTCGCAAAATGTGTATGCAAATCAATGCAGGGAGGGCGGCGAAGGCTACATTACATGTTTGTTGGATGGTTTCGGGAGGGATCAGATGTCGGATTCCGCGGCCTGCAGGAAGGAGGCTGGGTTTGGGCAGCCAGCGGGGGGGTCGTGGACTTCTGTCGGGCAGGCGAGGGTCCAATCACGGCGTCGAGACGCATCAAGTCCCATGCACATACGGAGTACAATGTACGGACTACATACTCCGTACATGATGGGGAGGATCCCCGTCGACAACACTTCTACCGAGTGTCAGTTGATGCTTTTGCGGCGCCATCAAGCTGCTCGACGACCTGCCGGTCTCTGCTTATTCTCTGGTGTTCTCTCGTGTTCTCGCGTTCTCGCGTTCTCGCGTTCTCGTGCTATATCGTTCACTGTTCATGTTTCAAATATTGGCCCAACTGTTCAATCGGCTGGTGGAAGCAGATGTACAAATTAGCTATGGCTCAGACAAGTCACCCTCAAGAACCTTCCACCTTCCGCGACAACCTCTACATCCAGAAACTATCCACCACTGGCTTCTCACAAGCTACTCGGCTCAATGTACAGGAAATTCACGTGTGTGTTGAATGCTTTTGCTATTACTCCAACTCCAAAAATCAATGCGGCACGCAACTTCGCCGACTTGAATCACTTCAGCTCGTCAGAAATGACATCTGTGCCATTGTCATGGCCTTGGTCGAACTTTGCCAAGGCTTTTGGTACTGGAATGAGAGAATCGAGTCAGCATCATCAGCCTTGTCCGAGTCGCGTTCGAGACTTGATCTGTGTGGGCTACTGAATTTACCTGCAATATAAAATTGACAAGCAACGCTACCATGAGCGCAACGCTAATGATCAAAGGACCAAACATGTTGTCGAAATCTTTTCCACTTCTCTCAGGATCATGCCTCTTCGCACATTGAGCATGTAGTAGCCCCAGAGCCCCGCGAATCCAGCAATCACAATATACACCGCCCCCATGACTTCTGCGACAAGACTCTTGCCAGCAGCAGAGTACAGGGCCAGGGCAATCGTGCCTTGCAGGATGCCAATGTGTTGCCACTTGAGGAACGTTCGCTCATTTGCCAGCCAAACTTTGGGCTCGACCTTCAGCTCGCCCATGTTCTTGATCCATTGCTTAGGCTCCACGACGCCTTCCGGGAGCTGAGCCTTCTGAGCACGCTTGGCCCTGGCATATTTCGAGAGCGACAGGCCTGGCAGCACGGATGATAATGTGCCATAACCCCCACGGCTCTGCGCTGGCTCGTTCTGCCGCTGGGCGTTGCTGGACTCGCCCTCTTCCTCTTCGGTGTTGATCGCGCCGCTTTTTCTTCTCAGCGACGTTGAAAGTGCAGCTTTGGAGTCGGCCGCCATTCGATCCGCAAGATACGACTTACCAACGGGAGAGCTCTGGGCGGCCCTATATGAGCTGCGGACTGTGCCAATCAAGCTTCCAACAGCCTGGACATCATCTGCTCTCTGGGCTCGCCTTTGCTCTTCTTCCTCAAAAGCCTTCTGGGGTCCTTGCGGATATCCGTCTCGAGATCACTCAGCCAGAACGGCAAATTGTTCACGTGGTCCTCGAATAGCGACGCCACGCCGTGAACGAACTTGGAAAACCTTGGTGTGGGATGCACCAGATGCGATGCCATAAGATCCTCGATCCATGCGGGCCTCTTTCTGTTGCCGTCCTCCTTGAGCTTGATGTCGAGTACAGCAAAGGGAAACCTGGAAACCTCGCTCTGGTTGATGTTCCGGAATGGATACGTCATGCTGCTGTTGTCAATGTCATCTCTATGCCAGTCATTGGGGTTCCGACAGGGGCGCTCTGGATCCAGTGTGTCTTCGCGGATGAAAGCAAGGTTGGTGTCAATGGAGATGCGGACGCGATCATCCAGCGGCTTTTGGAAAGCCGTCCGGACGTAATTGGCTCGCAGAACAGGGGAGAGCTTCTTCTGTTTGAGAAAGTCCTGAATCTTAGCCACAGTGTTCTTGTAGCTTTCGATTTTGTCTTCGGCTTGGCCCTGACGTTCCATCTTTTGCACGCTCTTCTCCATTGCATACTCTCCATCAATGAAAGGCTTGACCCATTTGTCCTTGATCGTGAATTTGTGTTCCTGGCTCATGCCCTTGGCGTCGGTGCGCTTTTGCTCGACAAAAATCTCGGGTCGGGTGTTTAATTGTCCATACCAGCGCAGCCGGAGAGAAGACGTTTCCGACTGGCGATCAACCTTTTCAGAGTACAATTCGAATTGTCTATTGTCGAAATACAGCGACGTCACCGCAGGCGAGTCGTTGCCATCAACTTCTTTGGAGGTCTGGTCGCTGTAAACAAGGGCAGGGAGTCGTCGGAGAATCAAGGTTTTGACCTCGAGCAGGTTATCGAGGTGAACCCAGACTATACGATAAGCTCAACATCAGCAAAACGCGGCGATGGAAGATCAGGAATTCAAGTCCGTTGTCAAATGAATCTTACACTTGTGGGAAGTATACCGCTCTCCATTGTGTGTCTCGCCCTGGTTATCCAGGTCCAATGGCGCAGCCTCACCCTCCAGCCGTTGCCTGATGGCGAAGTACATGATGGATAGTTTGTTCAGCAAGGAGAGTATCCTTGCTCCGAGTTGAATGGTCGCTGGGCCAGGCTGAGCTGCATCATGGGCCGGACCTTGTATCTATCGCCGCGTTTACGGTCATGCTTTTTGACGATTTTCAGAAACCCCGTGTAGTTGATGCTGCTGTACTTCTTAAGCTCCTTGACCTCATTGGTGATGTCATCCAGCTCCTTCTCGAGCGCCTTGAGTTTTGCGGCGTTGCTATCTCCACGACCGGCTTCTTTGTCGCCCTCGGCGGGCGCCAATTCCTTCAATTTGTCAAAGGCAACATCTGCCTGCTGCTTCAGAGCGTCGACCCGCTCCTGCTGGAAACGAGCCACTTTCTCCAGCTGGACATTGAAAATCTCTTCGCAGAAACGGTTCTCATCGTCTTCGGTCCAAGGTACGGAATCGTCATCGAACTTGTCCTCGTGAAGCAAGGACTTCAGCTTGCTGTAGTCAATGTACTTGTCCTTCCATGGCGCATACACGGCCTGCCGGAGAGTCTTGCCAAATCGCATAATGAGCAGTCGAGGCTAGTCCAGCAGCTAAAGATCGGTTCAACGCAATAAAAGCTAACGCGGAGAGGGCTTAGAAGACTCGGGATAAAGGAAAGGCAAGGCAAGGCAAGGCAAGGCAAGGCAAGGCACGCAAGACGAAAAGAAACCAGGAGCGGCCAGAAGAAAATTGGTAAAGTCGGTTTCCGACCTCGACACGGGCGGCCAGAATGCAGCTAGAGCTTGAAAACAGGACCAGCAGCGTTCGCTTGTTGCTCGGTACGGCTGGAGAAGGAAGAGTTCAAGAGAGGGTCGGACAACGGAGAGGGCCAGTTGCAGCCGATTAATTGCCCTATCAACGGTACGAATTGGGCACGTGCCGCTCGGGGTCCAAGGCTTCACTGCAAGCACGGAGAAAGGAAGGTCATTATTGATCTGCTGGCACGGATTACAGAGAACAGAGCAGGTTCGGCTCACGCAGTCTTATTGATCAGATAACACCATTGACATGCATGCAAATTGACCAACAAGCCATGCCGGTACGGTAATAACCAAACCCGCGACCTCGGATGACCACTGCGTGGAGACAAGTAAAGAACGTCTACATACGGAGCTGAAGTGGTACTAAAAGGATTAGGTAATGATAATAGTTAATTACTATCTAAGCTAGCTATAGTGGTCCTATAATTATTACTACCTTAATTACCTAAGCTATTTCTCTACCTAATAGGCTAGCGGAATTTTATAATAGTATTAACCCTAATACTACCCTTTATTATCTTAATACTTTATCCTTCTCTAAGTCTATTTAATCTATAGTTCCTATTTTACTAAATCCTAAGTATTTAGTCTTAGTAGTTAAAGTTTCTTATAGTATAGGATATAGAGTTTTAAGTTATCTAAATAGATTTTCCTTACTATTTTGCCTTCTATAGGCTTAATCTTATAGGTTACTAATAATACCTTTCTAATAACCTTAGATAACTTCCCTAGGTCTTATAAAACTTCCCTTTTAGTTTATTTTCTTTATCTATCTTTTCTTATATAAGGTTTCCTACTTTAAAGCTCTATCTAGGTTTTATAGTATTATTCTAATTATTTACTTTTTATTCTTAAACTATCTCTCTCTTTTCCTCCTAAGAGTCTAGATTTTATAGGTTAGTTTCTTAAATTAGTTCTAGATTATTTATTTCTAGATTCTTAAATTCTAAGGGTTTAAGTTTCTTAATTCCTATATATTTTATAAATAGTTTAAAACCTAGTATTAATATTACTAGACTTATCCTAATACTTAATATATATTTATTATTAATTACTACTATAATACTTAGGATAGCTTAATTCTAAGTATTTAGAGAAACTCTATCTCTCTTAATAGCCTATTTTATTAATTATCCTTTAATAAGTCTTATATTTTATTTTACTAATCCTATTAATAATAGATATAAAACTAGTCTATATATTATAGTAGTCCTATATTTCTCTAATACTACTTAAAATATTAGGTTCTTAAAATATAAACTATTATTATAATAAATTCTTTTAGCTAACTAAATATTAGGCTCTAGCTTTTATCCTAAGCCTATATAACTAAATTACCTATAGCTTCTATATAGGATTATCCTAATATAAACTTTATTATATAGTCTATAGTAATTAGTATATATATATCTCTATTCCTTACTTTTAGTGTAATTAGACCTAGATAGTCTATAGTAACTAGCCCTTATAGTTCTAATATAGTAACTATCTTTAGGTTTACCTAGGGTACTTATAGCCTAGTTTATTAGTATACTAGGTAAGAGTAATAATAAGATTCTATATTTATACTTCTATTTAGCTAAAAGTATCTCCTATAAAGTTTATATATTATAATTACTATTCTAAAATAACCTTTAGTATTATAGGCTTTCTATAACTTCTCTAGTACTCTATCTAATAGTATATACTTTACTAATAACTTATTAGATTCTAAATAATATAAAGTCTAGTTAAAGATCTAATATTTTAAGGATTAATAGTAAATAAGTTTATATTATTTTATTAGGATAGTTTAGTAACTAAAAACTATAGTAAATAAGATCTCCTTATACTAAGTTAATATAAACTACTTATAAAGCTCTTAGAATAACTTCTTTATTATACTATTATCTAAACTTCCTCCCTCTAGTAATACTAAAGTAGTGTTTATTAAAACTAAAATTAGTTAATCTCCTAAAGCTAGTGTAATATTAACTCCTATTCTCCTATCTATAGAAATTAGGTTTAATCTTAAATAGTCTAGTATCTAAGATATTCTATCTATAATCTTTATAATCTTTATAGTATTTAGATAGTAAATATATTCTACGTTTAATTCCTAGAGTATATTTACCTATTATACTACCTTTCTATAGACTTCTAATATATTTACTATTAAATTAATAATACCTTTATAATCTATATATACCTTTAATAGATATAGTAAGTAATTAAGTAACTATCTTATTTCTTTTAAACTTACTATAATAGTAAGTATCTCCTTCTCTAGCATAGAATATTGTTTTCTATATCTCCTAACTAATATAATATTTATATAATAATTTATACCTTTAAAAAGTTAGTATTTATAATACTTATTCCTAGTTTAGTGTTTTCTATCTAGAATAATACTCCCTATTCTAGTATCTAAAGTATCTATAGCTATATAGAATTATATCCTAGTCTAGCGCTAAATATAGTATTTACTTAGATACTTTTATATATCTTTAGTATTAATTATTATGCCTCTAGTGTTTACTCTAGCTTCTCTCTTAAGATTTTCTCTTTTTAAATTAATAGCTTTCCTAATCTTATTATCTTAGATATTTTATAAAAGAAAGCCTTTTTAATAGTAATTACTAGATTAGATCTTCTAGGAATAAATTTTTATAAAAATAGCATTAGGTAAATAAGTATAAGTACTTTATCCTATAACTAGGGTAGTTATTCTTTAAAATACTTAGCTAAGTTAGCAAATCTATTATAATATTTATATACTAGCCTTATTTTCCTATCTTCTAAAGAGTCTCCCACGTACTTAACCTTAGAGGTAAATAAAGTAGTCTTATATTTACTTAGTCTAATTAGAGCCTATGTAATTCTTAGGAAGTACCTTTTCTAGAGAAAATTAAAGTAATCTTCCTATATTTCTAAACCTAAGTAATAATTATTAATATAGATAGAAAATAAAGTATATAGATCTTCTATATAGCTAAGAATTAATTTACTTTTAGTACTATCTTAGAAAAATAGATATCTAAAGGTTAGATCCCTAAACCTAGTATAAGTAGCTAGGGACCTATTAAGCCTTAAGCTATATTATTATAGTAATATATTCTATTTAGCCCTAAGAAAGTTATTTTATATTTATCTAGTAAATAGATTCTAATTACCTAAAACCTATTTAAAGCATTAGTCTAAGATAAAATCTAGGATTAACTATAATAGACTAAATCTAGATTAGCCTCTATATTATAATATAGGTAACCTAACTTAATAGTCTTACTATTTATATCTCTATAGTTATAAACTACTTAAAAACCTTTTATCTAGGTTTTAGAGTAAAGATTATTAGCATTACCTATTCTAAATTCCTATAATAGATAATTCCTACTCTTTCTATTACTAGAAACACCTATTTTAAAAATTATAATATATAGCTAAGTACCTAAATTATTTACGCTTACTAGGTTTTGCTCTAGGATTAATAGGATATAATACTTAAGGATATCTATAGTATAAATATCTTTAAGCTTAGAAATAAAGCACTCTTTAAATATATAATATAATTATATAATTATTATTTATTAATTATTAGTTCCTATATAGTTTCCTAATATAATATATAAGTTCTTAAACTATAAAATAATAGTTTTAGGGGATAAGGATAATAATAGTTAGTTTATATAGAGATTTTAGAATTAAAAGGGTAGCCCTTAATTTCCTATTTTCCTATATAAATTAGTTCCTTAGTCTATCTTATCCTATCCTATATACCTATTTTATCCCCTATAGTATATACTAATATGTTATTCTTTAGAGGTAATAAAATAGCTAAGTCTATAGAATACTACCTACTAGTCTTAGTTTCTCCTACTAAGTTATGTAACTTCTTATTTATATAGGGATTTTTGTTTTTAAGGGGCCCTTTAGTATCCTAATTTTACATATAAATTAGTGTATATATATGTCTAATTATGTCTAACTTATATTAACCTCCTATTCTATACCTAAGTCCTCTAACTACTATAACTTATCTTATACTTCCTAAGTTAAAACTTCCTCTTAGCTATTTATATAGTGTTTTCTATTCCTTTAGGTAAACCCTTAGTTTTTAGTTTTCCTATATAACTTAGCTTTTCTAGGTATCCTTCTAAGTTTAGTTTATGTTTATCTAGCTATACTATCTAGGTTAATCTAGCTAGTATTCCTAGGAGGTCTAGCTATTCTATCCCCTTATTTTCTATTATATCTAATAACTTTTATTATCCTTAAGTTCCTCCTTAATCTTATCTAGTAGCTCTAACTTTATAGTTCTATAGGAAGCGTTTTCTCTCTATCCCTTCTCCTAGGCTTCTTTATAGTATTTAATCTAACTTTATATAATCTTCTATATACTTACTATTTATCCTAATAATATTAGGTTAGTAGAGTAAGAGGTAAGTTATTTTATTTTTATCTTATTAGTAACCTTATTAGTAAAGCTATTTATTTTATAAATATAAAGCGGTTTCTATAGGACTATAGCATTAGAGATTAAAGTTATCTTATATCCTTCTAATAAAGTTATTTTATTACCTATCTTAATTACTATACTAACCTTATTAAAATTATCTAATCTATTATTTCCTATATTTATTCTCCCTATTCTAACTTTTACTCTCTTACTATTTATAAATACTTTCTATTCTTCCTCTTTATCTAAGTAAGCACTTCCTTATTTTTAGTTTTAGTAATACGTTCTTCTAATATTCCTCCTTCTAATAGATATATTATATCTAAGTTCTATTTATCTTCTATTTATAGCTTAATTCCTTATCCTTATCTAGTAGTATTAGATTAATTATTAAACCCCATGAATAATTACTAGTAATATTATTTATAGTCCTTATTTTTTAAACCCTTCTTATCTATTTATTAATATATCTATATATTTATTCCCTTAGTATTTCCTTAACTTCTTCTAGGATTTCTTAATTATTCTCTATAAACTCTATAGGTTCCTTAGGTCTAGTTCTCTTAGGAAGTTAGCCCTATTTATTAGATCTCTAAAATAAATCTAGGTATAGGTAAATTAGTAAAGTCTAAGTAACTCTATTTACTCCCTTAATAACTAACTTATTATTTATATAATATTCTATAGCTTCTATTCTTCTTAGCTAGACCTTACCTAGTAATATATCCTAGTCTTACTAAACTAGTATAATATAAAATTTTACTAGAGCTAGGATTCCCTAGTAATAACCTATAGGTAAGAGTATAATATAATTAGGTATTTTATATTATTTACTATTTAAATAACTTATCTCTCTTAGAGTTAGACTACTAGGAATCTATATCTTACTAGATAATTTTTGCTTACTAGTTCTATACTAGACCCTCTATTAATTAGGACTAAGTTACACTAGTATCCCTTAATATATATTATAATATATCCTAATATTATTACTATATCTCTATTAGGTTTTATAATATTATTCTAAGTAATTACTACGTTTACTAAGCCTAGTATTATATTAGACTTAAAGGTTAGCTAAACTACTTCCTTAAATAGTTTAATAAGATTTATAATTATAGATTTTACCCCTTACTCTTTATTTTCTTTTAATACTATATTAAATAGCTTAGTTATTAATAAATAATTAGAGCTAGTTAAAGTAGCTAGAGAATGCTTATAGAAACTATTATATTTCTAAGATATTTTCCTAGATTAAATAGCAGAACTTAGTATTCTTTAGTTACCCTAATTTTTCTAACTCTAATCTTTATTTTAGGGTAGAACTTCCTTAGTTAGTGTGTCTTTTATTATTATATCTCTAGATAAACTTAGAATTAATAGGATCTAGGAAGATCCTATAATCCTATCTAAATAAGGTCTTAGAGTAAGTAGTAACCTTTAAATTCCTTAAAAGTTATTTCTTAGACTAGATATATTATATCTAAAGATAACTAATTCTAAGTTTACTCTATATCTTCTATATCTAGAATCTCTTTAACCTAATATTATATTTATTTATCTAGGATAATACCTAGCTTATTAGTTTACTTTATAATCTTTTTACTAGACCCTATATTTATACTATTTCTAGATTCTTCCTTTTACCTTAGCTAGGGTTATAGCGTAGGCAAAATCTACCTTATTCTCCTCTTAAATATAACTTAGGGTCTATAGTTTAGTATAGAAGTGTTAAGTGCTAGAAATCCTAGGTTAGAATAAAACTAGGTAGTAAAATTATCTCTTTTCCTAATCCTCTAATAAAGTTAGATTAATTAGAATTATCTAGTTCCTATTATTAATCTCTCTTTATCTATAGTCCCTCTTAGTTTTACTAATCTTAATATCTTTTAAAATCTTCTAGGAATATTTATCTTTTCTTAAATAATTATATCCTATATAACCCTATTCTTTATATAAGAAGCACTAGAAAAATCTAGATTATATTATCTATCTCCTTACCTAAACTTAACTAATACTAACTTCCTAGGGGACTAGGGAGGATTATTAATAGTGTACCTTCCTTATCTAGTTTACCTATATAGCCTAGATAATTCTCCTATAGCCTATACTTAGAATACTTTAAGTTAATAGATAAGTTTTACTATTTATTTATCCCTTTTAACTTAGGCTTTAGAGGCTAACTTATCTCTTTTAGCCTATTCTTCTATTTATATATAAACTAGGTCTAAATAATCTAGTTTCCTAGGATCCTTACTAAGGTAAGAGATTTTCTCTAAGGTAAATAAGTAATAATTATATAGAATAACTTTAAGATCTAATATTATAAGATCCTATAAAGCTATTCCTAGGCCTATTTATTAGTTATATATAAATAATTTACTACACTCTCCTATAGATAAAGGTCTAAATCTCTATTTACTATATATATTATAAAGTTAGTAAAGAGAACTTATTAAACTTTAGCTCTTACCTTTAATACTAGATATTTAGCCCTTTAAATATAGGTATTTAATATTTCTCCTTCTCTCTTATAAAGTAATAGGCTTCCTATTAAGTAGCTACCTCTAAGAGAGGTTTAGCTTCTTAAATTTCTTTATAAACTTATTCTTAAGAATATCCTACTTTTAATCTTTATAATCTAAGTCTTTATACTAGGTTATAGCCTTCCCTCTTAGACCTTAAGTAAAGTTATAATATACTAGAGTATTAGTATACTTAGGTATATAAGCTATAGTTACTATAGCTAAGTAGTAATCTATATAGTCCTAGGTAAGTCTATCTCTTAAATAACTAGAGAAAGTTATTTCTTTAATAGTATATAATATTATTAGTAAGGGAGGGATATTTATTATAGTAATCTATCTAAATTTACTAGCTTTTATAGTCTTAGGAGATTAAATTAATAAGTTTAGAAAATTTAGTAAAATATCTTTTACTTAGGATAGGATAATTAGTAATTTAGACTCTAGACTTAGGTAAAATAAAGATAAGTCCTTTTCTAATTTAGAGTTAAAGTCTAGGTTTAGGTCTAGCCTTAATTAAGTCTTAAGTAGTAAATAGTTTATAAAAGGAATTAAGGTTAAAGATTTTAGGGAGAGGAAATAAAATTACCTAAATATAGGTAGAAAATTTTTTTTTCTAGTAAAGATAGAAATATACTATAATAATTTCTAGTTAAAAAGTAAAAGCTAGGTTAAACTTAAAACTTATCTTAATAAAGTTCTCTATTAGGTTCCTTAAAGTCTCTTAAAAAGGAAAAGATAAACCTAAGTCTATCTTTAAGGGGAAAACTATCCTAGCTTATTTTACTACTTTCCTTCTTTCCTTTACTAATCTTAACTTCTAAGTTAAGTACTCTTAATCTCTATAATAATTACCTTATTAGACCTTCCTATTTTTAACTTAAAGATTAATCCTATACCTAAAGGTATAGTATACCTAAAGCATTTACACTATTCTCCCTAATTAGGAGATTAGATAAGTAAAAGAATAGAGATAAAAGTAAGGATAAGTAAGGTAAGAGGTTAGTAAGCTTACTACTAGAGTATAGTAGTATAATTATCTTAGTAAACTATAGTTTTTAAAGCTAAGAGGCACTATAAAGCTAACCTTAAAGCATAAGGTTCTGCCCCTTATCTAGAGGTATTACTCTAGCTATCCCTTTACTATAACCCTAATAGGTATTTTAGCCTATAGTTCTAATTTAGTAGTTAATTTTATCTCTATAGTTAGTTATTAATTTATAGTAATAAATATAGTTATAAAAGGTTTAATTAAATACTTTACTTAGATAAGGCCTATATTATATCTAGCTCCTTAGGCTAAGTCTAGTAAATACTAATTACTAGGTTACGTTTCCTAGTCTTAGGTATAATTCTATATTCCCTAAGAAGTTAGAAGATAATCCTACTATTTAAGCTTATCTAGGTTATATTCTCCTCTAGAGGGTAATAGCGTTTTACTAAGTCTAAAAATAGGGGTTTCTAGAGGTTATTTCTTTAGCTTAAACCTAATTTCCTTAGTTCTTTAAATTAGCTTAAAGTGTTCTCTTATCCTAGTATATTTACTATAGGATAAGATACCTAGGCTAAGCTCTAGGTTTATTCTAAGGTTATTTGTTTATTAACTAGATTATTCTATTTTAGGTTCCCTTATAGTTTAGGATCCCTAGTTTAGGCCTTATCTAGGATTCTATTCTTAATAGATATAATGTTCTCTCTCTTAGTATTAGTATTCTAATAAGTATATTCTAGTCCTATAGTCCTAGAACTTATTACCTAAGTCCTATAGTCCTTAGTAATTACTACCTTATTATTTAAAGTAATTCCTAGCTATAGTTAGGATTATTTCTTATCTCTTATTATCCTATATTAGTAACTATAGCTCTAAGGATATAGGCTTATTCTATTTCTAACCTTAGCTATACTCTAGGGATTCTCTGTA
The DNA here is from genome assembly GCA_023650705.1 of Epichloe brachyelytri. Lineage (NCBI taxonomy): Eukaryota > Fungi > Ascomycota > Sordariomycetes > Hypocreales > Clavicipitaceae > Epichloe > Epichloe brachyelytri. The sequence goes on along the minus strand of CP097977.1, from coordinate 4,355,370 downwards.
AAGTATTAGCTTTTTTTTCTTTATTTAATTATTCTTTGTTTATTTAATACTAGTTTTTAAGTTCTTTATTCCCTAGGAAATTATTAACTACTTAAGGTAATTCTAATTTAATAATTAATAGGTCCTAGTCTTATTACTATAAAGTGGTACTAAAAGGATTAGGTAATAATAATAGTTAATTACTATCTAAGCTAGCTATGGTGGTCCTATAATTATTACTACCTTGATTACCTAAGCCATTTCTCCACCCAATAGGAGCAGGCTCCAATCATGGTTGCAGCTGTGGGGCCCAAGTCGGCCCACTGCCACCGCCACTGCCTTCTACTTGTGGCCCTTAGAATAAACTAAAAGATTGGCCGAACACGGCGCAGCTCTCATCATCTACCTTGCTTGCCTTGCACCTTTCCACCCGAAGATGGACTCGGATAAATTGACTTGTCTGTTTCCTTCCGCGTCACTGTCATTGCGACGTTCGGCTCCATCTGTTCCATTTTCATAGCATTTCCGGGTATTTCATTTAAAAATAAATTTATTCACGGTCCAATCATCATGCTTCGTCATCTGTATCCAAATCAATCATCAATCCAAGCGTCAAAATTTCAACCTGAAAGGCATCTGTATCTTGCTGGTATCGTAATGCCATCATCAACAGTAACGTGCAAACTAAATCCTCTTGAGAAAATGTCTAAAAAAATTGAAACCGAAAAACTCCGCTGAAATGATAAAGTTTTGGTTTTGTTCTTCCGTCCTTACTTGGCCTCGACAACACGACCCAAGATTTCCTGAGCCGTGCGCTTCACGATACCGCCGGTAACTGGGAGATTGGTGTTCTTCTCGAGGTACAAGTCCACCTCGCGAGCTGCCATGCGGCCCTCATTGATACCCCTGCAGAAGAATGATGTTAGTAAATGACTTTCGTATAGTAAGTAATGCATGTTGGGGTGCAGACTTACCAGACAATGAGAGATTGACCGCGCCGGGCGTCACCAGCAGCGAAGACACCCTCAATATTGGTGCAATACTTGCCAGGAGGCGTCTTGACGTTTTTGCGTGCGTCCTTCTCAATCTCATCACCCAGAACGCGAGCTTCGGGTCCCAAGAAACCCATGGCAAGGAGGACGAGGTCCGCAGGGAAGAATTGCTGTGAGCCATCAACCTTCTTCATGTCCCAGCCACCGCTGGGTGACTTAGTCCACTCTACACGAATGGTGTTGATGCCCTTGACCTTGCCACTGCCGTCGTCAACAAACTCCTCAGACATGATACAATATTCACGAGGATCCTTGCCCGTGTGCTGACGAACCTCCGTGTGACCGTAATCTACACGATAAATTCGAGGCCACTGAGGCCAGGGGTTGTCGCTGGCTCGCTCCGGTGGAGGCTGCGGCAGCAGCTCGAAGTTGGTGACGCTCTTGGCTCCATGACGGACTGAAGTACCAATGCAGTCATTGCCAGTATCACCGCCACCAATGACAACAACGTTCTTGTCCTTGGCAGTAATGTAGGCATTGTCACCGAGCTCAGAGTCCAGGAGAGACTTGGTGTTCTTGTGCAGAAACTCCATAGCATAGTGAATGCCGCTGAGCTCACGGCCCTTGATGGGAGGTCACGGGCAACAGTGGCACCGGTAGCGATGACAACGGCGTCATGACTGGCTCTGAGTTCGGACAAAGAAGGCTGGCCTACCTCCCCAATGGCCACGCCGGTCTGGAACTTGATGCCCTCAGCAGCCATGAAGTCGGTGCGTCGCTTAACAATGCGCTTGTCAAGCTTCATGTTAGGGATTCCGTACATCAGGAGACCTCCCAGACGATCGGCACGCTCGTAGACAGTGACACTGTGGCCAGCTCTGTTCAGCTGGTCGGCAGCGGCGAGGCCGGCGGGACCGGAGCCAATAATGGCAATGTTCTTTCCAGTGCGAACCTCGGGAGGTTGAGGATCATCCATCCCATCTCGAAACCACGATCAATGATTGCACACTCAATGGACTTGATTCCAACAGGATCTTCATTGATGCCGAGGACGCAGGCGCCCTCACAAGGAGCAGGGCACACACGGCCAGTGAACTCGGGGAAGTTGTTGGTCATGAGAAGACGGTTGAGAGCATCCTTCCATTCGTTTTGGAACACGAGCTCATTCCATTTGGGGATAATGTTGGAGATGGGACAACCAGTCTCGGACTGACAGAAGGATACACCGCAGTCCATGCAACGGGCCGACTGATACTTGAGCTCGTCTTCGTCCAGGCGAGAGCTGAGCTCAGCCCAGTCCTTGGTGCGGGTCGAGGCGGCGCGGTACTTCTCGGCGCGGCGAGCATACTTCATGAAGCCCTTTGTCTTGTCAAGTACCAGCGCTCTCTTCTTTTCCGCCTTGGCATCGCCGACGGCTTCCTCGAGATCCTGCAGCTTCGTGGCCTTTTCTTCCTTCTTGTGCTTCACGCCAGAGACAACAGGTAGGTCGTACTCGGCGCGCTTGGCCTCGGCAGCCTTGGCAGCCTCTTCCTCCAAGACTCGCTTGTAGTCAACAGGGAGAACCTTGACAAAGCGAGGAAGGGCACGGTTGAAGTCGACAAGAATGCGAGCAGCGAGCTCAGATCCAGTGTAGTGGTGGTGATCCTCGACGAGTCCACGGACAAAAGCGATTTCGGTCGGGTCAGTGATCGGCCCGGCTTCAACCATTTCTGTGTTAAGCTTGGCATGGAAATCATTGTGGATGTCCAGGACATATGCGATACCGCCGGACATGCCAGCAGCAAAGTTGCGTCCAGTTCGTCCCAGAATGATGACACGGCCACCAGTCATGTACTCGCAACCGTGATCGCCAACACCCTCAACTACGGCAGTAGCGCCGGAATTACGGACAGCAAAACGCTCAGCAGCAATGCCACGGAAGAAGCAAGTACCGGCAGTGGCACCGTAGAGACAGACGTTGCCGATCAGAATGTTCTCTTCAGCTTTGAAGACTGCTGATCGAGGAGGATAGACAATCAAGCGACCACCAGAGATACCCTTGCCAACGTAGTCGTTGGCGTCACCTTCAAGTTCCAGGGTGACACCAGGTGCAAGGAAAGCGCCGAAGGATTGTCCTGCAGAACCCTTGATATTTACGTGGACCGTGTCCATGGGCAGACCTGCCTCGCCGTATCGCTTGGAGATCTGGTAGGACAGTGACGTGCCCATGGCTCGGTCAGTGTTGACAATATCACATTCAATTCTGGATGGAAGTCCCTTGTCCAGAGTCAACTCGGCCTCCGAGATGAGCTTGTTATCCAGGCGAACGTAAAGTTTGTGGTCCTGCTTTCGCACGTTGAAAGTAGCGACGCCAGGTCGCAGCTTGTGGGCGGGAGTCAGAAGCAAAGACAAGTCAATGTTGGCCGTCTTGTGGGTTCGAAGGTCGTCTCTCATCTTCAAGAGCTCGACATGTCCAACCATCTCGTTGATGGTTCGGAAACCGAGCTGAGCCATAATAGCACGGAGCTCGTTGGCGATATAGTAGAAGAAGTTGATGACATGCTCAGGAGTACCTTGGAACTTCTTTCGCAACTCCGGATCCTGGGTAGCAATACCAACAGGGCAAGTGTTCACTGGACAAGATGTTAACCAAAAACTATTCATGGGAGTTGTATGAATGGGGAGGACCAACAATGACACTTGCGCATGAAAACGCAGCCCATGGCAATAAGGGGGCCGTGGCAAAGCCCCATTCCTCCGCGCCGAGCAAACAAGCAATGGCGACATCACGCCCGGTTCTAAGTTGTCCATCAGTTTGAACAACGACGCGACCACGGAGATCATTCAGAACAAGTGTCTGATGGGTCTCAGCAAGACCCAACTCCCAAGGCAGACCTGCATATTTGATGCCAGTCCATCGAGAAGCACCAGTACCACCATCGTGACCAGAAATAAGGATGTGGTCAGCCTTCGCCTTAGCAACACCTGAGGCGACAATACCGACGCCGACTTCGGAGACGAGCTTGACGGAAACGCGAGAGCGGGGCTTGAGCACTTCAAGTCGTAAATGAGCTGCTTCAAATCCTCGATGGAGTAAATGTCGTGGTGAGGAGGGTGAAATCAAGCCGACACCGGGGTTGAGTGACGGGTGCGAGCAATAGACTTGGAGACTTTATGTCCAGGGAGCTCACCACCCTCACCAGGCTTGGCACCCTGGGCCATCTTGATCTGAAGTTCGTCGGAGTCTGCAAGATAGGCAGATGTGACGCCGAAACGCCCAGATGCAACCTGCTTAATGGCAGATCGCATGGTGTCGCCATTAGGCATGCGTTCAGATCGCTCAGGGTCTTCGCCACCCTCACCAGTGTTGGACTTGCCACCCAGTCTGTTCATTGCGACAGCAAGAGTCGAGTGAGACTCCATGGAGATGGAACCATATGACATGGCACCAGTGCAGAATCGCCTGACGATCTCGGTCCAAGGCTCTACCTGATCGATGGGCACAGGGCGGCATCTTCGAAGTTGAAGTCTAGAAGGCCACGAAGTGTGCAGTTCTTGATTTGCTCGTACTCAGCCTTGGAGTAGGCCTCGTAGGATTTGTCATTCTTGTTTCGTACGGCATCCTGGATGTTGGCAATGGCTGCAGGGCTGTTGATGTGGGGTTCACCACCGTCACGCCAGTGGTATTCACCCGACTCCGGCAGACCCTTGATTCCGACGGTATAGCGAGATGGGAAGCCGCGCTCATGGAAACGGAAAGCATCTTCGGCAATCAGATCAAAGGTCAGACCTTGAATACGCGAAGCAGTACCCTTGAAGCAGCGTTCAACAACAGATTCGTCCAGACCGAGGGCCTCGAAGATCTGAGCACCCTTGTACGAAGCCAGCGTGGAAATGCCCATTTTGCTCATAACCTTCAGAATACCACCATCGCAGGAGTGAATGTAGTTGCGGATGAGTGTTTCGTCAGACAGCTTCTTCTTGATCAAGCGCTCTCGGTTGAGCTTGAGAACACACTCCATAGCGAGATAAGGGTTGATAGCGTCGGCACCATAACCAAGGAGCACACACATGTGGTGAACCTCACGGGCTTCAGCAGTCTCGACCACCAGAGCAACCATAGATCGCCACTTATTGGTGACCAAATGATGGTGCAGCATGCCGGACGCCAGGGCAGCAGAGACGGGAACACGATCAGCAGAGGTCTTACGGTCGGAGAGGACAATGATACGGTCACGAGACTCAATGGCAGCCGTGGCTTCGCTGCAGATCTCATCGAGGTGGTTGATGTAGCCTTGGACGCCCTGAGACTTGGGGAAGGTAAGATCAATGGTCTTTACGGTCCACTCGGGGTAGACAGAGGACATGTTGTTGATGGCATTAAATTCGGGAATGGACAAAATCGGGCTGGGGAGCATGAGGCGTCCACATTGAGAGGCGTCCATTTCTAGCAGATTGCCTTGAGGACCAACATAGCACTCAAGAGACATGACGATGGATTCTCGAATAGGGTCGATGGGCGGATTGGTGACCTGGGCGAAGAGTTGTCGGAAGTAATCATATAGCAGTCGCGGGGCCGAAGTCAAACATGCCAGTGGCGCATCGTTACCCATAGATCCCAGAGCCTCTTTCTCATCAGCGGCCATGGGAGCGAGAAGCAAGCTAACCTGCTCATGGGTGTAACCAAAGACAGCAAAAGAGGATCCTCCTGAAGGAGATGTGCATCAGGTTTGGCAGCAAGGTCCAAGGTGGTCTCAAGCTTGTCCAAGACTTTGGGCATGGTCAAGAGCCCTTGTTAAGCCACGAGCGGAAGTCGTGGCGGTTAGCAACAGCAGCCTTCAGTTCCTTATCGTCGATGATGCGGCCGGCTTTGGTATCGACCAAAAGCATCCTTCCAGGCTGCAACCGGCCCTTCTGAATGACGCTCTCAGGCTCAACTGGGATGGTGCCGACTTCAGAAGCACAGATGATGCGATCATCATCCATGACATAGAATCGACAAGGTCGCAAACCGTTACGGTCCAAGTTGGCGCCACAATACCGGCCATCCGCAAAGGTGAACAACGCAGGACCATCCCATGGCTCCATCTGGCACGCAGCCCATTCGTAAAGGCAGCCTTTTGGGGTCCATGTAGTCATTACCTTGCCAAGCCTCCGGGACCATAAGCATGACAGCTTCTGGCAAAGAAAGCACACCATTTATGGTCAGAAGCTCGAGCACGTTGTCAAAGGCAGCGGAATCAGAACCGCCATCCTCAACAATAGGATACATGAGCTCGAGTTCGTCCTTAAAAATGTCAGAGTTCATGACACCCTCACGAGCGCGCATCCAATTCTTGTTTCCGCGCAGCGTGTTGATCTCTCCGTTGTGGGCGGCCCATCGCAGAGGTTGGGCTCTGTCCCACGAAGGGAATGTATTTGTGGAAAATCGTGAATGAACAAGGGCGAAATGGGCTTCGTAATCGGCGTTGACAAGGTCATGGTAGTAAGAGTAGACCTGCACAGGCGATAGTTGACCTTTGTAGACAATGTTCTTGTTGGACAGAGAGCAAAGGTAGAACCAGTTCTTGAGACCAATGGTGTGAGTAGCACGTTTTCGGAGGACGTACAGCTGTCGCTCGAACAATCTCTCGTCAAACTTCTCTGGATCGGTCATTTCCGGGGCATTGCCAGAGCCGTAGGCAGAGGTGAGAACGACAAAGGGCTGGGCGATGATGGGCTCACGAGACTTTGCCGCAGGGCCAAGCAGAGTCGAGTCGACGGGAGGCCTTCGCCATCCTAGGACCCGAAGGCCCAACGACTCGGCAACATCTTCCAGCTGCCTCTGGGAATCGTCGAGAGTCTCTTCGTCGGGCTTGAAAAACAAGTTTCCTACAGCATATTGGCCGGGAGGCGGGAGCTTAATGTCCTGCTCCTTTTCAAAGTTCTTGATGAAGAACCGATGAGGAATAGATGTCATGACACCAGCACCATCACCGTCTCGTGCATCAGATCCCACGGCCCCACGATGAGTCATGTTGCAGAGAAGATTGCGAGCTGAGAGAATGAGAGGTCAGAGTCGCTGAATTTTTCACACAGCATATTGTTGCAAGGGTCGACTTACCATCGCTGACAATCTTGTGACTGGGCTTGCCCTTGATGTGGCTGAAGTTCACTGCATGAGTCTCTGTTGTTTTCACTGGTGTATGGTTCTTTGCTGGGGACTTACCAAGCGAAGCCGACGCCGCAAGCATCTCGCTCGTACGACGGGTCATAAAGACCCTGCTTCACCGGCAAGGCACCAGCCCATGAGTCATTATTCTCGGTCTGATACTCATATGGGTGGTATGTGTCCTGCTCAGCTTCGGTGTGTCGATCGTCAAACTCAGCTAGCAAGCCCATGCTAGGCGAGGCTCGCAGGTCGACAATAAAACGGGAGTTGCGATAAGAAAGGATCGTGTGGCAGGGTCCGCTCAGGCCGCTCGTCTGTAGGGACTGTTGTCGGTTATAGTGAAACGGGGTGAGAGCAGCGCCGAGGGCTGCTCTGGAACAAATCTATCTGGAAGGAGGCAGGAAATATCAGCTTGAATCGAGGACGGTTTAATTTCAAGAAACTTCCGCAGCACACGAGCGAGCCAGTTGTAATTAAGATCTTCCAGAGTCCGTCCGATGGACAGCATGTGAAGGGGAGGAAAAGATGTGAGTGAGAGACAAGAGGCGCTTTGGCAAGCAACAAGCAAATCACACACTTGTGGCATGCCGGAGGTCCGATCTGATTTCTCTGCACCAGACAGCTCGAAGCACGCCGGATCCGAAGTCGCTCGGCTGTGCAAGGCTGGAGGCTAAGAAACGTGCAAGTGGTTTGCTTCTGGCACACAAGAGGCAGGATCGGCGCATCAGTACAGCACTTTTGCTCAGTGGCGTGGTAGAGCTGGTGGGGCGCCAGTGGCACTGTGGACTCGGCCCCATCTGCAACAAAGTTGGCGCTGCGGGAATGGGAAGTTGTACTCCGTAGCCTACCTAGCCACTGCAAGTGTTTGCTGACATCTGAAGAGCACGAGGTTGGTTCCCGGCAGAGATCCGGAGCCGGCCAATCGCCCCACGCAACCCTCTCCCACGTCCTGCGCTGCTCGCGCAGAGTTTCCCAAATGTGCAGCCTAGAAGTTGTCGAGGTTCGCGGCATCGCCCTCGTCGACGGTCCATCTGCTCTGGTCCGCCTGTCGCTCGCCGTCTCGTCAATTTGAGCTAGCTTGACGGCGATCGCCGTCCCATCTCCAATATGTGGGATGCAAATTGACGGTGATGACTGAAAGATTCATTTGCGGCGCTGGCTTCGTTTATGCGGTTCTTGATGATGTTCTTGCCGAATGATTGGCGTTTTCCTTCTCTCGAGCCTCGTAGCCTGGTATTATTGGCCGCGCCTCGTGCAATTCTCAATCTCAGCTGGACGCCGGCAGGAGCGACGCAGACGTCGCCAGTGTCTGGCCAATGACGGTCCGTTGATTGCGACCCTGCGGCTGCCCGCCCAGCTCCAGTCCCGTGTCTTTGAAATTTTTGCAATATCTTGACTGTGTCTGGCCACCAAATTCATCAAAGTCCCTCAATGCTCTGGAAAGGCCATTATTGCGACTCGGTTGGTCTCAGAACGTTCTGGCGCGGTCTTCATTGCTGCTTCAGATTGACATCGAGATCCTTTTGTGTTGTTGTTCGCGAGTCTTCTGCTGCAAAGCATATGGGACAAGGCTACAAAAGCTTCCACGAAATAGAAACCAATACTGGGTTCTGTCTTTCCGAAAAAAATTCCACGAGGCCGAACTACCGCTTGGTTGATCGCTTGGTTGATTTCAACGAGGGGAAAGAGCACCAACTTAAAAATTCATTCAGGCAATCGTCAAAGCATCGTTGCTAACTTACCAGTGAGACGGGAAAGTTTCTTGGTCGGATACAGCAATTGGGGTTTTCGATGCAGCTCGCTACAGGAAGATGCGTGGAGAGAGCAGAAGTTCGAAAGGAGGAAAAACTTCAGGAGGGCGATTCAATGGAGTGGAGGGAAGACGGCATGCTTTTATTCAAGTATGTAGCATAGAATTGTCTCCGGCCTCGCAGGGCACCAGGCAGGGTCCAATGTTTCCAGCATCCATTGGCCGTGGGCAAAATGCGACAAAAGGAGCCAGCTTATTTGGGTTACTGGGGGCTGATTAGCTGCGAGCGACAGGTGGGGGCGGCTCAAGTGCTAGGATCAGCACGGCCCCTACATTTTTCATGTCATGTCCGCTGGGCTCTGGCAAGAGTCGCGCAAAGAAAAAAACGCAAGCTCGTCCACTTCTCCACCACATGGGAAGTGGGAAGGAAGCACATGTCAGAAAACACCGCAGCGCGAAATACATATTACTCCGTACTCCGTAATGCTCCTGCGTGGATTGGCCACAGCCCCGATGCCGCATCTTCTGGTCAGACAGACCCTGTCCCTTACTCCAGCCCCGAGCGTCTCCCAGGATCTGGCCACACGCTGCAGGTCCGTACGTACAGTACAGTACAGTAACAAGCTCAACGGATGCTACTGTACATAAGGCGACTTATGCTGGGCCCTTGCCCTTTATGGGTGCCGAGCGAGATCTGATTACCACCGAAAATCCTCTACCTCACTAAACTAGTCCGTAAACACCCCTGGTTTGTCAGTGGGCTCAGTCAATGCCAATGCCTGTCTCGCCCCGTTGGTCCCTGCCCTTGAGCAACATTTACGACGCCGAGCATCGGCGGCACGGCCTGAGGGGACAAGACGGGTTACGGATTGTGCCAACGGATTCGAGAGCCGTCGACGGGGTTGCGAGGGGAAATGCAGGGAGCTCAACTTAATTTTCAATTCCGATACCCCCTCGTACGGAGTACACCTGGTAAATGACGACTGCTCATTTCCTGCTTTGCAATCCCATATGCGGCTCTCCACATTCGTCGGATCTATGTATCTTGGACCGACCTGGTATCTGCCGTGGCCAAAGGCTTTTGTGTGCGTGCGTGTGTTGCCATGTCGCACAAGCATGCACCCAGCCGTCATGGTTTGCACCTGAGATCCAAGGACCCTGCACCCATCTCGACACCGGCAACACTAGCAAGCCATCAGCCAGCAGGGGCTCTCTCGCGCCAATCACAGCGTGGTATTTCCAAGCCTGCCTCGCCGGTGTCGCACTGAGACCACTGCGAGACAGAGACGCGACAAGGGCTCCTGCAACGTGTCGTCACTGGGACGCGGGGAGTGAGTAACTGCTGCTCACTGGCCATTCTACAGTAGCCATGACGCTGAGAAGAGCGCTGTGGAGAGTGCTGGGGTGGTTCGTCTCTGCATCATCGGCCGCCGGGTCTCGTCAGCGTGGCTTGCACCGGTTCCTGTTTTACGTAGCCGCCGCCCGCGACATCGATGGCATTGGCTGTATTAATTAGCACGAGCATCATCCAGCAAACCAATGCGCAATCGGCGGCCAAAGTCACCAAAATTCATGCAGAGGGATCTATTGTGGGTGAGGATCGGCGAGACCAGACGGGATGGATGTGCACCAGGCCTGGTAGGCATTTCAGCCTTGAGATCAATCACGGCCTCGGCCCCAGCCAGGTTTGTTAAAATAATCGACACCATGAAACATTGGCAGCCAACCAATCAGAGCGATGCGTTAGACTACTAATCCTTATCTCCCGCCAGCCTGGCCTCCGCCATGGAAAAACACGGCCTATCTGGTCTCATTGTGTTCGAGACGTGGATGCGCGGGGATGGATGAGATGGTTTCTCGGGTTTAATAATGTTGTACGGTGGTAGTTGACGAGCATACTACGAAGAAATGCTGATATTAGCTTTGTCATTTTGACGGGATTTCATACATCACCAGGAGCTGCATCATGAAAACCAGAAACCACGACATAAAATCAACAACCAGCCAGATGGAATCCGAAGTCGGACCACAACTCGCACCCCGGACGGGCGATGATGTCCGAGTCTGGTGCGAGTTTGCAAGAAGAATCTGTACATAAGGACCCTCAAGAGTAGGGAAACTAACTAACAACCGACCGATTGGGAAGTCTTAATCAACCGTATTTGAAATTATAGCAAGGACCCCCATAAGCATGTGTTTTGAACCCCATCTGCCCAGGATCAGTCGTTCTTCAGTCGACGCATAAACCAACACCTAATTGATCGACTGACAAGCAGGTCATTTTACGGACGTAGACTTGGCTCGATAGCCATTCCACACCACTGTCTCGGCGGTGACTGAGCCTTGCCAGAGACCTCTTTTCTCTACGGATTACAGCTCTCGGGAAAAGTGTCAGTTTCACGAGAACAGCAACGTCGACGTTATCTACTGATGCGGGCCACAACCGCCATGCGGAACCCACACCCGACGGAGTTAAACTCTCCAACGCTCTATGCAATATCTTGAAGAACATACATATCTAGCAACCAGGTCGCAATAAGCGGTGCGACCATTATTAACCATCGCCGCACATAAACGACACTCACACGCCGCACATTGGCCACATTCGATGACCCACTTATTATTATGAGTACATACAAAGACCGCCAGCTCCATTCTTTTCTGCACAGTAGCCAGTTAGCTGCGCCTTAGCATACACCCATTTTCCCTCTCTTTTTTTCCTCCTCACTTTTTATTTTCCTCCTCTCTTATGTATAATATGACATCCCTTTTACAACCTCTGCAGACATGACCGACTCCTTCACAATGCAATACATCCCCGAGCACCTGCATAGATACACTAACCTCGAGTCGATAGAACGAGGCGACAAGCTGAACCCGGGTGACGAGAATACTCCTGAAGCGATCGCAGCTTATATCTTCACACACGTTGCTTCATATAAAAGTGACAGGACCACAGGCCGCAGCCTATGGTCTGCATTCAAAAGCGACTTTAAAGGATGGAGAAGCAATACCTTCCAAGTGACTAATCAAGGGGTCCTTAAATATCTGCGCGATCACCTCCTCTGTCACGGCGTTTATATTCCCCATGACCAAAAACTCGTTTCTCAAAACCTTGAAGAGGTCTTACATCGGACATCATTCCACTCCTGGACCGAAGAAGAAGTGCAAACTACATTGAATAGATACACACTCTTCCGCAGGCTCGCACAAGATCAAGACTTTCTTCGTGATCTATCACAATCGCCCACTCTACCTCTGATAAGAACACCACGCGATGACGAAGATACCCGCCCTGCGAAACCAACAATAGAGCAACTACATTTTCTCGCAGTGGTATACACCGATAGCATGAAGTACGGCGCTGAGCTATATGATATCTTCGAAACAAAGCTTATGATCTTCCGTCATACCTGTAGGGCGGTGGATATAAACGAGCAACAGGCAGGTCACGCCTTCCAGTTCATGCTCAAAGGCGAGGCTTTGTTTACTATTTTGAACAACTTAGTAACCCAGGAGACCCTCATGACCTTCAGACTCTTGTCACCCGCATGAAGAGCAGATTTGAAACCAATTCCACGGTCCAGCTATACCTGCGTAGATGGCAAACCACCAGGCTACATCATATAATCCAGGAGAACCCTAAGAAGTCTATGCTTGAATGCTTTGATATGCTCGTATCAAGGCTTGCTGATGTCCAACGCGGCCTACCGGATTACATCGGCAAAAGCGCCCTCCGAAGACAACTTCTCATCGCATGTGGGAATATTCGGGAGTGCCGACTGTGTGTTACTGATCCACCAACCGATCTTGAAGCATTTATTGAACGAATGCGAATGGAAATCATATTCGATAGTTAGCAACACCGTCCAAAAGAGCGATATTGGACAGATTGCAAGTATAACGGGCGAAGCAAGGCCACGACACACAAAGAAGTGCTACGTGTATGAAAAAGAAGGATGCTTGTTAATGAGACATGTAACCTCGAGTAATTGGCCAAAATATAATTTTCTGAAGCTAGTTTTATACATTCGGTGAGCCAGCTCTAGGGTAGGACGTGTCCGGTTGACAGGAGCCGAAGAAGATTGTTAAACTGTCAGGATCGTTGACCAATCGGGTCCGATTTGCGTGAAAAATGATACAAAATAAATCATCTTTATTCTTCACACGCGCATGCAGAGCGACGAGCCCGACGAGTCCTGTGTCGTTTGTGTTCTTTGATGAGAGCCGCGCTTGCTCTAAGCGCGCCACCTGGTACCTGCAGCCCCAGTGACAGCCTTGTTTACAAAGCTGGAGAAACAAGACTCCATCGCTTCGTGAGACTCAACTCATCCCACGTCCTGAATCTACGCATCTGCAGCACTGAGCATCTGCAGACCTCTCCGAATCGAGGGGTCTCGACCGGCTCACGTCGCTCTGCCGCACACGATGCTGGCAACACTTCCAGACTTCACCCCACGAGACGTAAGGACCTGGATTCCGAACCAGTAAAGATGTGCAGAAACGCCCTTCCAACTAACGCAAGTCAAACGACAAGTCGCATTCGCTGTGGTATACGTCTTCTAGGAGCACATCCCAGCCCCACGGGCTACACGACGCGCACCATGGCGACTCGGCGCGCCACAGCCACGCACCGGGGCAAGCGAGATCGCGAGGCCACATCATAGAGCGGACGGCGCTGGCTCGCCTCGCCGCCGACGAGCAGTACATGCACCGACGGCGGATCAACGTACAGAACTTTGGGAGCAGCTGGCTGCGGCCACCGGGCGTGCCCAAAACGCTCCACCAGATGCGAGAAGAGAAGCGCGAGCAAGAAGAGCACCAAGAAGCCCTGCGGCGGGAACAGCTCGCCCAGGAACTGGCCGAAGCCGAGGAAGGCGGCATGCCCGAGGAGGGCGCCATGGACGACGTCCAACTCGACGGCGCACAAGACCTAGACGACGACATTCCCGACGCCGACGCCGACGACCCTTCGCCATGGGACCCGAATCGGACGAGGAAGAAGTGGACGACGAGGCGGAAGAAGTCGAGCCAGAAGGCGAGTCTGAGCTCGACGATGAAGCACTGCGGGAGGAGCGCCAGAACGACCTCATGGCCGCGCGGATGCGCATGACGGACGACGCCTTCCGCGAAGCTCTCGTCCGAGGGGATCCCGACGGGGACGACATGTACGGCGGGGAAGAAGAGCTCGAAGAAGAGCACCAGGGCCACATGCTCGACGAGGAGGACTTTGCCCGCGACGACATGGAAACCGGACTGGACATGGACGCCAATCTGGACGATGACGTCCCCGAAGCAGAAAGCGGGCTTTACGAGCACACCGACTCGGAAGCCGAGCTGAGCAGCAGCGAAGAGGAGCGCGACGACGACGATGACGACGACCAAGACGAGCAGGATATTGGTTTCGCGCCGAGGACAGCCGATCTGGCGCCTCCGCTGAGCCCGACCCTGCGCAGCAGAAGGATGTCTGGGCCACGCGAGAGCATGGACTTGAGTAATATCCTGAGCCAGGACGAGAGTAGCTTCATGGAGAGTAGTCCTGCGCAGAGGAGAGGACGGTGAGGGAACGTGTATTGATTCCGTACAATGAACTAATCATGTACAATTTCTTTCATCTCATCATGCTCGGTCGGGTTACGTAGGTACCCCAAGGACCGTCAATGCTAGGGATTGTGAATCGTGATTGCACCCGACGGGTAATTTTTTTGCATTTTTGCATTTTTCCCACATCTGTCCCCAGATCGCAAAAATGACTGACTGACCCGCGTCGGATGGCTGTGACCAAAAAAAAAAAAGGCTTGAAACCCCAATCAACGCCAGCCATGCATACCACATTCCCACTAGATTCCCTTTACTTTTGTTTCTTTTCAACAAGTCTGGACTTGGCACTATCCATCTTTCGCCCCATCACGCAAACATCTACAAATTGGCCAAAGAATAAAAGGAAAAGGCACCTAGAACAACCAAACATAGAAAAAGAGCATCCCCACCACCGCAAAGAACAACAGCCAAACCTTCCACCCCACGCCCGTCCGCTCAGCCATGAGGAGCATGCGGTTCATGGTGCCGCGCAGTCGTATCCGCGTAGAATCGAACGTGTCGTTCATCTTCTCTGCCAGGGCCGAGGACTCGCGGATTTCATCGCCGATAGCGACCGTCATCTGTGGTTGGAGCGTTGTCAACTTTTCCTCTCTTCTTCCCCGAAGCCATGGTGTCTGATGCCGCCACTGCCCACTCCACAGTTCCCCATACGAGCAGAGGAGTTGTTTCGAAAAGATGAAAAGAAATATCCATGGAATATATATAAAAAGTAGGGGGCAACCAAGCTCACATCTTTCAAGGTCCTCACTTTGCCCAGTATCCCCGCGACCTGCGCATCGTTCTGGCTCTCCAGCTCGTTGAGCACCGCATCGCTATACTGCCCCTTCTTGTTGGGCGCTGCGCTCCTGTACGCGTGCCGTTCGACGCCGTAGCCCCCGCTGGAGTTGTTTCCTGGGAAGGCCCTCGCGGTGTGTGATCGGGCGTGTAGCCTTCGAAGAGGGCGGAGCGGGAGTCGCGCTGGTGGAGCGACGAGGCGCCGAATCTGTTTTGAGAGCGTCAACGAGCGTTTGAGTCAGTTGGGTTGAATTTCTTCTTCTTCTTCTTCTTCTTCTTCATCATCCTCCATTGAATGATGGTTTGGACAGGCCCAATTGGAGAGAAGGAGATGGTGACGTAGGTAGAAAAGGAGTCGCTTACCGTTGCGACATGTTTGTGCTCTCCTGTCTGCTGGGATGAAGGTACCGATCTTGAAAGTGAAGAGGTGGCTGGTTGTGCGAATGGGATGCTAACAGCGAGGAGATGCACAAATCATGGAATCAAGTGATGAAGTGCGGTGCGGTGGTTCAAGACGCGCGCGCCGTCGTCGTTTATGGATGAGGAGGTGGTTCTTGCTCGGAGTTGCAAAGAGGTGGGCCATCCATAATTATTCAATACCAGACAAGTCGACTTGTTGGCGCCTTGTCGATTGGGCGAGTTTTTCTGAGAGGCCATGCATGCACCCAATCATCCATCCCAGTTCGGCGCGCGCACTTGTTACTTTAAAAGTACATCTACAAGTTGACCCTGCGACACAATCATTGCAGAGCACATGGCAATATCTCGCCCCGAGAAATGAATGACCCCATGTATTCATGTGTCGCGTGAACAAATGCAGATCTGAGCATAGCCAGCCTTCCCACCTCGAGCTACAAGCAAGCAAGCGCCAGTCACGCCTTTCTTCTTCTCCCTCGTCAATCGTACATACTCATGCCACATTGGAGAAAAAAATACCATGAACCTTTGATTCTTTTCTTTCTCTAGAGCCAAGCTTTGCCCCCAAGGCAGTGTCTGTGATTATGCAGATTCTTCATAGCTCATAGCTCATCCAAGCCGCACTGATTTCGCCCCGAGAGGATTTCAACCAGACATCTCGGTATCTTCGGCGGGAGGCTGGAAGTCATCGTCCTCGTCCTCCTCGTCCTCGCCCTCTTCAGCGGGAAGCTTCTCAGCGGCCTTTGCAAAATCAATCTTTGCACCGCGCGTACGACGACCACCTTCGACAATGTTGTTCAGGTCAATCTCCTCCATGCCGTCCTCCTCGACTAAAAGGCGCTACAGTCAGTATTCCGAGATCTCATAGAGCTCTTTGTGAACAATGCCATGCGCCCTGTGCTTACCAGGCTCCCCAGTCTATGCGTGACATCGTGTTAGTTGAGAGGTTACAGACAAAGCTATGCACCATGATCTGGATATGCAAACGTACCTCTTCCTCGTCATCGTCGTCATCGTCGTCTTCATCATCATCGTCGTCGTCGTCGTCATCCATGGCAGCACCTTCGTGGTGAGGAGCATTCTCAGCGGCCTTGCCCTTGCCCTTGTTTTCAGCAAAGCCAGTTTCCTCGGTCGAGGGCTTGGGGGAGAGTGGTGCCGTTCTCAGCCATGGTGTCAGAAAGACGCAGGGTCGTTGGGCTGGAGCTATTTTGAGAGACTGTCTTGAGAGGGGATAAGAAAGACAATTGGAGGAGAAGAAAGAAAGGAAGTGAGCTTTCACAAAGCAGTATGAGATGGGGGTGAGCAGCCTCAATTCACCAGTTGCACGCAGTCTGTTTGTACGTGGCAACGGCGCTAGTCGATTCTGGGCCAGCAGCAATGGGCCGACCGTGCAAATTCGGTCACGTGCAATCCAGTGCCACGCATGGATCGGATGGAATGCAGTGAACTCACATTAGAATGCTATTGAAGCTCACTGTGTCACAGCGCCAATGAGACCAGCGTATGGAGCAGATTAAGCTTACTCTACAGGATCAATATTACCAGCTCGGTAGCCCGGCTTTTGTGCCCCCGGTCATGGCTCGTCTCGTAGCCAAAACAGCACTTGGACAATATCGTGGTCTGTCTGCCTTCACAGCAATATCGTAACATGCAATACATTGATTTTCTATCTTCTTCTTGATCCTCTATTTGCCTTGCTCCCCACCGCCACCGCTGAGCGCAATGAACACGGCGATGCCAATCATCCACCAGTACCTGCCGCGAAGTTGTTAGTAAAGTTGTCATCTTTCATTTCAACACCACACCGACATGTCGCGAAATCAATAGAATCAGAAGGCGAGAAAAGAAAAGAGACCTACTTTTGCAAAAATGACTTCTCCTCCTCCTCGACCTTCTTCCCTCCGTTAGAACGACCGGCTTGTTCAGCGCAGGCTGAGCACCCTTTCCTTCCGTCAGAACCATCACCTTGGGCCCAAAATCCCTTGTCTGTCCGGCATCAATCTGCACCCCTTCAGCGCAGCGCTTACCACGTGGCCCTTGTGGTTCACATTCACCATGATGGTGGGGAGTACCCCTTGGCGAAGTTCTCTGTGGATGCGACTGTGGTTCCCGACGTCCAGCTCTTGGTTTTCTTGTCGTAGACGCCTACGCGAATGAGGCTGGAGGACTCAGGGAGCTCAGGGGCATCGTAGGAGAGAACGGAGGAGGACGCTAGCGCGGCAAGGTCGTAAGATATCTCGGCGAGGGGAAGAGGAGTTTGATGAGGAGTGGAGGATATGGCTTGGATGTAAATTTCGGCGGACTGGGGTGCTGCCTGGACGGCTATGGCAGCGCAGACGGTCGAGATGATTCTTGAAGGACGCATGACGGATATCAGACAGCGCGTGAGGATGCGCGCTTCAATGCGGCGCTCGGTGTTTCGAATGGTCTTGAGCTGGACCGTACAGGTTGTAATGGAGGGTTGATCGAGGGTTGATTTGATAATGGACAAGCCGTGGGATGGGAGTTGTAGCTGAGCCGCTGGGAGCTGGGGTAGCTGCACGTGCAGCCAAATATGAGTGGGTCTTGAGCACTTGGGCAAGACAGAACGGTCAAAACTACAAGTGTAGCTCTTCTACTCCAAAATAGAAAGGTGTATTTATCCTACTCCGTACGCCACGTGATACCCTCCTGAGGCCAGAAACGCCAGAAAGACGAAAGGTCTCGTCATGCCAATTGCACCAGACCTTGATCTTGTTTCCGAAAATAGTAAGAGGAAAAACGGTCCGTAAAACCTCAGAACTCCAATCGTAGACCGTGAAAAGACAGGTCAAACACAGCCATTTTTATATGCCAGTAACAATCCCGTCTCATTCCTGGTTAATTCAGCATCCCCCTGCCCCCGCCCTCTCGAGCACCAATTCACCATGCCATGCAGTAAATGGGTATCATCGTAGATCTCAGTTGCGAGGAACATCATCCTCTCGCTCATGCTGTATCTGCTCGTTTTCTTCGTCAACGTTGATTGATGACTCGTCTGATGAGTCTTCAGGCTCTAATGTATACTGTGGTGTCCGCTCTACTAGGGCTCTATAATATGCGACGAGAACCTCAGGGTTGGGGACGATTTTCCAATCCACCCGGTAGAGGAACTCTAATTCCAGGAGTTTCAGTTCAGCGAGTCGAACTCCGCCTACCCGCGCGTAAGTTGTATTGTTCCAAAATGAATCTGACAGGCCCTTCGCTGCCACGGCGGCCGCAGTGATTAAGAATCGGTGAACTGTGAGGGTATTGATGGTGAATTCTGGATATAACGCGCACAGGCGATCAATGTAGTATACCATGGCGAGAAGCAAAGGGGTGTAAGCGTGGCATGCCGAGCTAGACGATGCAAGTAATCCCGGACCGAGATTCCAGGAGCAGTTCTGAAGGGCCCCTGATTAGAATGCGATGATTTATGAGGGAAAAAAACGAGGCATTTATTAAACAGATGACACGCTGGAACATGTGTTCGGCCAAGTACTCACCGAGAATGAAAGCGGGTAAGACCCCACTGGATATTCGAATGGCATCATTTGTCGCAATCAGTTCAGCCAACATGTGAGCTATCAACTCAACAATGTCCTCTACTGCACAAAACTCGTACTGCTGGGGTAGGAATTTAGGCGGTTGTTGATCAGTCCTGGCTCGCTTCGGTGTGTTTGTCGCAGAAGGCGAAGTCTGGGAGCCACTTGGGCCAGCTGCCGATGGTGTAGCGTTCTCGCCTCCGCAGCCGGGAGAGACCCTGCGCTTATTTGGCGACAAAACTTGCTGCGATTGTTGCTCAGAGGCAGGCTTCGGTTGGGACTGCGCTGGTGAGCCACTGGCAAGCGATGCTGATACTGCAGGCATGGCATCGTATTCTGGACGAGCCGAGTCCGAATCCCCAATGATTTTGGCTTCGAATTTAGAGTGTCATGCTGCAAAATCGAGTTTTTGGCCGAGGTGCAAGTATTGATGCGCTGATGGCGAGGGGCACTCGGAGTGGGATTTGGCGAAGAGCCCGCCAACGATGGTCTCTGACGAGAAGACACTGTCGATGATGAATTTGACTGGTGCGAAGGCGCTGGAGGAGATCGCAATGTCGGGTGGCCACGGCGAAAGCTGGTCGGCGAGCTATTGGCGGCAGAGCCAGCGAGAATTGGAGATGTCTTCAACATCGTGGTGGGCAGCGCATCGTCGTTTGCATCGACAGGCCGATTAGTCCAAGACGGGTATAGAGCCGGTCTGAAAGTCGACTCAATTCATTGAATTCGAATGGTCTTTTGGTCTGGATTTTTTCTGGATAGGCTTGCGCGGTGATGTCCAGAACGGCGTACTTCCGAGAATGGTGCAGCGACTGGCGAGGGTGCCCCAGCGTTATTGGCAGTTGGTGCTGGATGGCGCTCACACACCAGCCGGCCTTGGGATGATGGCTGTAAGACTCTGTGGGCGTCGCCGACGACAACTTCAGAATGCTTGGTCCGGTCCGGTCCGATTGGTATTGGGTCACTTAACGCGGTGAAAGTTCCAGACGCTGCTGTACGACGAAGCACAGAACGGGACGACAAGGGAAGGGCAGGGCAGAGGGCAGGCAGGGCAGATAATATCCGAGAACGGAAAAGGGAACCGACGTGCCCCGAGACTGCAGATTGGTGCTTGGTGCTTGATGCGGAGCCAGGAGCCAGGAGTCAGGAGCCAGGAAGGAGCGCGCGGTTGGGCGCGCTTCAACCTTCAACCCTGGTCGAGGGCGTGGAAAAGATTCGTTGGATCAATTCAATGCTCCGTACGGATCAAGTTAGAATGGGCTCGAAATCGGCCAGCTGTCTTTCCCAGCATATTGCCGCAACCTAGTAAATCAAGCCCTTCTGTTAAAAAGACACGAATGAAAACCCATTCTATTGCACGTCGTAGATCAACCGGCGACCACCGGGTCTCGCTTGCCTGTCCTGCAAGATACATAGAACGGGGCCGGGCCATGGGTTCAGCTCAAAGAAACTATTGTAGTCTGGTTTCGGATGAATTGTTGCGGTGAACCGCTCCGATGTAGAAGAGGGTTTGGGTGGCTAAAAGCCAAGCCGGACATTTTACGTCAAAATTCTATGGTGAAGAACAAAGTGAGCTTGTATCCAACACGAAATAGCTTAATATCAGGTGGGTTTGGCTTTTTTTCCTTTTTTTTTTTCAGCAAAAGACAAGTCATGTGATGAGAGGCCATTAGTGAATGGGTGCTGTTTATCCCCGATAAGATAACGCATGCACGTGCTCCCGAACTGTATGACTCCAGACCCACAACCCAGCCCTTCGTCATCGGGAGGAAGCTACGTCTCGAATATTATCGTCCCTTCTTATTTCGAAATTCTTGAATCGAGGAAACGCTCACCACTCAACGCCCGTTGTCCGTAGCCATTCAAGATCTGCCCACTTCGTTTGTCAGCGCTACAAGCATCGCAGTCTATTGCATAGCACGATCGGCCCATTCCTTCCGTGATGCCGATGCGCCGACAACCTTAGAGTAGGAGCCACGTCAATTGCCGCTCTCTCGTCTACGATCGGCTCCATGGCTCGACCCCAGAATTCTCCCATTCTAGCACAGCTCCGGAATGCAAAGACGCTGTCGGAGCAGGCTACGGCACTCCAGGCTCTCAAGAATGAGATTGTCGGACATGTACAGAAGAAAGAAGCATGGATCGGTCTCGGTGTCCTCGAACCTATAGTTAGAACACTGGTGTCGAATTGCTCGCCATCCAAAGTCAATGGCAAGGATGCATATATCCAGCTCTCTCCGTCCCCGCTCTCCGATGAGGATTCTGTGAGGCTTCAAGCCCTCCAGCTTGTCGCAAGCTTCGCCAATGGTATGATCGCGCCTCCCATGCATGCCGTTCTGAGTGCCTGGCACTTTTTGTTTCATCATCAATTCATCTCCGGCAAATTTATACTATCTTGGTCTAATGATCGATATCTAGGTGGACCAGCGTTTCTATCCCCTCTTCATGCCGCTCGCGTAGTACCGGCTATTTTGACAAACATTTCGCCCTATAAGAGCCCTCCGCAGATCGTACTTGCTTCTCTTCGGGCATTAGTAGACATATCTACTGCCGCCGAACTAGCACTTCCAACGTCACCGCTCAATGTACGAACTCTAGCCGATCAATTTTTACGCTGTCAAACATAGAGTCGATTAATGCAATATTATCCATGACGTCTTCGAAATATCTGTACCAGTCGCAAGTCAAGCTTGCGTCTACTCTGATATACAGAACATGTCGGGAAGAAAGACACCAGAATGATCTCGTTGTTGGGGGTCCTAGACTCACTAGCAGCCCAATTAGCCAGATTTGCCGTTGCAGATGGCCTCGTGGTCCCAGGGGCGAATGATCTTGCAATCAAGGATGGTCTCAGTCGGGTTTTTCCTGAACCTGCAACAGTAGGCTCAAGAATCGGTCCTCTGCTCGAAGCAACAGGCTGCATTATCGGCGATTCAAAATATCGAGCAAGCAGACTGGTCTACTCTCCAACCTTCCTCGCCATTTTCCCCAGCATCAGGTTCCAGTCAACAAAGGACTCATACGCATCAAGCCAGCAGGCTTTGACAGCCATGGAATTGATCATCCCTTTCTTGCCCACACCAATATCAAAAGCACAGTCTGCCTTTCCCACTCCTGACCGAGCTGATTCTCGAATATCGAGTAGAACGTCATTGCATAAGTTCGGAGCCTCTGCAATGTGGGACTCTCCACGCTTTCACTCTGCGGGCAACAACACCGAAACATCCAACGAGGACATAGAAAGCCCTCTTATTCCCTGGCTCATACATTTGGTACGCTCGCTGAAGGACTACGATCGATTGATGGCAGCAGCAGTCCTTGCGGCCTTGTTCAAGGCGGGCCTGGGTCGCAAGGGCGTACGGAAATCACCGTTGGCTTGCTTGTGGTCCCGATCCTGGTTGCCATGATTGCCAAGTCCGACAAAGATGGGCTGGACGTGTCTGACCCATCGGATGCAACAGCGATTCTCATCTTAGAAAAGGGACCTGCGGTTCTCGCTAGATTGATCACTGACATCGAGTATCTTCAGAAAGCTGCTGTTGACTGTGACGCAGTCAAGGTGCTGACCAAACTTCTCAAGCGATCGTACCAACCATTACCGGATACTGGTCCACCGAAACCATGGTCTCCTCACGCTGACACGGGGATGGATGTTGAAAGCACGTCACCTGTAGCCCAATTGGGGGATAGCAGGTTGCATCCCCTTCTCGCCCACAGGACAAAAATGCGAGAGTCTTGCCTGAAAGCCATTGGTGCCTTATCCGCAGGCAAGGAGGACTACAGAAATGCCCTTGTCGCCGAGGACCTGGTGCCCTATGTGGTTGAAAGTCTATCCGAGTTTCCAAGGAAGCCAAGATCAGCCAAAGATAAAGCAGCAAACGAGCAACCGCGAACTGAACCCTCTGCAGCGTACGGCTCCAACCCTTTGTCGGTCATAATCGCTGGCTGTCACGTCGTGAGGACTCTAGCCCGCTCCGTTAGCGTTCTGCGCACGGCTTTGGTCGACCATGCCGTGACCATGCCTATATTCCGATTTCTACGCCATCCAGACGTCAACGTCCAAATTGCCGCTACAGCAACTGTGATCAACCTCGTTGTCGAGGTCAGCCCGGTTCGTGAGGTAAGCAAGTCGTTCTTGGAAGTGAGGTTGATGTTGAGGTCAGAGGAAGACACAGAAAGAAAAAAAAATTGACTGACCATGCTGATTCCAGTTACTTACCGAACAAGGCGTCATGGAAATCCTGTGCGAACATGCACATTCCGACAACCCTGCACTACGACTCAACGCTCTATGGGCGCTCAAGCATTTTGTGGATGCAGTTGGACCAGACCTGAAGAAGGCATGCCTCGAGCGCTTAGGGCCAGGCTGGCTGGTGCAATCGATTTGCGATGACAGCCAGGAAGCCTCAGTATTTGCTCCCAAGGCCAAGGAAGCCCCTGTTGATGACGTGGATGAAGATATGGATATGCAAGCGTTAGACGAGCCCCTGCGGTGGTTCCATGTGGAGAATGGACATATTCAGCAACTGGATACATCTCAGTCATCGAGATTACGACAGATAGAAGACCGGTTAACTACAGTTCGAGATTCTGAACTGAACCCCTCCCGTAAAGCCAGAAACGATGATCTGTCCATTCAAGAACAGGGCTTGGACTTTATCAGGAACTTTATAGGACGTCCAGAGCCTGGCATTGCTTCAGAAGCACCGTACGAAACGACAGAGATGATTGATTACTTGTTCAACGAGATTGGGCAAGACAGACTTTTGAGATATTGTCGTCGAAACTACGCACGAGAGTGTTGCATCCCTTCTCCCGGCGAGACCGGGCAGTCTGCCGAGAAGCCAGAGTCCTACATCCACAGGCCAAGATAGTCGTGGCCGTTATATGCATCTTGGTTCACATGGCAGCGAGCATTCCTCGGCATCGACAACTGGTCATTGCACAGTCCGATCTTCTCAAGCTGTTGGCAATGCAGGCCAGCAGCAGAGACCGCGGCGTGCGATCGTCGCTCTG
This sequence comes from Epichloe brachyelytri, assembly GCA_023650705.1. Classification (NCBI taxonomy): domain Eukaryota; kingdom Fungi; phylum Ascomycota; class Sordariomycetes; order Hypocreales; family Clavicipitaceae; genus Epichloe; species Epichloe brachyelytri. The sequence goes on along the minus strand of CP097977.1, from coordinate 4,331,166 downwards.
CCATCTCATCATCAATCTCACTTGGCAAGAAGACGAAAGCGAAGCGCAGGCCTGCTCGCACAGAGCTCGCGAGCTGAAGAAGCTAGGCTTTCATACGAAAATGGACCATTTGAAGCTACAGGATAGAGACTTGGATGTGCGTGAGCGTGCCAAAACAGCGGCATGGCAAATCGAGCAGGCAACTTATTAAGTCTGGCGACACATGTACGTAGACTCTAGGCCGGGGACAAGGAATGAGATTTTGGTTCTGCTACTCTCTCAAAGGAATCAACTTTGGGAAGTTTTCTGGATGGCCTGCAGCTGGAGAAACAAAGAAGGGGGTTTGAATCGTGACAATCCAACATTCTTTCTTAGCCGCCGTTGGGCCGTGATGCTCGACATTACCCTACATGCATAGTTGCAACTATAATGACACAGAACGTATACATAATGACGAGTTATTATGTACTCTGGCCCCTATTCCCGTTCTGATCCAGTGCAATACCTACCAAATGGCAAGCATAGTTGTTCAAAACACCATTGTTTATCACAAGACCCTCGAATCCCAAAGGACACGCCCGCCCTGCAAGGGAGCAAGCATGTTTTCCATTCCCGGCCAAAGGCCACGCGGATGGCTGTCAATCATGCATGTGCCGTACATGTACAATCCTGTACACGAAAAAAAAAAAAAGACCAACGAGTCAGTTTTCCGGCGCGCCCCTCTGACGAGTGAAACCGGCCCGCTTGATGTCTTGGCACCACGAGCGATCGAGATAACATTCATTTGAAGGGAATGATGAGATGCGCCAGAGACATTTGGTTCTGGCGGAAAGGGAGAAAAGACGGCCTGGCACGTTGTTCGTGCACTCCGTACCGTGCTATTTCAACGGCCAATCCCATTCCAACTGGAGAAACCGCGAAATCAAATGGTCAAATCCACGTCGTCTTTGCAAACGTACTCACTCGGTGCAGAGGTCGCACAATCTACGAAACAAGGGAACAGCACAGGCAAAGGCGTCTACCCGTTGCCATGCCATGCCATGCCATGCGCAGACATGACATTCGTACATGACGCATTCCCAGGAATGCAAATGGTCCACGCGCAAGAACATGGGCGGTAGGTACGACAAGGAACAAGACACGAGACGAGGCGCCTCGGCGGTCGCATCGCATCGCACGAACAAACAAGTCGTTATGTGACGGCGTCGTCTTGACTCAGAATGTCTGGGCCCAAAAGAATAAACAGGGTGACATTCAGATCGGGGAACATGGATTCTTTTTCTTTGTCTTTCAAGATGCCCCCCCACTTATCTGGCTCTGTTCACATGGAAAGCCCACGATCCTGCATGGACAAATTGTCGCGAACTCGGTACTGAGAATGGGAAAGCAAAGAATAAGAGAGGAAAAGGGTGTGTCTTTGTCTCGCGCTAGCACACCGAGGCAAAGCCACGCCCTACATTGGAGAATCGGAGTTTGCTTCCTATTCTTTTTTTCCATTCTAAAAGAATAAGATAGAAATGGATTTCTTGGCGAAACGTTTCTCTTGCGGGGTGAAAAAGGTGAATTTTGCTCGCGTGCTTCAAAGCCATGGCCACTTGCCCGTTGGCCATGTGGACTCTTGGAAAAAAAGAAAAAAACCCCCACACAATGAAACCTAAAGGACCGTCGATATAGTAAATCTCTCTTGCTTCTTTTAGAATGGGGATGTTGGTGCGAGCTAACACGCGTTTGATGAATCCGTTGTCTGAGTTCTGTCAACAGGATTCATCATGCAAGGCTACCAAAATCAGCGAATGTACGAGAGACACTTTGTACGCAGATTAACCCGTCAAGCTGGTACTGCCCCGCTCAGTAGTCCAGCCCAAAAGAAAGAACCAGGAAGTCGTGTAGGCCGTCTTAGAACTGTCGCATAAGCCAGAATGCCGCATTCCTGGTCAGCCGTGTTTTTCTTGAAGCTCGGCGAGGCTGATGGTGACCTTGGTCACTTTGCTTGTAATGTCGCTGGTTGACTTGAAGCCATCTTGCTCGCCAAGTTGAAACGTACATGACGACGACTTGGCAGAAGGACTGTACTGTGAGATTGTGTGACGACCGATCTATTTGGCTGGAATGTCGAAACCATGTGTGATATCGTGTGGTCGAGACGAACAAGACGCTGTGATTGATTTCCCAAATTTCTTGTCGAGCCGAGAGTTATGCCGAATTAAAGTTTTGCTCTCAAGTCCATTGGACTTGTCGCCTAGTAGTAGAACACACTACTTCAATCCGGAGTCATTCGAACTGATGATATAATTGGTGCAGCCTTTTCTTTTCTTTTCTTTCTTTCTTTCTCTTTTTTTTTTTTTTGCTTGCGCCACACATTGGGGATTCAAGCATGATGATATCTCGGAAATGTGGGAATTAAACCCGACGAGACCGTTTTACCGGCATGCATTGCTTCGGGATCTCTTCGGGATCTAAAAGAGCAGGCCGAGATGGGCTTTTGCGTCGGCAGGGCCATCTGACCAGGGATGCCACTGTGCGCCGTCACCCGGCAGATGTGAAGGATGATGTTGTGGGATGGGGCCGCAAGAGTCCTTCCTTTCCAAAGGTTGCGAGGAGCTTGAGCTCAAGTTGACGTTGGTTAGCTAGTAGATGCTTGTTGGGACGACAGCCCCTGGCGCGAGTGCAGCACATGCCGTGGCACGCGAAAGATCAGGCCATGACGGCCGAGACTGGTTACGTTCGGAACCGTTACGTGGCGCACAAAGGACGAGAAGCAGGCGGCAGGAGCAAAGACAGGCAGGCAGGTGCCTGCCGGTGCTGCGGTGTTGCTGCCCTCATCCCATCCGCCATCCACTTGCAAGTTGCAACTGCACCCCGGCACCCTGCACCTGGAAGAAGCCACCATTAGTCCGTACATAAAATAAACCCTTGCTTCGTGCCAGATCTGTGACTACGGTGCCCGTGTAAGCCAAGGACACTGTGCGGCTATGCTAAACAGAATATCTCAAATGATTGTCCAATTCGACTAGGCCTGGCTCTAAACTTCCTCAACTCGTCTTTCTTGACAAGGGATGGGGCTACCAAGTCGTGACACAAGTTTCCCCGACCCCATTCCCATCTGACCAATCGTAGGTGCAATTAAGCGATTCGGCCGGGTCGTGCCGGCCAACCTCTCGGAAAACAGCTCAAAGCAAAGACAAGGCCACTTCACCCGCAACAAATCAGTACATATGTAATGATCATAAATACGCCGGGCAGCCGGCGGGATCACAAGTCAACATCTGCCAGTCGCCACCCCTGGAAGATGCTATCCCTGCGCAAGCATGATTTGACGCGAGGACCAACCAAACCCCACACATGGACCCCTCCAGCATAAGTCAAGTAGTGCTTGACACCGACAAGCTTGATCATCAGCTTCGGAAATATTATCGGACTTGTGCAATGAGGACCAGCTTGGCAGTGAGCCATGTGTAACGAACGCCATCACCACGCGGGACTTTCTACAGGGATGTTCAAATGTCTTGATTTGTTTCTTTTGATAGATTGCCAACTGTCTATTTCACCCTGCGAAGTAAATCGTTTCTTTGCGGCCTTGCATCGAGTCGGATTGGGAAAAGCACGGCGTGTCGTTAGCCATCCCGTAATAGCCTTTATGCCATTACCAAACGTAGAAGAGGCACAGTCACTGTTGGACCGCGAAGCTAGGGTTCAATGTGATCACCTCTATTCAGTTATTCGACCCTGTAAGAGGGTGTGGACTACGGTTTAAATACCTAAGTACCTCTACCATTAGTGGGGTACTTATACAGTGCTAAAACATACTATAAAGTTACAGAGGTCTTGGAAAATAACTAGCTAGGGTAGACTCTTATCTTAGCTAGTTAAGTAGTGAGACTATTGTGCGGCTAGGATTAATTATGCCCTTATAGGTGTAACACACCCCTAGGGGACCTTATTTAAGGTTCCTATAATAATTCTAAATTAATAAAATTAGTTAAATTAATATTACAATATTTAAATTAATTCTATAGTGTAAAAATATAGTTAATTAGTTATAATCTTATCTAAATTAAGGTTATTATATAATGCTTAGTCTTTAGGTTCTTCACTAAGTATACTAGAGGGTAGTTATATAAGCCCTAATACCTTATAGAAGCTTATAAAAGCATTCCCTATAAGAGGCTTTATAAGGCTATTAGTAATTATCTCTTTAGTAGTAATCTAGGTAATATTAAAGGTTCCTTTTATAACCTCTTAATAAAGCTAGTGGTAATAAATATCTATATACTAAAGCTTTATAATAAGCTTAATAAACTCTTCCTTAAGGAGGCAAATTATCTATATATTATTACATTTAATTTTAAGCGTGTTATTACCTAGGCATAGCCTAACCTCTTAATATAGTTATCTAAAGGCTATAAGCTCTTTACTATAGTAAAAGAGCGCTAGAAGCTTTACTTTAGTTAATAATATTATTATAGTAGCTTACTTTCTTACCTTAAAGAGTATAGGTTCTCTAAAGAGCTTTATAATATAGCCTTATAAGCTCTTTTATATTATAGGATTATTAGTAAAGGAAGTGTTACTATATGCCTCTAATTTAGGGTTATTACTACTATATTTAATTACTAGGTTTACCTATATATACCTATACTTAAGGGCTCTTTCTACTACTTCTATATACTATAGCCCTAGGTTTTATAGGTATTATAAGAGTTATAAAGCTATAAAAGTAATATTAGGTCTTAAAACTATTATTAGATATAGTAAGGTTCTAATTAAAGATTAATATCTCTTAAGATCTTAAGCGCTAACCTCTCCCTTAAAAGGTTCTAGCGGTGTAGTAGTTATTAGGGCTATAAGCCTTTATTAAGGAATCTTTATATTAAATTTAGTAGTAGCTTTATCCTAATAGGACTTCTAATTAAGCTATACCTTCCTATTAGTATAGTCTCTAATAATTTTAATACCTAGGAACTATTAAAGCTCTCTAAGGTCCTTAATATTATACTTTATAAAGAGTCTTACTCTAAATTTATTATATAAATATAATTTCCCTTTAGTAAATAAGGTAATAAGGTTATCTATATAGAAGAAGATAATTAACCTATCCTTAATAAACATATAAATATCTTTAAAGATTTATATAAAGCCTTTACTAATTAGCTAGCTAATTAGTTCTTTTATCTATAGGAGAGGCGCTCTCTATAGCCTATAGACTACTCTAAGAAGCTTTAGATAGGCTTATTTATCTTTATAGCCTAGAGGTATCTTATAGTAAACCTCTTTATTAAGATCTAAATTTAGGAATACTATAATAAAGTTATACTAGTATACTTCTAGGTTAAAGTAGTATATAATAGCTATAAATAGCCTAAAGGTATTAGTAGCTAGGGTTACTACTTAAGTTAATAGATAACTCTTTAGTTAATAATTTCTAAGAATATAGAGAAAAGCTTTATATTATAGGAGGTAGCCTTACTTATCTAATTTATAAGAAAAGACCTAAGTAAGGCCTAGAAGCTTTATATCTATAGGAACTTTAGTTCTAGATACCTTCTTAGCTACCTTTCTATTAATAATCTTATTATATTCCTTATCTTATGCTTTATAGAATTCCTTTTCCTTTAGATAACTAGCTAAATTATTATAATAAGCTAGAGGAGAGGAAGCCTTAATATATAAGGCTTTTCTTTGCTTTTAGGTCCTAGCTTAAAGGCTATAGTAAATGCTTTAAGATTATTATAATCTTATGTATTTATTAACATTTTATAATTATTACTACTATTAGGTAAGTTAAGCAAATTATTAATACTTAATAGTATATAATCCATTAAACCTAGAAATTATCTAGGTAAATTTAGAGGAGTTAGTAGATTTATTTCTTAACTTTCTTTTTCTTTTTCCTTATAATTATAACTATTAGGAGTTTTAACTTATTAAAGCTAATTAAGTGGTTATTATAGTAACAGAGGGTACGCTATCTATAGAAGCCCTATATTAGAGCTTTTATCCTTATTATTATTAACTAGCTCTTTAAGGAAGCGTCTTTTAACCTCTTTTATAGTTAATAATAGGCCTCTCTCTTAAGCATAGAAGATAGACTTATTAAAGGTAACATAGCTTAATAAGAACTAGTAGCTTCTCTTTATTATTAGTACCTAAATTAGGTATTATATAGAGGAAACATATCTAGCTAAGTATCTAATATAAGCTCTCTAGGCGAGCTTTAGACCTGCCTTATAAAGCCTACTTTGCATTATTATAAATACTTTATAACTAAAGGCTCGTAGGTAAGTTATAGAGGCTTCTAGATTCTCTAGTAAGTAACTCTATTAAAGCTTATTCTCTCTTAACTACCTATTTAATGCTTATTAAGGTAATTACTAGTTAAGTAGCTTTTAAGGTATATAGTTTAAGATATAAATAGCTACTTTAGTAGCTATAGGCTATAGGTCTTCTAGGAAGCCTAATTATATTATAAGAGTTATTATAACCCTTATTATCACCCCCTAGACTATTTAGCGTGCCTATTTTAATATAGGTAAGCTAGGCTAGATTTTCTAATAATAATACCTCTATTTATAACCTTTTCTTCTTGCTTTTTAGTCTAGAAGGCAGTCTTACTATTAGTTATTATAACCACAATATAAATACTATATACTCTTATATATATAGCTTCTAACTAATTAAAGCAGAGCGTAATATCTATTTTTAATAGGATTATAAAGATATAGCGTAAACCTATAGCTCTGTAGGTAAAGAGAGTAATATATTAGTCTTTATTATACCCTAATAATTAAGTAAAGAGATTAAAAGAAACTACCTAAAGTAGTTCTAAAGGTAATATTCCTACTTATAGGACTTATAATATCTACCTCTATGCCTTAGCTATTTAGTAGACCTTATATTTACCTACGCTCCTTTTCTTTAAAGGAATTTAAAGCTTCTTAAGTACTTAATTTATTATATCCTTACCTAGATACGCTAATCTAGTGTGCTATAGGTCCGTAGGCGTTATTATTATAGCCTTTAGGTCTTACAAATCTCCCTTAATAGTAAAAACCTCTAATAGGCTTAAGCCCTCTATATATAGCTAGGTACTAATAATCTAAGTTTAAAATATCTCCTAATTACCTCTTACTAGGTCTATTACCCTTCTAGTAAGGTTATCTTACCTTATTTCTTTTTATATAAGTAGCTAAAGAGATATAAGGTTTATAAAGAATATTAGTTAGTACTAGGCCTTTAATAAGGTAAGGGTCTAGCTATCTATTAAGATAATCTAAGCTATACTAACGCTATAAGCCTTAGTAACACTATAACTAGCTTAAATTCTAGGTTACTAGCTATAATTAAGGTCTATAAACTAGCGTTTATTATTAAAGATATAGATTAAAGTGTTACTATTAAGTATAACCTATAATTTGCCCTAGGCAAGGAAAGCCTTTATAAACTCTTCTATAGCTAAAAACATAGTATTATCTTCTTTAAGTTCTTTTACGCTATTATCCTTTAACTATATATTATATACCCTTTTATATTATTAGGTTAATAATTTATTACTTCTTTTACCTTTTTAATAGCTTTTATTGATTTTCTAGTCTTTTATTAGGTAGAGCGCTTTATAGATCTTCTATAAGTCTTTTAACTTCTTTACCTTATGTTTTTATAGTAAATATAGGAATCTTTCTTTATTACCTTCTCTTTTTAGCTTTATTCTTTACTTTACTATTAAGAGTTAGCTTAGCTCTAAAGGCATTATTAGCCTTTACCTAAGATCTTCCTTAGGCTTTAATTAGGTACCTAATCTTACTTATAATACTATAGAAATCTAGGACCTTTCCCTTGCTCTTTACTAAATAAATTAATAAGCTAATTTAAGCTAAGATAGTAGGGAATTATACCCTAATAGTATTATTAATTATTTCTATAGGTAAGTTACCTTTAGTAATAGGGTAGTTTACTTAAAAGCATCTCTTATAGCTAATTAAAGTATCTATAAGCTACTTATTAATATTTACCCTTATAAGATTCTATTTAATAGTCTTATTAAAATTAACTTTAGTATAATACTTAATAGTCTTACTTAAAGGTATTATATTCCTTATAAGCTCTTTAATCTTATTATAAAGAGACACATACCTTAAGGTTATTTACTTATACTTAGGCCTAAGCATTACTATAAACTAAGTATAATACTCTTATAGGGCCTTTATAAGGCTCTAGAATTAGCTATTAAATACCTAATAATAATCACTAAGGACTATAAACTAGGCACTATCTTTAGTATTATTAGGTTATTAAGGGTACTAAAAATAACTCTCTTTAGGTATATTATAACCTTTAGAAGAGCTTTCCTAGGGTTACTACATACTACTAATTATAGCTTCACTACTACATAAGCGTGTTTAAACTCCTATAGTATCTAATATAAATAATTAACTCTATATAGCCTTTACTACCTTTCTCTTTACTAAAGTCCTATTTCCTATAAGAATTAGAGGCTTAGTAAGGTAATCTAGCTATATAATTAAATTAGGATTAATAAAGACCTAGATTCTATCTTTAATAGCTCTTACCTTAACTATCTTATACTATAGGTCCTAGTAGTAAGGCTCCTATAGCTTAATAGTAAGCTTATTACTCTTAGAAGACTCCTTAGATATTATAAGAATACCTATAGTATTATTATTATTAAACTAATAAATAGTTATATTACTCCTAGTGTGCTAGGGTTACCTAATTATAATATTAATAAATTAGGCCTCTCTTTTACTATATATATACTAATTATTTAAAGATTAAATAATTAGTTAATTTAAAAGAAGAGTACTAATTTAGAAGAAGGTATAATTATTATAAATACTATATAATTACTACTATATTAGACTATAAAGCTAGGGTTTAATGTAATTACCTCTATTTAGTTATTTAACCCTATAAGAGGGTGTGAACTACGGTTTAAATACCTAAGTACCTCTACTATTAGTGGGGTACTTATATAGTGCTAAAACATACTATAAAGTTACAGAGGTCTTGGAAAATGACTAGCTAGGGGTGGACTCTTATCTCAGCTAGTTAAGTAGTGAGACTATCGTGCGGCCGGGATCAATTATGCCCTTGTGGGTGCAACAGTCACCCTTCATCACATCGCTTACAGGCACGCGGGTCGTCAGCGGCAAGGTGACGACGGGTGCTTCGGACTGGTTGGAGGTGGGGACGGGAGAAATCGACATGGAGCTTGGCCTGTCACGGCGTGGCAATCAACGTGCAAACTTCCTGAAACGGCGTGGCCGGTGACATCCTAATCTCATCCGGTCTCGCACTCGCTCGAGGGACTTGTAGAGACTGCACTGCCCCGTCAGTCTATCTCATCGTTCAACATTTGGGAAAGCAATGATGATGACCTATTTTCCCCATGCACAATGCCCCTCCCTATTTCAGGGGACAATTGAGCCAGTAGGTGGGGCGGGCACGAGTACTTCGCACCCCCTGAATTATTTCACAAATCTACTTGACAGGGAAACTGAGCCAATTAGCTATTATGTACGGAGTAACAAGGAAGTAAGGGAGAAAGGGACTAGGATCAAAGGATACCTTGTTACTAGTAACCTATATAGAAACGGACGTATTCTTTTATAGCGCTGTATGCCCTATGCGTTTTCCTTGTAGCTCTCTAATAGTAGTATTACTTGTAGTCGATTGTAGCTGTTAGAGAGGAACGAAAAACTGGGTCATGCACTCCGTAGATTTGTTAAAATAATTCAGACATGGATTAGAAGGAGAAAACACAGAAACAAGCAAACAAGCAGGCGAGCAAGCGGGTCTCGCCCCCAAATGCAAACTATGTAGAGCCGCTGATGATCGTGACTGGTTTAGTAGATGGATGATACTTTGGCATGGTCGGGACCATAACCACTGGACGCTGGTGGCGTCTTGCCTTCTTCGGAGCTGGATGCTTGCCGAGGCGTCGAGACGTCGAACTGTTCGAGGGGAAACGAGAGCGAAAGAACGTAATCACTGCTACTCCGTACCGTAGCCTTTATGACGCTAACGGTAGTGCGCTAGGCAGGCGGAAAGGGCCAAAGTGCAAATATCGAAATGGCAGGGACAGCACCGGGGCGAACCTGACTCTGATCCGCGAATCGAGCAGAGACATGAGTCGGGTAAATGCGCGGCGCGTCAAATCACAACGGCGCCTTCTGATGCCCCGTACTCCGTGCGATACTACTCCGTGCGATACTAGGATACTAGTCCGTACTTCGCACGATACTACGATGCTAAAATGGTATCGATAAATGTAGTGACGGTCCCAGGACCCAGTCTCTCGGTTCTCGGTCCTCATACATAATACATGTCACACAGTCTGCGTCTACGGACCTTGGTAGGGTCCGTCCGGGAATCCCAGGGCAGGACGGACCTGCCTTATCCACCCGCGGCACGACAGCCCGACGCCTAAACGGCCAGGCTTGCCAGACTTGCTAGAGGAACAGCCGCCTGCGACCAGGGCCCATCGATTGATCCTCCTGCCTCCCATTTGCCATCTCATCTTGGGTGCAAAGGGGGTCGACAAAGTTCAACAAATGATGAGCCCTCGACCCACGCACTCACTCACTCACCACTCACATGAGCCCGATTCATCTGTCAATCTGTCAATCTGTCAATCTTGTCGAACGCGTGCCTCCGCGCCCCACCCCACACCACCACGCACCACCACGCACCACCACGCACCCCTACCCACCACAAACGCACCCCTACCCACCACAAAATAGCCGGCCGACTGCCGTCCTGCCCACATCCTAGCCACCACCACCAAAACTTCATCAACTCATCCATTCACCACACAGGACAGCGCAGCGTCCGTGGCACCGTGGTTCGCTCGCCGCCCGTTGAGTTCACGCTTGATTTTGTTCGAGGTGTGACCAGTCTCCCCGTGTGACTGGTCAGTGGTCATGATGGCCAGACTTGAGCCAATTGATGATGGGTTTTGATCCAATCGAGGCAGCCACGCACAAAACAATGTCGACACACGGCGGATTATTCGTGCTCGCAACTCCCGATCCTTTAGGGTCTGGTGCGCTCACACCCTTCCTCTCCTCTCCCCTTCCCGCGGGACGCACCAGCGACCTGATGCGGTACCTACTCCGTACGGAGTACGTGACACAGCAGACGCAATGCCTCCACCCCCTCTTTGTGTACCCCTGTAGATAGCTCGACGAACAAGCCAGCCACCAGCCACCAGCCACCAGCCAGCTATGACAGGCCAACCCAGCAATCAGGCCTTTTTGTCACTGGGACAGCCTTATTGGCGCCAAGCCAAACAAGAAGGCGACCCGGTGCTGAGGTATTATTCATATTACCGAGTATGTACGGAGTACTTTCTTTGTGCATCGACTTGGCGACGAGCTGCACACTTTTGACGCCTCTTCAACCCAGTTATGAATGAACCCGGCGATGCTGCCATTATACGGACGTAGTGACCGTTTTACCGAGTACGTACATTACATCCGTGGTTTGCTGATGCATCTGGTCTCACTCACACACCCAGATACCTGTCCGTGAGCAGGATGAAGCATGCGTGGCATGGTAGCGGGACAAGGGGAATGAAGTGGATTGCACTCCTGATTCCCTCCCCGCTCATCATCGTGCGAACAACAAGCCGCCTGCGATGGCGGTTGAGAATCGTTATTAACCTTTCCTCCGTACTCCGTAAAATAAGCCTCTTCTCTCTTCTCCCCGGGGCACATGGGTAAAAGCTTCAGCAAGCACAGGGCAACATTGGCGAGCAACCGCCGCGGGACAATTGCCGCTAAGTAAAACCAGCAAGCCAACCCAGTCTGCCATGCCAGTTCAATCAATCCGTTTTGCCCAGCCGACCGACCCATCGTTGCATCGATCGCCCTTTGCTAATACATAATCCGTACATAGCTAGCTGATCAACAAGGTGAGTGAGTGGTTGGCCTGTCTGGGATGGCACCCTGGCTGGTTCATAATAAGCATACTTATTAATACCGAGTACACGCCAAGTCGTGCCAGTCGTGGATAGATGGCATCGGTGGGCAACGATGGTCAGTGACCAGTGGCAGTGGCAGTGGCAGCGGCAGCGGCAGCGGCAAGTCACGCTGCCTGCCTAGTTACCAGGTGTGAAATGTGACTCCGTACCGGACGGATTACTAACTAGACGTTACGGAGTAATTTAGCCCGCATTCGCTGCACCTGCGCGCACCGGCGCGTGGCCTTGGCCATTGTTCCCTTCCTTGCCTCGCCACGCCTTGCCTTTGCCTTACCTCTGCCCGGTCCTTGGTCCCGGGTCCATCACATCCTCCACTCGTCCCCAGCTAAGCTCAGCCCGGCTACCAGCCCGTGCTCTGATTCGCTGACCGGGAAAATCCACGCCCCCAAAGTGCCACCAGTGCCCCCATTCGTTCCTCACCCACCTGGGCCCCATATTGGCCGCCCGTTTGGCTGGCCTCGCTCGTCTTCCTGTCTCTTCCTGTCTCTTTCTCTGGCCCGTTTCTGTCTGTTCTGGCATGGCATGGCAATCTGGTTCCATCGTCCTGGCTCTCTGTCCTACTCACTCTCTTTCCTCCTCTCCTCATGCGATCCATCTCCTTGCTTTCACATCTGTGCTCGCCTCACCTCGCCCTCCTTCCTCTCCTTCGTTCGTCAGGTTTGCCGTTGTCTTGAGGAACTTTTGCGCCGAATGGTCATTGTGGCGCCGAGTCGGCATCTTCTCGACGACCGATTCTCAACTGTCCCTCCCGCCAGCCCAAATTGCTTTTATTCCCATCAGGCTCGCCTTTCAGTGAAAAGCCAAGAGGAAATGTAAGTTGACTCTCAGTGCAATCCTTCAGCACTCACTCAACTTGCCTATCCATCAATTCATGCATCACGCCATCTTTTCCCTGACCTGCTCCTTTTGCCCCTTGAGCACAAAGAGGCTGTCCCCGTTGCAATTCACGCTCACTCAACACGCCCTGCATGTAGGCCCTCTAGTTTTGTGGACATTTATACTGACCGAATGTGAAAGTGTGTAATATCATACAAATACATGACTCCTCATTTCTCCTCGCTTGAAACCCCTCCCCCAAAACACCAGATGATGGCTTCTGCTGCTGCTGTGCCTGTGCCCCCAACGCCTCGCGCGATTCGGTGCAGCGCATTCATCGCATTACGAGAGAGAATCGAAGCCTCTGGTATCAGTTGACCGTGCTTCAGCAACCAGAGCGAGCCAGAGCATGTGGCTCAGGGATGAAAGGTTAGTAGTTGACTGTGTAGATGATGTTGCCAATGCGGCGCGATACATCCCTCCACCCGACACGTTATGAAACGGAGCATCTCGGCGCTCACAAAAATGCTAACACCCTGCCTGCCTAGCGAACAGCGATAGACGACCAGTTGATCCTCCACCAGTTGTTGAGCTGCGCATCATCGAAGGTCCCACTGTTGAGGAAGGCAAGGATATCACTCTCGATTACAACGCCAACTTTTTCCTCTACGCCAGTCTTGAGCAAGCTCGCACTTTGGCCCATGGTCGTGTACAGAGCGCCGCGACTAACAATCCACCCATCCTGACCGGCGTTCCTGCCTCGGGCATGGCCTACCTGGACCGACCTGCCGAGGCCGGCTATTTCATCTTCCCTGATCTATCTGTTCGCCACGAAGGCTACTTCCGTCTATCATTCAGCCTGTTCGAGACGACCAAGGAGGAGAAGGATTTCGACATGGAGCGCACCGATCCAAACTTGCCTCCCGGCGTCGACTGGCGAATGGAAATCAAGACACAGCCCTTCAATGTCTTCAGCGCCAAGAAGTTCCCTGGCCTGATGGAGAGTACCCAGCTGAGCAAGACGGTCGCTGACCAAGGCTGCCGAGTTCGAATCAGACGTGACGTGCGAATGAGGAAGCGCGATGGCAAAGGTGCCGCCTACGAACGCAGGGAGGATGAATATCGCCGCAGAACCGTAACACCCGCCCCGAGGACCCCAACAGCATCCGAGCTCGATCCTCAGCAACTCGAGCGAGCCTCGCATGGCCTACGGCACGGAGCCCAAAGACGACCATCAGGTGTCGACGCTTGTCATCCCGCTCCGCCGCCGCCACCGCCTCCTCCCGGCCACGACGCTGCTTTGCCAACCCGTGGCGGCCACCTCGCATTTGGAGAGCATCTGGTACATCAGTACGCCACGCCTCGACAATACGCACCACCTCCGCAGACGGTCATGCAGCACATGGCACCTTCAGCACCATACCCATCCACACTCTCATCCCCTACGCCAAGCCCGACCAGAGCAACTACGGCTACTACCCATATCACGCCCGAAGCTCGAGCTCGACCTGTCCATCCCTGGCGCAATCAGTCAGACCCGAGTCACAATATGAGCGAGCTCATGCCGGATACGTGACACCGTCACCGTCACCGTCACCCACCACGATTCAACAACTTTCAAGACACGACGATCCATCACAACAGCATAATTATTCCCATGCGCCGCAGAAGCCGCAACAGCAGAAGAAGAAGATATTGCCGCAGTCAACGACTGCCTCATCATCTCTGGCTCCTCTCAAGATTGCATATTTGGTCTCGCCCAATCCACTGCCTGCCATTGAACCGCAAACACAACTGAAAGTGGCTATCCCGGCGTTGATAACGGGAGACAAACGAAAACGTGACGACGTCTTCCCGCAAACTTTGCGTTCGTTGCATAACGGCCAGCGGCACCTTGATGCGCACTTTGGCCGCATGCGCGGCATGACTCCTGAGCCTGACACAGGTACATATTCTCGAGCCGACGGCCAGATTGGGATTGTCCAATTCAACGAGTACCTTCCGTGAATGCTCACGTGCTGGGGCTGGCTTATCTCCTTCCCCCTTTCAAGATATCGGGAAGACGTGCTTAATACGGCAGGAAGAAATGAAGAGAAAGAAGAGAAGCACAGTCGTGAGATTTCTTTCCTGGCGTTTGGTTGAACTGTATATTTATGTCGCTCTGGTATCATTGCCCGTGCGCTTGCTACATGTCCTGGGACATTGGGGATTATCAGGCGTTCTGGAGCAATCCTTTTGATTCATTTCCGGTTCACTTTCAATGAGCGTGGACTTTCCTATTTTCTCATGTCCTATTTCCCTCTCCAGTATCTGGTTTGCGATGTCTCAGTGAGCGCAGCGCCAGAGACTAGACGTGGTCTTTCCACCTCCTATTTTCTTCCTATTTCATACAATGATTTTATCGTGTGTTTCTATCGACTGTTTCGTTTGCACTTCACGTTCCATAGAGCTGCGGCCTGGGAGGAAAGTGGCCCTTTCAAACTTTTTCATGTTCATGTCCCCTTGCCGCAAAATTCGTGGCGACTATTCGGGACCGTTTGAAACAAGGTCATTACGTTCTTTGGCGGAAGAAAGACATTTTTGTCGAGCATCTATTGGCGCCGAACAAACTGGGGGCGCATGAACAGGATATGTATCTTTTTTCGGAAGGCCAAGAGCCCTGTGACATCCCGAAACAATGAGACACGGTGAAAAGAAATACGTTTTTATGAGCGCGTCGACCGGCTTGATTGAGAATTGGGACAGAGGGTCTCTGCTCGGGGCAACTGATGAAGGGGCCCTTCAAGCATGCAACCATCTAGGTAGACACTTGTTGACAGTGGTTAGTCAATCTATGATCACGACAAGCTGACGTTGACCCCTTGCCTTATCCGTGATATTTGTCCTTGAATGTGAATCTAAGTGGAGGATTCCATAACGAAATGCGGGTCGAAACCGTGCAAGGGTTGGGGGCGGCGTTTGGTTGCTTGGTTGCCGTGGTGAGATCACGTGTGTTGTGGCAGGGTAGCCTGGCTTGGCGGAATGTTGTAAGTCAACAATGGATGGATGGAGCCAGCATGCGAGCATGTGTGTATGCATGTATGTCGTGGGCATGGGTGGGATGATTGATTCCTTTATTCATTGTGCTACGCTGTGCTTGTTATTTCCTTGGCATTTCCCCCCTCCCCATATTTCGCAAAACCTGCAAAACCCTCTGTTTGCGCGAGTCTGCCTAGGCAAATCTGATTTCCGCATCGCGACCTGGCACGAGAAACGAGAAGAGGGACAGGACGAAGAAGAATCCATCGAATCTCAAAATTTGACCCAGGATGGGCCCTTCTAGAACCAGAGACGCCCATTTACTCGCCCAACGGGCCGCTTCCATGAAGGATCCATGAAGGATCGCGCGTCAGCCGCGCCGCCTTTGCAATTCCTGGATCCTTCGGAGAGAGTGCTCATGGTGCCCTTCTGTACCACGGGCACAGGCACGGATGCAGCAGCCGTGGGAGGTTTAGGAGGAGGAAGAAGAGGGGACGCAGAGGAGAAGAGAAGAAGCAGCAAGATGAAGACGAACATCTTTGGGCAAATGTGGGAAGGCGTCAGAGGCAGACTACGGATCCGAAGGGACGCGGACAAAGACAAGGGGAGGGGGACGACGACGACGACGACGACGACGACGACGACGAGCAACGACCTACGAGGATCAAGTCCTGGCCAACTACCACCAGCTTGTTGCTTCGGGATTCTTCTCATCCCACGCCATACAATCCACGAGACACGGGCCGCCTCCTCCTCGTCCATGCACGTCCCGAGGTCCCCCGCCTCCGCCTCCACCTCAATGGCCGTTGGCGCCAGCTGTGCCTGTGCCTGCGATGATGCCCGACGACGACGACGACAAGAAAATGGCGGGCCTGCGTCCCCGGGCGGAAGTGTGCTCGCCCGCAAGTGCCGCCTCCTCATCCCGGGGCACGAAGCGCGCCGCCGCCGAGCCGTTGTTGGTTGAGGGTGAGGGCGAGGGCGAGGCGAGGCGGACCGGGACGACGAGGGAGAGGATGAGGCCACGCGCGCGCATCACTTGCTGCCCAAGCGTCTCCGCAGGACGGCCCCGAGAGACAGAGACATTATTTCCCTGCCCAGACTGCGAGGCGTGGCGTCGAGGAACAAGGGCGCCCATGATGCCCCGGCGCAGGCTCCGAGGGCGAGGAGAGGGCCAACGGACCATGATGACATGGCGTCGTCGCTGGGCAGGAAGATCAAGCGTCCTGCTCGTGCTAGGAGCTTGAGAACAAGAGCCGCGGCGGGCGCTGCCATGGAGGCGGAGCCGTTGAGCGTGGTGCCTGATGCGAATAGGGGATCCTGAGACTTCCTGCTATCCCTGCCAAGTTTACGTATGGTGAAGATGGGAGAGAGAACGGGGGTCGCCGAGGTGATGAATAGGGGTCAGCGGGTTTTTTTCTTCTTCCTTCTTCCTTTTTCCTTCTTCATTTATTGTTTCATAATGTACAGGATCAACAAGCGGTATGACTATATAATGAGTAATGTAGGTTCACTGAATGATATGATTATGAAATACGGGGTATGCTTCGCTCACGGGTTTGGTTTGGCACAGAAACAGTGGAACCACTTCCGCCCACCCCGGAGAGGAAAAAAAAAAAAACCTCCCAAGAAACCACCACCCACCCACACCCTCTTCATCATCCCCCATCCCATCTCAACTCACAAAGTCAAACCAACAGCCATGCTCTCGCGGCTCTCCCACCGCACGCTCACGCTCATCACCGCCTCCCGACTGCGCAACAACTGCCATCTCCCTCCACCTCCCCTCCCCCCATCGAGCAGCCGAGCGACGACCCCCAGCGACGATGGTCCACGCCCGCTCCCAGACCCGGCGACGGCCCGCTCATGTCCCGACAGGCTGATCGCCAACTACCCGGTAAATAATACATCCCACACACACACACACACACACGGAGATTCCAAGGCACAGGCAGGCAGCACAAAAGCTAAACGGGTGTTCCCCCAACCACAGAAATCAGCCAAGTCAGGTTCCGCTGGGGCCGCACCCTCCCCGTCTTCCTGGCCATCGTGACCGTCTGCTCCGTCGCCATCTTCAACTACCAGAAGGCGTCGTCGCCCATCGTCTCGTCGACGCTGTACGCCCTCCGGACGGACGACCGGGCGCGCGCCATCCTCGGCGACGACATCTACTTCAGGCGCAGGGTCCCCTGGATCCGCGGCCAGATGAACCAGATGCGGGGCCGCATCGACATCTGCTTCGCCGTCCGCGGCACGAGGGCTGGGCCACGATGCGGTTCGCGAGCCACCGCCCGTCGTCGCGGTCGCTGTTCGAGACGACGGAGTGGAGCCTGACTACCGAGGACGGCACTTGGGTCGACTTGCTGGAGGATCCGTTCAGGGGCCTCTTGGGGATCATCATCATGGGCCTCCTCTTTCGGTGGGCGGCGAGGACGAGGGTGCCGCGGCGACGAGGGGTTCAGACAGCAGGGTGCTTTGAACAAGTGAGCTTGCTTGGCTTGCTTGGCTTGCTTGGCTTGCTTGGCTTGCTCCGTGTGGAAATGACGAGTCAGTCCCAAGTTGTCTTGTTGGTCGAGTTGTCTAGGCTACGAGACGAGAGCATATACATACATTGCACGGGGATTGTTGGTCTGAGCATGGCAAGCGTGTACAAACGTTGTCTGTATATATCTATATCGTATAAGAGTTTCATCTTTATACATTCCACCACCACAAGTAAATCTCTCACAGGGCAGCAGCCGCCGCTTTCGAACTGGCTCCCTCCGCCCTTCCTTCATCTCCAAATGTCTCTTCCTCGCCGCCTCCAGCTGCGCATCCGCATCGGGATGCCTCTCCCGCAGATCCTTGAGGGCCCTTTCACGGTACGGCAGCGCAGGCGCCTTGCGCTTCTTGGCGTCCTGCAGCTTGACCATGCGTCCCTTGGGGCCCGGCACCGCGCCGCTGACCAGAACGATGCCCAGCTCGTTGTCCGTCTTGATGACCTTGAGGTTCTGCACCGTGACCCATTCGTTGCCCATGCGCCCGGGCATCTTCTTGCCAGGCAGCACGCGACTCCCGCTGCCCTGCGACGGGCCCGTCGTGCCAATCGTGCGGTGGTTCCTCGAGTTACCGTGCGAGGCCCCTGGCCCGCGAAGCCGTGACGCTTCATGCCGCCCGCGAACCCCATGCCGCGCGACCTGGCGCGCACGTCGACCGCCTGGCCCTCCTGGAACCAGTCGGGCAGCAGCTGCGAGCCGACGGGCAGGAGGCCCTCCTCGCCGCGGACCATGAACTCGGCCAGGTCGCTCTTGGGCGCCACGCCCTTGGCCTCGTAGTACCCCAGCATCGGGCTCGTCGCGTTCTTGGGCTGCCGTGACCCGGACCCCATCTGCACCGCCCAGTAGCCGTGCTTCTCCCTCGTCTTGTTCGCCACGACCTGCACCTGGTCGAGCTGCAGCACCGTGCACGGCACGCGCGTCTTGCCGACAAACGTGCTCGTCATGCCCTTCTTCGTGGCGAGGACGCCCGCCCGGAGAGGCGTCGTGTTCTCCCGGCGCTTCAGGGCGGCCGCGGGCCCGGTGGTGGGAGCGGGAGACCCGAGTTGGGCTGGTTGAAGCGTCGGTGCTTGGATCGTGGTGGTGCCGTCGACCAGCCGTACTGGATGCCGCGCTGGGGACAAGGGGAGGAGCAGGCGGCGACGAGTCTGGCTGGCGAAGAGTGAGCATGGCCGTGGGAGCGCCGCCCTCGATGAGAGACGGGTGGCATGATCGTCCGGTTTGTGGTGGACCGGGTTGGTTTGGACGGGTTGAGATGGAAACGGGGTTTTCGAGCTCCCAAGTTTGTCGTGGTTCATCAACCTCAAAAAAATTTCGGGCGAGGAAAGCTTGCCTGCAATTTGCCATGGAATCAAATTGGTCGGATATATCTCGGAACTTGTCCGTACCCACCAACCCACCAAAGTCCTGCCCCCAAAAAAAAAAAAAAAAAAAACACCACAACACCAGAGATTGTCCCAAAGCATTCTCATCATTACCGTAGCTTCACATTTCAATCAAGCAAATAATAAATCCCCAGTGTACATAGTCATACGCCATACTCCGTACAATCCATGCATTTCCCCAGCTCACATGCCCGGCCCCCTCCCCCAATCCTGCTCCCCATCTCATTCACATTCGTCCCCTTCACCTTGTGATCCCCGGCTGCGCCGCCGCCTCGTACAAGATAGTAGTCGGCGCCTTGCCCAGCCGCGTCCACTCCCCTTGAATCCGACATAGCTTATCCGCGAGACAGGCTCGTCCCCGTCCCCAAAGTTGTCCACGAAAAAGAGCACCAGCCGCTGTACCTTGCCGAAAAGCGCCCTCTTGACAGCTATCTCCTGCACGTCAGACGTCTGCGACAGCTCAATCTTCTGCACCGGTTCCAGGTCCTCGGCTGCAGAAAAGTCCAGGTTGTCGCGGTTGACGTGCAGATGGAGTGTCTTGGGGGCGGATGGGGAGGGGAAGTGCGGAGGAGGATGGAGTGAAGCTTGACTTGGGCTGCGAAACTGTCGGCTTTGTCAGGACTGTAACTTGGAAGGTATCCTCATGATTCTCATCATGATGTGGCAAGAAGAGACGAGAGGGCTTTCCAACGTACGGCACAGTCATGAGAAGCTGCTCATCGGCGTCGCTCTCCAGTTCTGGCTCGGCGCTCAGTCTCTCCGCCCACGTCTTCTTAACGACGGCCTTTCCCGCATCTCTGCGCGATTCGTTGAGCGTGGTGATGTCGTCAAAGTTGATCTGTTGGTACAGCGAAGATTGCAGAGCCGGCGTGATGTCGTCTGAGTGATCGTGATCGTGATCGTGTTCGTGGTCATGGTGGTGGTCGTGGCCGTGCCCGCCATGGCCGGCGTGTTCGTCGTGGCAGTGAGACATGGGCCTCTGCGAATCGAGTATCGGGCTGGAACGTAGGCGGGATCTGTTGAAATTGAGACCACCGTTGTTGAGAATTGCTTCATGTTTGAGTGGCTACTTGCAGAGAGGGAGTCCTGCCTGGCGTTGCTGGTGGAGATGCATGCCCCACTCGCCTTGTCCCGACTCCCAACCGTGACAGAGACCTCGAGGTTTCTTCACGCAAGCGCAGATTCACATGAAATCTTGTTCGCGAGAGAGAGGAGCAGCCAGTGATGAAGTTATATGACCTAAACAATGGGCGATTAAATGAGCATATATGCTCAACACATGTGACCCATCTGACCCCCGCCATCCACAGCTATCTAAATCCGCTCTTCCTCTTGCCCTTCTTCGACCTCCTGCCTCCAAAAACGCCCGACACCGGCTGACTCATGGTCACAGATGGCCCAGCAACCCCAAGGCTCTGAGACGAATCCAAGCCTCCTTGTTGACTCGACATTATTTGCATCGGGGCTGCCGTCGCATTTCCGGGACTGAATCGTCTTCACCCACGTTGTCGCTGGCCGGGACCCCTTGCCGCATGAACGGCGGGAGCTTGTACCTCTCCGCTTGTGCTTTCCTCCTTGTTCCGACTCTTATGAGTCGCTCTTTGATGTGGGAGACCTTCGCTTCTTCGGCGACTGCAACGGAAGAAACATAGCCACCTGTATCAACGCCTCGTTCGGTGGGCCAGTATGAAAGTGTCTTTGGCGGTCTGAGTGACCCCAAAGTGCCAGGCTCTAGAGTTGGAGCAAGAAGGCGCAAGCGCTGAAACGCAGCATCCGTGACCTCTTGTGACGGCATGTATTCAGCAGGTGATGATGTAGCAATCCTCGGGCTACGCTGCGTAGGCTGACTAATTTGGGAGGAAAGGTCGTCAGGATGCTGATTTTCTACATCATCCGAGGCGTCTGTCCCTAGAAGGCGAACATGCTGCACCATGAAGCCGTAGCTAGACAAGAAAAAGTCCCTGGCTACATCCGCGACCCACACATGCCGTATGTGGTGCATTTCTTGGTGCATTTCTGATGGAAGAGAATTCGCCGCTGATTTGAGCCACAAGTCTGAAAACTTGTCCAGCAAAACAGGAAACTCTAGGGTTGAGCTAGGTAGCTCATCGGCAGCACGTCTCCGTAGCTGAGTGATGACAATATGGTCCCCAGTGCTTTCCAACAAGTTCCTGATGTCTGGTTCCATACCGTCATTGAGCTCGCCATATGAAATGGATTCCTGTATGCTGGAGAACAGTTGCATCCTTCAATCCAACGTCAGCATGCTTCATTAAAAAAAGAGAGAACAAATGTAAAAATAAAACCTTTACTCACCATGATGTGAGGGAACTAGCCCATCCTCCAACATGCCATGCTCGATGGTGCTCTTCACCATCGGTATCATATCTGTTGGCAACCCGCATGCACCCTGATCGATCATACTCAATAGACTAGAGGCGATTTTTCGCAGATTCGATCCACCTTCAGCGGTAAAGGACGACATCTATTCAACAGGGCCTTATCCAAGGTCTCATTATTATCGGCATTGGGCCCTTTTCGCCCGAGCAACATGTCCATACTTTCGTCTGTCATTGTATCAGGAATCACGAATGTCTCTTCAAGACGCTTCAAAAAACGCCTCCGTTTTCTCTTCCGGCGCCTGCGCTCCCGTGACCAATTAACTCGAAGTGTTGGGAGGTTCACTTCCAAGGCTGGGTCAGCTGAGCTGGCGCAAATACAGTAGCGGACACTCAAGTCCTCATGAAGAATGGTAACCTGGTAGAACTTCACGTCATTGTGCATGTAATGTGCTCCCGGACCAGGCTCTCCTGGTGCTTCAGATGTCTCAAGCTTGGCGGGATACACCTAATCAGCTGAGTCTTGCTTGTAGCTGTCTTCTTTTCTCCCGAGAATAACGATGTAATATGCCGATGATATTGCGGAAGCTGGGTCTCGGGAGCGGAACCGAACCAATAAACAGTCAACTGGTTTACCTGGGGAGAGTGTATGAAAACCATGGTGTTGTTGGGATCGTCTTCCGATGCCCTACACGTGGACATCCTGGAATCCTCGTTGCCGAAACCCACATGAGAGCAGGCAAGGAGCAGTGTAGGTCGCATGACTGGCTCTGCCTCTCCTCGAGTGAGTGACAGATCTAACCAGATGACTTGCCGGGCAGTCAATACAAATATCTGATTTCCGTTTGCTGGGCTTGACTCAACCCCAATGATCCAATCCGGCGCTAGCCTCGATTGTCGAACGATGTCCAGTTTAGGAAGAAGCCTCTCCCTCTCCAGATCAAGCAACACGATCTGCTGAGCATTCCAAATCAAAACATGATGTGATGAAGCATCAGAATTTTTAGTCTTCTGCTCTTGATCCAGACCAGTCCGTCCGATCCGGAGCATACCGTGCCGCTGAGCGGGATAAGCTGAAAGACGCGGAAGTGAGGACAGAATGCCTTCGGAGATATGCCCACATTTGTGCAATGAAAGCCGCAATGTGTTCATGCTTACTTGCCATGTGCCCAGCAGGCTCCAAACACTCCAATACCCGCATTGATCGATGACGCCTAGCCGTGGAAGAGCGCCCACCGAGGCTGGGTCAAACCAAACATCCGAGATGTCGTTGCCGCCAGTCTCATGGTGATGCAGGGTGATCAAGGGTTCAGAGCCATGTGAGATGGTGCCTGGAAAGCATATGAACTCGGTCTTGAGTGGTCAGGTACTGGAACAGGATGGTACTCGGGTTGCAAAAGAGTGACCGAGGTTCGGGTTTGAACGAGCAGCCACCGAACCCTTCTTGATTGCCAAAAGAAGTCACAAACTTGACGTTTACAATCGGCAAGCCGTCTCCAATCAGATCTTCTCTTCTTCTTGCTGCGCGGTATCAACAACAGAAAGAAGGAGCGATGCATCCTGATGCTCGCCCCACTGCCATTGTGATTTGTCCACTCTTACCAGCCGCAATTTTTGACCAGACTCACCAGTTGCGACTGCGAGCAGCGGTATACCAGTTGGTCGTGAAGGAATTGTCATGTCGGTCATCTCGCCCATGGCAAGAATATTTCCTTCATCTTGGAGATATTCAGAGTGCTCTGAATGATGGATGGTGTCCTTGAGCATGCTTGAAAAAGCAGGAGCCCCGCCAATGAAAGCCTCGGGATGAGAATTCGATAACCATCGTTTTTGAACCTTGACTTTCTCCCGAGTCTTTGACGGAGAATTTGGGACTACAAATCTTGATGGTGCATACAACTCAGCAGTTGATCCGACAATGTCAAACCGCGGTGCTGTAGTAACATGTGAGAAACGTGCGTTTAAGCGCAGAGGCATAGCAATTGTCTCTTACCACGGGATGTACATCTAGAAGTGTGCAAAACGCCTGGTTTATTCTCAGGTTTATCGGAAGAAAAATATGCCAAAAGACCAGGGTGGCCTAGATGTAGGTCCGCAAACCTCCGATTATCAGCCATTTGGGATCAGTAAAAAATTCCAATGAGACAAAAGGTTGACTATGATTCTGGTCATCCTTGAAAGTGAAGATGCGTAAAGAAAGAACGGGGCTCGTTTAGCGGCTTTGACGATAACGCGTATTCTGACACGCTCATTGTCCTTTAGATGCAGATTTAAGAATTCCCGAGAAGTGTTGCGTAGAAAGATTCACCGTTAGAAGAATGCATCTACCAATCGGCAAATTGGCCGGTGTTGAATGGTTCCTTTGTCGGCAGCTTGAGAGTGCAGCAAGTGACCCGCCCAGCGCGTTCAACGTCACACAGTGACACAATAGTCACGTGACAAAAACCACCTCATACACATAGTTAACGTTCGCGTCAACCTTTTTAGGTAAACACGGAGATCCCAGAATCGCTACATCAGCACCATGACGACCAAAACATCTTTCTCCGCCAGCGGCAACCGACAGATTATGGCGCCGGCTGGACCGTCTGTCGCCGACACGCTCCCCAGCATCAACTTTGGGTTCGACGATTTGCGCGATCGCATGGCCAAGTTCACAGCCAAGTTTGACGCCTTCATTGAGCAGGAAGAAAGCACGTGCTAGAAGAGCGCAATAAATTTCGCATGAATATTGCCGAAGTCCAAGGTACGAGGCATCTAATAACTCGCCTACAACGTACAGCCTCATCACCACAAAGCAGAACGGTGCCCTTGCTAACCTACATGTTGAAAACCCGCACAGAGGACCAGCGTATGAAGAAGAAGGACATTGAAATCATGCAAGTCAAAACCTCAACGTACCAAGGAACCCTTGAAAAGAAGAAGCCGAAACGCGCGAGATGGAATCGGCCATCGCGTCCCTCTCCGCCCAGCGCGACGCGCACCTCGCTTCGCGCGATAATCTCAAGAAACAAATTGCCCAGACGCAAGCCGAGATTGAAACCCGCTTGGGTGCCCAGCGCCCACGCAGAACAGCAGGAATCCCAGCGGAGATTCAACGTGCCGGAGCTGGATTTCTGGATCACAAATCTGTGTTTGAGGATCGAGGGGGCCGGTCAGGACGACCGGCTCAAGTTTGTGTTTACGCACATTGACGAGAAGAATTGGGAGAGGAGGCGTGGTTTGAGCTGTCGACGAGCTCGAGGGAGTATGATGTTAAGCACTGTCGGCCGAAGCTGGAGAGGAGAGCGTGGAAAAAGTATTGGACAGGGTGAATGAGTCGAGGGAGCTGGTGGTGCTGTTAAAAGGCATGCGGGAGTTGTTTGTGGAGGCTATGAAGAGTTGAGTCGGGTGGGTGAGTTGCGATTGTAACGTGGGAGTAATATGAAAGTGTGAATACTATACCACTCGCGCTCATGGATGAACCAAGTTGCCATGTCGCTTAACCTAATTTCTACCGTCGGTTTTATTCCAAAAAGAAAAAACGCCGTCGTATGTCCATTTCTGGATCGTTTTCTAAACGGAGCATCTCGCAGCGTTGGGCGTGGGACGTCTCGGCCAACAATGACGAACATACTGGTGGACAGCGTAAACCAATCTGATCGGATCGGAATGGGTAGAAAGTATCCTTGACACCACCCACCACAACAAAGCCTTCATGACCTCCAATGCCAATTTCGTCGCGTCCCGCGTTTCCAACCCCACCACCACCGCTCAAACCTGCCGCATACACCACCCGCCCGCATCCGCCATGCCTGAACCCGACAAGCGCGCAAGCGCCCAACAAGCCGTCGATATTCTGCACGAGATTTCTACGCTCCTGGTTCGTTTTCAATGCTCGCACTGAGCGTGGCCTCAGGTCACCATCTTCCTTTTGTTGAATGGCCTGCGACTGACGCCCCACAGAACTGCCAGCTTGATAGGAGGGCCATCTCAATATGCGTGTCTATGATTGAGAGGGCGTGAACCCAGAGGCCCTAGCGGTAGGCATACATTCTGAACGCCGTTCGGATGGTCAAGAGTGTTAACGCTCGTGTAGCAAGTGATCAAGGAGTTGAGGCAAGAGGCCGCGCGGGTGGAGGCGAGGATGGCCGAGAACCAGGCGTCGTGAGCTTGTGGGAACACGTGAATGAAGCGAGGGCTGATTTGTCATATTTGTTTGGATGCAAGGATAGGAAATGGAGTCAAGGGTCAGTCAATATGAATACAGAATGATGGTAGCTAATCTTCTGTTCCGACCACGAACAGCTTGGTGTGTTTGAAAAGATCGCTGCAAACGCACACATGTCGTTCTTAATGCTGTGGCCGTTCCTGTCCCTGTGGCGTTGCCCAATTTGCCTTCATAAGTGGATGATGAATCCTTCCTGTCCACTCGGTAAAATCTCCGCCCTGGTAGCGCCCTACTACAAGTCATATCCTAATGAAACCAGCGCTCCCCCTCACCCTTCATGAAATATGTAGAGCAACAAGCTTGGATGCATCTCATCTACCTGTGTCCAATGAGAAGGATGTCGTCGTCATCATCATCATCATCATCATCATCATCATCATCATCATCATCGTCATCCGCACCGAGAATACCGTCACTATCCTCATGCGCATCGTCGTTAGAGTCCGAGTCTCCCTCGCTCAGCTCGTCTTCTTCTTCGTCCTCCTCTTGACTCCTGTTCCCTCTCCAGAATCCAAGAATATCATCGTCGGAGTCCTGTTCCGCGGCGCCGTGGGGTATGACACCCTCTGCGGTAGTTTCGAGCGGCGACAAGGAACGGGCGAGTCGATCCGGCACGCGATGTTGAAGCTCGAAGCCATGGGACGAGTGTCGTCGCCTATTGGGGATTCGGGTGCTAGCGACGGAAGTGCCGGCATTTGATGTTGCAGGAAAAGTCACTGCATTAGCACGGAAGTCGGCTTGCTGCCGCCCCTGGGCGTTCACAGACGCATCTGCTCTCTCCGTGGCAGTCTGAAGCTCTGGGCTGCCGTTTCCGTGAATTTGAAGCTCGACTGTGTTGTAGGATTGACAAATTGAGCACTTCAATCCTAGCCAATGGTACAGAACGACGCCTTTTCCCGAACAGTCATTGCATAAAACTGTGGCCCTGGTGTCCCGGAACTCTGGCGGCATCGGCTGGCTGAGAATGGCTACGTCTAGGTTCCGGAACTGGGTTTCCATGTTGGCTAAGCTCTTGTTGCAGATGGGGCATTTGTACGAAACCCTCATGTGCTGGTCATAGCACCTCTTATGTATGCTATGCCCGCACGGCATGAAGACCACGGGTTTGGGCGATGTGAACATGTATTCTCCGCAAATGGGGCAGTCGCAGTCTGTGGAGCGTTCAATACACTTGTGAGAGCTTTGTATCGACGTTGTTATGCATGCACGGCATGTCTATGCATTGTGTTAGCAAGTTTGATGGCATCGGAGAAGATGAAGAATGGAACTGCTCACCTTGCAATGGAAAAAGTCTTTGCCGAGACCTAATCCACGCCGACAGATGCCGCAGTCGTTGCAGTGATATATTGGTTTACTCTTGCGGTTTTCCCAAAGCTTGCAAATGTTACAGTAATAGTGGGCCGAGATCTCACCACAGCTGATGCACATGTCGGATGCCTTTGAGGCGTCCTGCACAGCATACACAGCATGTTCCTCGTTTCTCTTCGGATTAGGCTGTGATCTTCTTTTGCATCGTGGCAGAAGCGACAAGTGTACCACTTTTTGCATGTGAAGCACTGCAGCTTGACATTTCGCTCATAGTGCTGGCAACCAAGAGGTGCTTGCATTTCTGGTGGCGTAGAAGTGGTAGATTGGCTCTGCAAATCGTCGTCGGAGTCCTTGCGCGGGCGTATAGGTGCAAAAGTCGGAGCAATGTCGCTTTCGCTCAACATGTATTTCTCTGCTACTGCAGACTGGTTGTACCATGACTTCAAAGATTCCAAAGGGCCTGGTGAGGTGGACGGCTCCCAAGCAAGACCCGGCATTCCTTCTTCATCGACGAGGGTGTCTGTATGCCATGTGCATCAATAAAGTGAGACAATCGATAGCCCTCTAACAAGAGCTCATGCATCTGCCTAGCTTTTTCTTCTGAGGAAACACTCTGGGCATTGATAGCCTGGATTCGCTTTCTCAATTTATGCATGCCGTCATCCTCCGGTATCGCTCGTCCTCTCTTGGGGAAAGAGGGAAGCCCAAGTGATCATGGCGCGTGTCGTCGACGACTGGGGGCGAATCTGTAACTTGTTCGACCCTTGTTTCCTGTGTTGACGTGCTGACCGGCCGCGAGCGGGTATCTCTGGCCTCATGACGTGGTCTGGATCCGATGTCCAAGGTTCTGCCTCCTCGATTACCGTGTCTTGGGCGATGCCTGATTCGCTGTCTGCTTCCATATTGACCGGAGTCGTTCTTTCATGATCTTCGCCCATCAATGTCGTTGGCGATATCTCGGAGAATCGGCGAGCTTGGCGTAGGACGGGGTTGATGATGAAGTCGGAGACGAGAGAAGACATCGGATTCGCCACACCCGCGAGTAGCAAGCGGCTACCGCGGCAATGCCGAGGACCGGCCGTTGAATAGATTCTGGTAGATGAATACAGACTCAGTGATGGATAATATCTTACTGGTTAACTTGCTTTGTTCGCCGAGAGCTTAAATTCGCAAACTTTACAGAGGAGGGCGCTCAAGGGGAGACTCGATTGGCACTTGCACTACTAATAATACTAGCATGTGAGAGCCAGGACTCAGGAGCGCTAGCAATTCATTGTATTTATTGTACGGATTTCGCCCAGCCAGTGACATACTGGGGACTCGGGAGCCACAAATTAGCCGGCATTGATGGCAATACGGTCCAATACCCGCATACCCCAGGTAACCTCAGTGGGTGTACGGACTAGGTTCGCAATTTGAAGTCTGTTCTACTAAACAAACCAGCAAGGAGGACAGTGCATGCCAATCCATACATACCCAACATTGCACTTCCCGAAAATGCCGTACCACGTTCTACTAACAGCAGCCAACTTGTTATTTAGAATTTATAAGGAGTAGCCAAAGGTAATATGTATGTGAGCCTAGCGCATGATACAGGATCTGCAGTTCGATGCAGTCTGATGAGCCAACACAACCAAAAGCCAACGCTTCACTTGTATCGATCTTGTCGTCAATTGAGCCGTCAATCGAGCAAGCTAGTACGGAACCAGGCACGTTTTTAAGACATCATCTGTGCACTGACAAAGTTTGTCAGACTTTGTGGATCATATCCTTAATGAAATACCGTGAGGGTTTCTTGTTCGCCATCTCCGCGACAATGTTGTACAAGGCTTGTGAGTGCGTGATGAAACAGTGACGATGAAACAGTGATTTGGGGCATCGCCTAAAAGACTGAAGGGCCAAAACAAGATCGTGGTGGGCCGGCAGGATTCCCAAGATAATCGAGGACGGACAGGTGACAGATGCGATGAACCCGATGAACCCGATGAACCCCGGTAGCTAAAGTCCAAATCGCAAGGGTCTGGTCTGGGGTTGATATCAAGGGTAATTAATAATAGATGCAATTTGTGGCTATCGGATTTTTGGCTTCCAGTACGGAATAGCACGGGGCGATAAGAAAGACGTACGGAGATGAATTGTTTTTGTTAAGCAGCTACGGAGTACAAAAGTATCATAGGCCTCTGGGTACGGAGTACGGGGTACATCATGATTTGTCAAGATCGGAAAACAAGCACAATGAGGAGGACACCAAGATCACAATTGATTCGTGAGGCTGACGGCGCCCCTTGCTCGTGTTTCCGTCTGGTTGCGCATTCCACTGCTGTCCCCTGGCCTGGGTCCATTCATGCAATCGGCGCCGGCGATTTTGACTGGCCCTGCCAAGGAAGGGCCAACTCCAGCATATGTGGCCATTTTCTCCGGACCTATGTACGGCGTACTCCGTACCAGCAACTTGAGAGTGTGCAAGGTACCGACTCCGCAGTAGGTGCGCCAGACGTCCTGTTAACAACCCAACCTGGGCTTCTCCTTATTATTTCCTCTTTTTCCGTCTTCACTTCTCCCATCATTGCCCTCTTCTGAGCATCTTCTCCCCCTCCTTTCACGGGGTTTTATTCTTTCTTCCCTATTGAACGACGTCTTGACCACGGGCGTCGATCCAGGGTGTTTGAGTCCCATTAGCTCGTCCAGTCGTTTACCCTTTTACTCGAGGCCACCGTTCCCAATCCAGGCCCCTTATCCGCTACAGCCCTTGGGGTCCTGGGACCAACGCCATTTAATTTCGTCCCTTCTATCTCATCGTCGATTTGAATTTCGATTCTTATAGCTTCATCTTAATCCACCACCATGGCTGCCAACAAGGCCGCCGTCGCCTCTGGCGCTGACCTGGGCGATGGTCTTCGACAGCGTCCCGTTAACAATGTGTCAGCATCTCCTGCTCCTCCCCAACCCGAAGACAACAAAAAGCTCTCAATAAGGTATGATTGACAGTAAAAGCCTACTATATGGCACTTGCCAACTGAGGAAACAAAAAATTGACCAAAGGGGTAGGCAGAGAGACTCTCATCGAGACATTTGTCGAATGGGAGCACATCATTGCCCGCTCCTTTTCACCGCGCTCGCATTATTTACGCGATTGTGGAGGATTGGCCTGAGTGATATTGTGACTTGGGATGAAGCTCAGTGAGTATTTCTTGTCCTGTCGTGGCTTGGGGGAAACCCTGTTCTATTTGCCATTGACGCCTCAATGCTAACCCCTGGAACCACGCAGTTTTGGCAAATTTGGCAGTTACTATATCAAGCACGAATATTATTTCGATGTCCACCCCCTCTCGGAAAGATGTTGGTCGGATTGTCGGGCGTCTTGGCCGGATACAATGGATCTTTCGAATTCAAGTCGGGCGAGAAATATCCTGAAGAAATCAACTTCACGTTCATGCGCGCCTTCAACGCCTTCTTCGGTATTGTTTGCGTACCCATGGCCTACTGGACTGCTCGCGAGCTGCACTTCCGCCGGGCTGCCGTCTGGCTCGTTACCCTCATGGTCCTTTGCGAGAACTCTTACACCACCATCAGTCGTTTCATTCTCCTCGATTCTATGCTGCTATGCGGTACTGTGGCTACTACTCTCTGCTGGGCCAAGTTTCACAACCAGCGCCGCAACAGCTTCGAGCCCGAATGGTTCTTCTGGCTCTTCATGACTGGTATTAGCATTGGCTGTGTGTGCAGTGTCAAGCTCGTCGGCCTCTTCGTCACCTCTTTGGTAGGCCTGTACACCATTGAAGACTTGTGGAACAAGTTTGGCAACACCAAGATGCCAGTGGTATGTCTCTGGAACAATCCCTTCTCCCATTGGGACACGTATAACAATCAACCGCAAACCAAGCTAACGATGTGTAGACCACTCTCGGTGCTCACGTAGTGACTCGTGTTGTTGGATTGATTCTCATCCCTTTCCTCATCTACCTTCTCTCCTTCGCCATGCACTTCGCCATCTTGAACAAGACCGGACCTGGCGACGCACAGATGAGCTCTCTCTTCCAGGCCAACTTGAAGGGTACCGAAGTTGGAAAGAACAGCCCTTGGAGATTGCCTACGGTTCTCGTGCCACACTCAAGAATATGGGTTACGGCGGTGGTCTGCTCCACTCTCACGTTCAGACATATCCCGAGGGCTCTGGACAGCAGCAGGTTACCTGCTACCACCACAAAGATGCCAACAATGACTGGTTCTTTTACCTAACCGCCGCGAGCCCGACTACGACGCCGAATCTCCTGATCTTCGCTTCATCGGCGATGGAAGCACTGTCCGTCTGATCCACGCCCAGACTGGACGCAATCTGCACTCTCACGATATTGCTGCCCCCATGTCCAAGTCTGACAAGGAAGTCTCCGCTTATGGCAACCTAACGGTGGGAGACGAAAAGGACCACTGGAAGATCGAGGTGGTCGAGACGTAGCCTCGCGCGACCGGAGCCGAATTCGCACTTTGACCACCGCTTTCCGTCTCAAGCATGAAGTTCTTGGATGCTACTTGAGAGGTACCAACAAGAACTTGCCCCAGTGGGGTTTCAAGCAGATTGAGGTCTCGTGCACCAAGGAGAACAACCCCGCGATGCTTACACTCACTGGAATGTCGAGGCACACGTCAACGACAAGCTGCCCGCCGGAGATCCTGGCGTCTACAAGTCACCCTTCTTCCACGACTTCCTCCACCTCAACGTCGCCATGATGACCTCCAACAATGCCCTGGTCCCCGATCCCGACAAGCAAGATGATCTCGCCTCACAGTGGTGGCAGTGGCCCTTCCTCCACGTCGGTCTGCGTATGTGTGGTTGGGACGACAACATCGTCAAGTACTTCCTCCTCGGAAACCCTCTCATCTACTGGGGCTCCACTGTTGGTCTCGGTATTGTCGGACTAGTTGTGGTTTGGTACATTCTACGATGGCAGCGCGGTTTCAAGGATCTCAACGAAAAGGAAATTGACCAGATCCATTACTCTGGTATCTATCCTGTTGCTGGCTGGTTCCTGCACTATCTGCCCTTCGTTGTCATGGCTCGTGTTACGTATGTGCACCATTACTATCCTGCTCTGTACTTTGCCATCCTGGCTTTCGGTTTCCTGGTGGACTGGACAGTCAGAAATCGCAACGCGGCTATCCAGACTGTCACGTATGGCGTTTTGTATACGGCGATCATTGGTCTCTATATCCTCTACATCCCCATCTGCTGGGGCATGGTTGGTCCCAGCCAGCGGTATAGCTACTTGAAGTGGTTTGACAACTGGAAAATTAGCGACTAAGGTGGCTATTATGGCGGCGGTGTTAAGCAGGCACGGCTTGCACAGCAGCGGTCAGGAAGCGAGTGATTGCTTCTGAATGAGCTTGTTTTCAGTCATGGCTTCCAGTCGTGCATCACTCACTCACAATTATAAGTCAATTTGAAGTCAGGAAGTTGACTCTTATCACTCCGATATTTAGGGTTGGGAATATCCCGGGGGTGGGGGGGTTCTGTGTCATGAGCTACTTGGGATGACATGTATAAAAGAAAAAAGTCCGTCTAGATTTTTACGAGAGAAGGAGAAATAATTCTGTGACTAATGCCAGCTCAAAATACAATCCTCAATAAATAAAAAGGGTACAAGCTATTTATATTACTTCGTGTCCGTCCCCGCATGATGGCGTCGATTGCGTTTACGATATGTATGTACGTAGTACGCGGCGGTTGACATCTATCCCCAAAGCCGGTCTATGCATTATCTGATGAATGATGGGCAAAGTCGTAGTCGCATCGTGCAACTAAAATGGAGAAAAAGGTGAAAATAATGACTAAAAGGGAAGAAAAAGCTTAAGAGTTACTGATAGGGGAGTGGGTATCATGCAGTCGTGCTTTTCATGTCTGCTTTCATCCAAGCGAAGCTTGCGTGCCCCGTCTCTGTCTGGCAGAGAGATATGCTTCATCATCGTCCATTCATCCAAACTGGCACATTTCCGTAGCCGTCAACGTCAACTTCAACAACACCCGCCAGCAGCAGACTTATTCACAGCCCCCGCCAACTTGACCTGTCGATTGCCCCCAGCACTCTGGCCCTTGACACCAGACCGCCGGTCGTTCAGGTCATACTTGCCAGCCTGGACATTCTGATATATCCTCTCAGCGACCCTCATGAAAGCATTCTCGACATTCTCCCCGCTCTTCGCACTCGTCTCTACGTATTCCATGACGCCATTCCTCCTCGCCCACTCCTCGGCCTCTTTCCTGGTCACCTCCCTCTTGTTATCTTCTCGCTGCGTCAAATCAGCCTTGTTCCCCACCAGAACCACGACGATGTCGGGCTCCGCAATCTGCCGCAGGTCATTCAACCAGTCCGTCACGTGCTGAAACGTCTGCTTCCTCGACAGGTCGAAGACCAAGAGGGCGCCGCTTGCGCCACGGAAGTAGGACCTCGTCACGGACTTGTACGTTTCCTGGCCGGCCGTGTCCCACAGCGAGAGCTTCATGTGTTTCTGGGGCACCCTGGAGGTATCCCGGGGGTTCGGGGAGTCCATCGGACGGTGCGCCGCCAGCGCTCGCGTCCCCGTTGTATGTGGCGGAGGAGGATGATGATGATGGGAGAGGAGCCGGTCTGGAGTGCGGCGGCCCGACGGGGACGATGCGCGAGCCGAATTCAACGCCGATGGTGACGTCGTGATGGGGCGAAGCGCCCCTCGCAGAGGCGGATGGTGAGGAGGACTTGCCGCATCCTGAGTCGCCGATGCAGACTAGCTTGGCGATGTAGTCCCATGGGGAAGAGGCCATGGGGATTATCAACCCGTGTTGTTGCTGTGAGCCCCGTGTGTGACTGTCAATCGCGTGACTTGTTGGTTTTGATTTTGATGCGGCGGGGACGAGAGTGGTTGGCCTATTTATTTTTATGCTGACTTGCGGGTTGGTTGCATGGTTTGTGAGGATGCAATGACTGTGTTTTTGGTGATGGATCAGAGATGGGAAGAATGTAGCACGGTACTCCGTATATGGGCCATATGGGGTCAAGTTCGTCACGAGCCCTCGGGGGTTGAGGACGGAAAGCCAAGGGTCTGGGATTGGTGGGACCTGCAGTAGTGGAGATTGAAGTCGGCGAGGGCTGTTTCGTGCAAGTGGTGGTAAGCGGTGGTATGACTGTGGTCCCTGTGAAGTATGATCTCGAAATCGGAGCTGGAATGGGGTTGGTTGTAGATGAAGTTGATGAGACTACGAGAAGACGTAGTGCCGCCGGGTGAGGCTGCTCTGCAAGTGTGTGTGTGTGTGTGACGACTCACGAGCACGGACCTCCGTCCCTCTGTTCGTAGCATGTTCCTGACTTTGTCAACTGCCATTGCATGCTATTGATTGCATGGCATCGGACTTGGACCAAAGTTGAGCCGCCGCATGCGTCAATGGGATATCTTCCTGGCGAACTTCCCCGATAGGTACAGTGGGGTGTAACTACAGGTCTGGTGCCGCCAGCCTGGCGGGTCCTCCATCCTTGTGACTCCCTGACCTGACCGCCTGGTGTGGCCGCTGCCAGCCTGACATCACATCACTCACTCACTTGCATACCGGCGGCCACTCGAGGCCATGATTAAGTGCCCCGGAGCACCCTGACTCTGTGCCCTCCGTCCTTCGACCAACAAACCCCGTTTATTATTTACCGTTGGCTTTGCATTTCGTCCATCTTGCCTCCCATTTGTACGACCACGCTTGCATCCCGATCTCGAGATAACCCAAATCTGCTTCACGAGGGCCGCACGATAGCAGCCGGTGCCTGCCAGCTGCCGACGCGAGCGTGGACCTATTTGCCTCTCTTTGTCTCCATCACGGCATCGCTATCTGCCCAGTGACTTCGCCGCACACGACTTGTCACGGACGGATTAGAGTCCTCCTTTCCACGGGCGCGAGGAGTCGGATGGTGAATCAAGGGGATAAATAACGCATTGCACCATGTTTTCGGAATGTTCGTCTTCACATGAGAGACACGATATTTGCGTTTGGACGGGTTGGGTTGGCTAACATTGAAGCGCTGTAGATGCCTCACGATTCTTGGCACAGTCACAGTCGAGATTATCTGGCTTTGCCGGGCAAGGTGCCGACAACGATCATCAACGGACGAATGACTGGTCATCGTCTAGGCCTAGGCCGGGTCGTGGTGGTCAACAAGATGCTGGTAGAGCAAATACGGGCCATAGATCATTTCTAGCGAGAGGGTATGGAGGAAATAATCCCTACCAAAAAAATGGAAGTGGCTCGAGATTTGGCAACATGGGATTCGCTTCCAGAATATCGGCGGCGCAGGATGCACCTCTCTTCCACAGCACACTCGACGACTTCCGGGAAGAGGACGACCATGACGAACGGGAACGCGAAGCCGCAGACCTATTCGCCCTGCAACGGTCACGGCGCGTGGCAGCGGCAAGCAAACTGTGCGAGAGTGTCGAATCGGCCAACAGTCGTGGATCGATTGAGGAAAGCGCTACCGGAGATGGGAGCCATCTGCATCACGAGCGTCTTGTTGGCCGGGGCATAAGGAGCAGCTGGAACGGGACAAGGAGCACGCATGAACCGCACTTGGCGGGCGATGCTTTGTTCGAAGAGGAAGAGGAAGAGGAAGAGGAAGAGGAGCTCTCAAGTTGCATAAAGGCAATCAAGATAGCGGGGAAAGCCCGCCTGGGAAGAACAAGATGGTCGATGTTGGGTTGGACTCCCAAGAAGACGGCGACGAGGACCCGCCGGAGTCGCTGTTGGGGGTGAAGCACGTACGGATTCTAGCCCGCCACCTTTTCAACGGTTCAAAGGCCAGGCCGAAGGGGAACCTTTTATGCTGAGAAGGACATCTACGGCCGAGTCTGACCTCAGCAGCCTACGTAGGCATGATCCCGAGGAGCACGAGGGGAGGTCGCCCAGCCTGGGAACTTGTTGGTCGAGGGCGAGCTCTTTAGGCACGACCCGTTCTTTGCTTGGATATTCTTGATCAGTTTTGCGGCCATGCTGTCCACGTTTGTGCTCGTGTGGCTGCACACTTCACCGCAAAGCAGCCCCGTTGGAGACACCATCTACTCAACCTTGCAAAAGTCATTTGATACGCTGGCAGTGGACACCGTGGTGGCCGTGTTCGTGTCCTTCATCTGGCTTGCCGCGCTGCGATCATTCGTCCGACCGCTCGTCACGGCGATACTGATCGCAGTACCGATCATCATGTTTTCATTCTTCATGTATTCCTTCGTGTCGTCGTTCAAGGGAGGACACACGGGTCAAGTTCCCAGGACTTCATCATGCGATGGGCAGCCTTGATCCCCGCCGCATCCTGCGTGCTGTGGCTATGGCTCGTTGTCAAGGGTCGTCGGGCCATTCAGCAGGCGATTGAGATTTTGCAGTTCTCATCCAAGATCCTGTCGCAGAACGCTGGCCTGCTCATTGTAGGCTTCGGATGTCTCGCCTTGATTGTTGTCTGGACATGGGCTTGGCTGGCCATGTTCACCCGAGTCTTCATGGGTGGGTACTTTTCCAAGTCGCTGGTCAGATTCGTCATTCGCATGTCCAGCTGGTGGCTCGGCGCCGCCTTCGTCTTGATGTACATGTGGACTCTTGCCGTCATAAATGCCGTCCACCGCGCGACGACTGCGGCCACCGTCTCGCAGTGGTATTTTCACCGAAATGCCGGACCCGTCACGCCGTCACGCGAGATTGTCGCGGCCGCGCTCGGCCACGCGACGACCACCATCTTTGGCAGCATCTGCGAGTGTACTTTACTCTCTCTGTTGATCCGGGCGCCCTTGCTGTTTCTGCCTAGACGGATCGGAGCCACCATGACCAAGATAGCATCGTTCTGGATTCCGGCTCCGGTCGTGGCCTTGACGAACCCTCTGACAGTCACGTATGCTGCCATTCACTCGCAGAGTCTGGCTGTATCAGCGCGAGGGCTCGATCAGATGGAACTTGTGTCTCCCTCGATGCCGACAACGACGCTGACTCCTCGCGCCTTGCGACTTCGCGGCCAAGCCAACGGCCTGCTCCCGTATCGACTCGCAAAGCTCCTGCTCGTAGCCACACGGCTGATCATGGCGACAGGACTCGGGTTCGCGGGATGGGTCATGACGGCGAAACAGTTGCGAATCCAGCTCCCCGACGGTATGGGTGTCCGAGGGTCTGCCTACGCGTACGTCGTGGGCATCATGGCCAGTTTCATCGGATACTCTGTCATGGGCGCGATGGAAGGGATCCTCAGTGGCATCGTTGACGCCGTCTTGATCTGCTACGGCAGCGAGAAACGCATGGAGAGAGGGCATGGGCGGTATTGTTTGGAGGCAGCTTATCTATTTGGGGAACGGCGCATTGGCGAGGGACCAGGATATGTGTAACCAGGGTACGTACACTGGGCTTTTGTTCCATTCTGTTCGTCGTTCCATCGCTCTGTATATGGGATGTGGATGACGCATTGCTGGGGAGTGCATAGAATGTACATGTAGAAGCGAGCGGGACATTATATGGATTACGTTGCATCTATCAGAGTGTGTACTTTGTCTCGTTGAGCGCGTTTGAAATTCCAAGCCAATCTGTCAACTTGGTTTTACAAGACACTATCTGATTTTGGGCATCATGTGAGTGCTTCTTGATGCTGCATACTATAGTGGCGAGACGGAACGTGGACAAAGGTGTCACGGCATAGGTCAGTGTATGGATAGACCAAGCTGCTCGACTGGGCTCTTAATGGCATTCCAACCCGTCAACCGGCTAGCGAAATGGACGTATCGGTTCAGCCCGTAGTCCTCAGGTGAAATAATTTCGTAGATTGACGGGTTGGCAAGGATAGCTCTGGCATGGATACCAGCCTTATGAGTAAATGCGCAGATACCAGTGATGGGATTATTGAATGGTATGTTGATTTGAACGGCGTCCGCCACCAAATGCTCGATTTCCTTGATCTCATGAAGCTTGTACCGGCTCATCGCGTATTCGCGACTGCCAACCATCATGCGAGCCATGAAACCGCCAAGAGAAAGTGATGCCGTTTCTCTCGCCAATGCCGAGCACACTTGTTGTCAATGTGCGTCGCACCGGCTTCAAGTGCAGCATGACTGTTCGCCATAGCGCAACCGGTTATCTGTCGCCGCACATGATGATGGTGTTTCCGTATAGAAGGGGCCGGAGTATTTCGTAGCGCTCGGGAAGCTTGAGTCCGACCGTGACATGTATTGACTGCGAACAACAAAGATGAAGAGAAAAGGAAAAACAAGACTATTGTTGTTGCCGCACAAGGAGTTGTCTCCATAATAATGATGCTTCTAACTATGTACATAAGCCATAATCCTCCGGTCGACCCGTGACAAAAGGGGTGGCTGTGCAGGGTTTGGCATGACGCATCAAGGCAAAAAGGGACGAGACCCGAGCTGCCGAGCTGCGTCCCGTGGCTTTTCATGAACCCTTCTTGATTCCATCCATTCCCCCAAAAAAACCAAAAAAACCATCCCATCCTCACCCATATATATCTGCGCTCTTTTCGTCAGCGCATCATTAATCAACCCGTTTTCACCCACAAAAGCTTCACATGGACGACTACGCGCCGCCTTCAGGACCTCCGCCTCCCAAGGCACCAGAAGTACCAGCCGGGTGGGTTGCGCGCTGGAACGACCAGTACAAAGAGTGGTAAGTTTTTTTTTTTTTTTTTTACTCAGATAGCTCCAGTGGTGCAAGGAGAAAAGAAAAGAAAAAAAGGGGATATGAACTGAACAAAAAAAAATCGCCAGGTTCTTCGTCAACGTGTACACGAAAAAGTCGCAATGGGAGAAACCCACGGCGCCCGTCTTCCCCGTCGACGAGGGCGCTCCGTCCGAAGCCCCGCCTGGCTATGAGCCGGGGAAGAACGCGCCCATAGCGACGGATACCAAGAAGAACCCGTATGAGAACCCGACGGACGAGAAGACGGGGACGGTGCCTCACGGGAGGGCGAGCGAGGACGAGGACGCCAAGCTGGCGGCCAAGCTGCAGGCCGAGGAGGACGCGAGGGCTCGGGGGACCAGCGCCGCCTGCTGGGTATGGAACGGGCGGTGCGGCAGACTCGTATGCCCAGGGTCATCCTGGGGACTGCGGCAGGAGCCGTTCCCCTCGGACCTACCGCCTCGCGACGGGTCGATGGGCAAAGATCGCGGCGGGTTCTTGGGCAAGTTGTTCGGCAAGGGCAAGAAACCCGGCGGCGGCGGCGGCGCGTACGGAGGGTATCCCCAGCAGCCTCAGCCTCAGCCTCAGCCTCCCCAGCAGTACGGCGGGTACCCCAGCAAGGTCCTCCTCCTCCCATGGGCGGCGGCGGCTATGGGGATATCCCCAGCAGGGCTACGCCCAGCCTGGCTACGGCGCCCTGGCGGCTATGGCGGCGGAGGATACCCCGGGCGGTTACCAGCAGCAGGCGGCGGCGGGTAACAGGAAGCCTGGCATGGGCGGCGCAATGGGCATGGGTCTCGCCGGTGGTGCGCTGGGCATGGGCGCCGGCATGCTGGGCGGTGCCATGATTGCGAATGCTGTTCACGACCATGATCAGGCCGAGTACATGCAGGGATATGGTGAGCGTGTACCCCTTGACCCCGGGTTGGGGAAAGTTGTATTTTACTGACAGATTCTTACAGAGGACGGACGGGATGACGACTATGGTGGTGGAGGTGATGACTATGGTGGTGGAGGTGATGACTATGGTGGTGGAGGTGATGACTTTGGCGGCGATTTCTAATCCGGGCTTTGGAAGAGGCGTGTTCGTGTTCGTGTTCAGACTGACTGATGGTGGACCAGAATACATGATGTAGCAGAACTTGCCTTGGAAAAATAAAGCTGGAACTTCCAACAATGACGGGGGCCAGCAGAGCAAAGTAAGGGGTGGGTGGCTGCCTCTTCTGTCTACGTCTACGATCAACAAGTTGTGTCATGGTTCAAAAAAAGGTTCGATGAAAACGATGCCACCATGCCGAAACCTGGAAAGTAGACTTGGACGGCAATCACGTCAACTGATTCAAAGCAGACGGACATGTTCTGCCAAAAGCATGCATGCCAACAACCACCACCAGCACCTCGATAATTATACAATCACTTGTTCCCACAAGTTTCATCCCCTCCGAACAGGCTCGTTCCGCCCATGATTGGCATTCCCTGCCCCTCACCCGCGCCGTCCTTCTTGCTCGAACCAGCCAGGAAGGCAGCCATGTCAAAGTTCCCAAGCGGATTCTGCTGCTGCGCACCGCCGCCGCCCATGACGGCATTGAGCGGGCTGTTTCGCTGCGAAGCTTCAAACTCGGCCTTTGTTTCGGGGTCCACTGTTGCTGCGTTAGTGAAAATGAGGGCAGAAAGAGGCCGAGGAAAGCCGGTAGCCAAAACGTACTGTTCTCAACTAGTTTCGGCATGCCGATGAAAATCACCATGCTGACTAGACCCATCAGAATCATGGGATTCTTCAGAATACTCAATATGGAGACTTGGGAGATTGTTAGCAAAGGCGTTTTTCTTTCTTTTTCCGCATGCATGAACCAAAACAGGGAGAGAGATGACCCTCTCTCCATCGCTTTGAAACGCGGAAAAAGATGGAGGAGAGAGGGGGATTCAAAGAGAGAGCAGAAGAAAAGAAACATACAGCTCGGTCGGTCCACAAAGTACATCTTCTTGCCAATACTCTTCACCTCGACGCCCTTGCCGGCGCTGCCCTCCCTGACGGGCACCGGCTCGCCTTTGTTCCCCATTCGTTGCCGCGAAACGTGTCCCATGCTTGTATGAGCTCGGCGCCATCCTGGTCAACGCTCACGTCGATGCGAAGCGGGCGGAATCCATCCGTCGTGCAGTGCACGTCGGCGAGGTACGAGCCGGGCGTGACGTTGTGGAATACGAAGGTGTTGACCGAGGACAGCGGCGCCGAGCAGTACTCGGAGAGGGTGGACAGCGTGGCGTGCGTGGTCGGCGGGAGAGCGAACGGGTTCGGCGTGGCGGGGAGGTAGAGTGTCAGAGAGGCCGCCGCCGTGCAGGCCGGGAGCGCGAGGAGCGCGAGGAGATGCATTGATTGCTAGTAGAGGCAACGAGGAAGGGCTGGTGACGTGGGTTGTTGCTTGAAGGTTGGAGATTAAGCATGTTTCTTTGGCAGGGGGTCGTTTTGTTTGGAAGAGCTGGCTGGGTCCAATCACCGAGAGGGAGTGGGGTATGTGGGGTATCACTTGTCGCCATCACTTCTTCGAAGATATTCTTCTTGATCGACGATCAACAAGGTAATGCCCTCGAAGCTCCCCCTGCTACTTTTTTTCCAACTGAGCCAATACATACGCAACATTGGATGGCTCGTGCCATACCCCGCTTTGGGCCCGCTTTGGGCGGGTGCGAGATTGAGTAAGTCATCGTGATCTGCCATCTCTTGAATCTTCACAACTTCATCCACTATATATGATCTCCTTATGTGTATACTGGCGTGATTATGAGTAAATACAATGGCTGATGAGATTTTGATAAAGCCTGGTTGTACATGAACCAAAATTTCCCAAGGGGATAAGCGACCTTTCTACTATCGTGCCACGGCACTTCTGCGTCAAACGTTGGGGTTGGGAGATCGGCTTGCTTGGGCCTCATCGTTTGCTGTATCGAGTCATCGGATTTTCCCCGGTATCGCTGACCAGTGTGAGGTTGCCTGCCATTGCGCTTCTACCGAGGGTTGGGTTTGGTCAGTTGTGCCAGCATGCAATGCAGCCGGTCCACCGGATGGATGTACGATCGTGATCCACGTCGTGGCTCCGAGTCAGGCCGTCCATGCAGAATGCCACATCTGAGCAAGCAGGGAACATCAGACAACTGAATAAGCCTTGTTCTTACTCCATACGTGTACAATTTTCTTCGCTGACGTCGTATACTAAGACAAGATCTCTGGGTTTTAATTGATCTTTCCTAATATAATAGAGGTAGCTTGGTATTTGTTAGTCTGGTTTGCAAGGCGCTTACCTCTATTACTAAATATTATATAATAAGCCCTTATAATCTATGCTGCATAAGCAAGATAAACTCTGCTTCTTCCTTCGCCAGTTCAACAGAAACCCCAAGGATATGGCCATTCTCCGCAGGGTTGGTTGGTGTGGGTGGCTTCCTTGGATCGTGTCAACCAACACCATCCAGTACAAGTACAAAAGGGAGGAAGTTCGTCCCCAGAATTCGCATCAACTCGTTGCAAATTCCAGCTTCCTCATCAAGCTCTTCTTGTTTTCTTCTCCGTCAACAAACACATTGGTACAGAAAATTCATCCCCCAAAAAGAATCCACGTCGTCTTTCTAACTCATGTATTCTGGAAAAGAAACCTCAGCACTACCCATTTCTTTCCAAAGCACATGCGCAATGCAGTTCAAGCTTTTGGTCCTTGTCTCCCTTGCAGCAACCGCCTTGGCTGACTGTCGTGGACACCGTTGCTGTAGATGCACGAGGATATTGGGGTGCCTGATGACAAGCGGACACGATGTGTCTACGACTGGATCGGCGCAAAGGAATTGGGTGAGGATGGACGTGGTCTTTACTTCTGCAAGATTAAAGCACCACAACAAATCGTTAAGGATCTCTGTTCGAGCGATGATATGAGATGCGGTCGGAAAGCCTTATCGAGTGGGTTTGATTGCTGGGACTGCTAAGGAGTTGCGATGAGGGCATTGGGGGCGTCGCAAAGGTCTCAGGTCTTTAGAATTCTTGTAGCGAGGCTGCAGTCTCCAACATAGTTGCCTTCTACTTCATGCTGCTCTGGGGAAGTGTCTGGTATAGCTAAACTTCCAACTTCTCTCTCGAGATGTACGTGGACTTGTTGCTTTGGACCTGCACAGTCATAAACTCTCCCTTTTCTCTCACGCTTTTGCTTATGCACGTCGATGAATCATTCGCAACAATATGAGAGGTACGTCTGAACATTAGGGCAGCGATATTCAATTCTTTTCTTTGACGTGCATATGTTCAGACGTACCTCTCATATTGTTGCGAAAGTTTCATCATGTCAGCTCACAACGTAGCTCATGATTAGTTTTGATGATTTAGTTTCTGTTGACATCACCAAGGGATGTGCAACAATAGTTAAGGATTCTAGCTAAGGGGCTACGTGGCTGCAAGGTTGAAGGGTCGCGGGTCACGTGCATAACTCGCGTACAGGTGCACCCAATCACAGCGCAGCATAAGTGCGCATGCTCCACTTTTCCTATGGTCCACCCAGTAAGTCGCAACAGTTTACATATGGATTGTATACTTTGTGAGAAATTCCTCCTCTGTACTAGGCTTTCATAGAATTTCTGACAGCACAACCATTCTTGTAAAGGGGGTGGTGGTGAATCTGTTTCTCATTGCAACTATTTCGAAATGCTGTTCCATCTCCAACGGGTGGAATCCTTACCCATATCATGATTTGGTTGCAGCCTCGGCAGCCTTGAACGACTGCTCAAAGTCGGCCACGATGTCATCAATATGCTCGATACCAACTGAGATTCGAATGAGATCCTGCAACCCACGTCAGTATGATTGCCGCAAACACATACCATGGTTGGCAATTGCTGCTGGAGAAACGTCAAGTCTTACCTCGGTGGCACCAGAGCTGGCCTTTTCCTTGTCAGACAGCTGTTCGTGAGTAGTGGTCCAGGGACTACATGTCTGTCAGCGAAATGCCCTTGTGTACATTTTGACAGCCTTTTCGAATGCATGTAGACGACAAGAGGAACACGGGAAGAAAGAAGAAAGAAGAAGAAAACATACTGGATAGCCAACGTCTTGGCATCGCCAACATTCGCCAAGTTTGAAATAAGCTTGAATCCATCCACAACCTGGCTGCCAGCGGCTGCCACCACCCTTGACACCAAAGCTCAGCACACCACCGGAGCCCTTCTTGAGATACTTTTTGGCTGCCTCGTGGTATGGGTGGCTCTCAATCCGGGGTAG
Organism: Epichloe brachyelytri; assembly: GCA_023650705.1. NCBI lineage: Eukaryota > Fungi > Ascomycota > Sordariomycetes > Hypocreales > Clavicipitaceae > Epichloe > Epichloe brachyelytri. The sequence continues at coordinate 4,286,657 of CP097977.1, read as the reverse complement.
CTCACCCAAGTCACGTAGGGCTGTTCTCGAGATATTTGGCCAGGGCCAGTGCGTTCTGCGCGTGTCTCTCGGCGCGCAAGCTCAGAGTCTCGATGCCCAAGAGCAGCTGCTGGGCGGCAAAGGGGTTCAGCGCGGCGCCGAGGTCTCGCATAATCTCGACTCGTGCGCGGATAACGAAGGAGATGTTGCCAAACGTCTCCCAGAACTTGAGGCCATGGTAACCATCTGAGGGCTCGATGAACTGCAGGAACCTCTTGCCGTGCTTGCCCCAGTCAAACTTGCCGGAATCGACAATGACGCCTCCAATGGTGGTGCCATGTCCACCAATCCACTTGGTGGCGGAATGCACCACGATGTCGGCCCCGTGGTCGATGGGGCGAATGAAGTAGCCGCCTGCCCCAAAGGTGTTGTCCACGACCAGAGGTACGCCCTTGTCGTGGGCGACCTTGGCGATGGCCTCGAGGTCGGGCACGTTGTAGCGCGGGTTGCCAATGCTCTCTACATAGATAGCCTTGGTGTTGTCGTCAATGGCGGCAGCAATGTCCTCGGGGTTGTCTCCGTCAACGAACTTGGTCTTGATACCCAGACGGGGAAGGAAGACCTTGAACTGGTTATACGTGCCACCGTACAGGTTGGATGTGGAAACGACGTTGTCGCCAGCATGGGCAAGTGTTGTGATGGCAATGAACTGGGCTCCTTGACCAGAGGCGGCGGCGAGGCGGCCACGCCTCCTTCGAGAGCAGCGATACGTTTCTCAAAGACGTCGACTGTGGGCTGTGAGAGTGAATCAGACCGATTATCTACTTCTGGTTTTCTTTTTCTTTTTCTCCTGTCCCTCTTTTTGTACAATGTTGGGGAAGGGGGGTTGGGTAAATGCCTAGTCTTACGTTCATGATACGGCTGTAAATGTTGCCAAATTCCTTGAGACCAAAGAGCCTCGCGCCATGAGCTGAATCATTGAAGGTGTAGCTCTGCAATCGTAACATCGTAACCGTCAGCTTCCAGCCATGACTCGATTTCTTCTGGGGCGAAATCTTTCTTTTCTCTCACAGTAGTAGCGTAGATGGGTACAGCTCTCGACTTGGTAGTCGGATCAGGCTCCTGTCTAACGTACGAGGCGAAACCATCAGTCAGTCGGTCCATGTCACCACCACGAGACCAGTTTGACTCTGGGAAGCCACGCCACTGCTCATCACACTCACCCAGCATGGAGCTGGAGTGTCTCGAAGTTCTTGCTCAAGTCGGACATTATGGTGGAGAGTTCGAGGTGGCCAGCCTAAGCGTAAAGGAGAAATCTGAAGTTCTCTCTCGAGAATTTAAAGAACAAGCTTGGAAGAGGCAAATCCCAGAACAAACCCAAAAAAGAGACGGGGATGAAAGCTGCGATGCGATGCGATGCGATGCGATGCCGAGAGGAGGTGGAGGGTACCGTGCTCTTTAAGAAATAGCTCGGAACATGACGCCAACGCCCTGCCGCCACTGCAGGTGCAACGACAGCCGAATTGCGTTACCACGAGCACTCGTTGCGCGAAATAAAGAATCGGAAAAACACATGATAAGTCAACGTGGGGTGTCGAGTGCCTGCAGCGCGGGGCCCGGCGCCTTGAGACGAGCACGCCATCGCCTGTCCAGTAGGCGACGCCAACAGCTGTTAGGACGAGGATGCCCGGATCTGAAGGGTGTTGTAGCATATTAAAAAAAGAACATCAATATCTGGTGCTCCCGGGTCGGCCAATTCGGGTCGGGTAAGCTATCGACGGTCTTCGACCAGTGTCATCACATCCGTACTGCGTCGTCTCGCGAGGTCAACATCATATTCGTGTATCTGGCACATGCACCGCAAAGAATTCGTCGTAATTCATAGTCTAGTTCTCTTGCAAGACAACGCCTGTTTGTCTGATATATTGGAGATGCAGAAAAAATATCAAAGAGTTTGCCGTCCCGCAGCTGCTGCGCGCCAAAGCATTGGTCCCAAAGCAATGGATTCTCCTCAGAACCTGCCGTCCCGTTCCAACACCGTCGCCTCGGTATTAAAACCTCCTTCTCCCACGCAGACATGGTTGAAAAGGAAAAGCTGCTGATGCTCCAAGTAGTATTCCGGCCGCGCGCCATGTCTTCTGTCCATGCCCCTTCCTCGTGTCACTGAGATATCCAGCAGCGTTAAACCTCTCTCATCTGCATGGCCTTCCTCCTCGCCTCGACACCTCCGACAATCATTTGCTTAGCCGTCAAAATTGTCGACGCGATCCAAGCACAGAAGGCGCCAGCGCAACGACGGCATCGCCTCGGCTGGCACTGCAAACGTTGCCTCTACAAAACGTCAGACTGCCGATATACACGACAAACGCGATGAAGCCCGCAAAGTAAAAGACGGTGTTGAGACCCTCCGCGGCCAAGGACGCGTACGGATGGAAGAGGCGGCGGAAATATCGGGGACTGAGCTCGAGATACAGGATGGACAAAAGGGAGAAGATGGATGCGAAGAGGATGAAGTCAACCGAGTTTGGAGGCGACTGTGACGTTCCCGTGCGGTACCAATTCACAACTATGTCAAGTCAGTTTGGAATCCCTTTCGAGGTGGACTGAAGGAGTGTCGTGGGAGAGACAATCTGGACTCTTGAGGAATCATCCCGGTCATGACGTACCAAAGGCAGAAAGGCCAAGATTGGCCGCGGCCAGGAGGCCCTGCAGCACTCGAAGCACGATATTGCTTATTAGTCGACTCATGATGGGCAGAGCACCATGGATATATTCCTATATTATCCAGACGAGGTTTGCGACAACCGGTGGTGAGTGATGGCGTCTTTTTGTGAGAAGCAGATCGCAAAAGGATTCCCGGAGCAAACCGAAAAGAGCATCGAACTGAGTTGTCATGTGCTACACCAGTCAAGTCTTTAAACCGCCCGCATTAACCAGAGAAATAAAATTGAAACATGGTCCTGCCATCCCTCTTGTGTGCGCAGCGCTGTTATAACTTGTAACGGGGTCGTGGCCCACCCACATCAACCTTTCTCAGCAATTTTTAAGGAGGCGGGAGGGCCGTGCTAATGGGAGATGGAACATGAACGTGACGGCAAAGTCTGAGACTGCTTATTATAGGTAGGGCCTCTGAAACGGAGTGGAACCTTCATCGATAACGCGGCGATGCGGGCAAGGCGATGCGTGGCGCTCAGCAATCCAGTCTCCGGCAGGTCTGCCGCCGGTCGAGCATTTTCAATCAGTCTTGTCAAGAGAAGCCCAGCTCCAGCTGCAGCTCCCGCTCCGGCCATTGAACTGAACGGTGAGGCAACCAGACCGTCTGAGTGTTGACTTTTCCATCTCCTCTCTCCATGCGAGTCCCCTCAATGGCCATGTCGCTGCCCATCGCATCGAGCAGTCTGGTAGGAGAGAGTACGTCCGCAGTAGGGGTAGGGAAGCGGGGTCCGACCAAACAAGCTTCGTGCGTTGATGAAATGCTGTGGGCTGCCGAGACTTGCATCACTTCTTGTCTCTTTGTCTCACTGCCGACAACTGGCATGAGCCGAGCACTTCTGGCGTAGCGTAGCACCTGTGAGCACCTGTGAGCAGCTGGCAGGGCTAGGTAGCTTTGGAGCAAACATCGTTCGACATGACCAGCAAAATCCAACTGAACTTGGACCATCTGTGCACCTATTACCTGCGTCTTCTCTTCGTCTTCGCCTTCGTCTTCGTCTTCTGATTCTCAGGAGGTCCATAGAAGATTTTCGAGTCATTGTGGGAACCTCGCTTTTATAGCTAGGTGTGATCATGACAAGGTGCGCGATCGAGTCATGGAGCGCTTGATTTCCCTGGGCCGCGGGATGCGATTCAGCCCGTCAAATGAGTCTGCACAGGTGCCGAGACAGACTCGTCCGAGTTGAGCTACTTTTTTATAGTCCCCAGCCGGCCTCGAACGTCCCAAGGCAAGGCAAGAAAGAAGCGTCCAGTCATTGATTTAGTCTCTCTGCCAGAATCCATTCCTAGCCATTCACATGCAGCCCCATGCAATGCCCCATGCAAGTTCCTCAACCACAAGAAAGATGGTGAGCCTGCACCTGCCCTTGTACGTACTCGTCGGAATTGGACCTGGACTTGGAATGTCAGTTCAGACTGTGTGGCTGGCTGTCTTTGTTGCAGATTTACTAATTTACTCTTGTGCCTTCAATTGAGATAGTTTCATGGGGCCCCTCCTAATAGCCGCCTATCGAACGTCGATGAACTCTTATTGACCACTCACAGCTGTCATAATTGGTGGCTAATTGGTACTAATTGGTACTAATTGGTAGATCTGGGGCTGCCGAGGCCCCCAGAACCTCGGCCCAAGGGCCCATCTTGCCATGCGTGCCAATTTGCAGCAACACGCTCCAACGTCGAAGCCACCCACACACAGTCGACCCCATCATGTTCGGCCTCGTGCCCCGATTGAGCCTTTTGCGCAGCCGGGGCTTGCTAACCACCATCTGCCATTCGTCTGGCCACCGAGCTTCTCTTTACCTCTTCTTCCCCAGCTTTACCCCAGAAACCGTTGTCTTATTCTTTTGCTGCTGTTTGGCCTTTTTCTCCTCACCCACGACCCTCGGCCGCCACCATCTCCCTGTATCTTTCCATCCCCGTGGCTTTTTCTTTCTTTTGCTAGTCGCATTCCGTCTTGGTTCGGTCCTGCCCGCGAGTCTATACCATGGCTCCTGCTCAAGATCCTGTTGCGCTCCAGTTGGAGCTCGGCGCTGTCCCTCCACCTGGCTCTCCTTATGGTGTACCAGTTCCTGGCTCCGAACGTCCCGGTCGCAGCGCTGTCTACAGAGGCTGGAGATTTCGTGATAGAGATCTCCTGACCACCTATGATCCGGAAATTCGCTCTATTCACGACCTTTTCGAGGCTTCCGCCCGCAAGAGACCCAACAAGAAGTGCATGGGAAGCCGCAAGTGGAATCCACGACCAAGACCTGGGGCGACAGCTTCGAATGGATGACTTATGGCGAAGTTGCTGAGCGAAGGAACAACTTCGGAGCCGGTCTTGTCGAGATTCACAAGCGCATCGGCTATCCTCACGAGAAGCATGGAGTTGGTGTCTGGTCTCAAAACCGCCCTGAGTGGCAGATTGCTGGTAAGCACACGGCACGGTCGGTCCACGCTCGATCACATGGGAGAATGCCCATATGAACGCTGACCATTTCCCATGGCTTCAGATCTTGGTGCTTCGTCTCAAGCCCTTTACACCGTTTCCCTCTACGAGACTCTCGGCCCCGATGCCACCGAGTACATCATCAACCATGCTGAGCTGCCCAGCGTTGTTTGCTCGCTCCCTCATATTCCCAAGCTCATCAAGCTTGCGCCTCGTATTCCTACTCTGAAGATCGTCGTCTCCATGGATCCCTTGGACAGCGGTGAGCTTCCCGGCCAGTCAAGGCTGATGTGCTCAATGAGCTTGCAGCTCAGCACGGCATCAAGATCTATTCCATGAGCGAGGTTGAGAAGATTGGCCTTGAATCTGGCCGGCCTGTTCGCAGGGCTGCGTGGGACGACATTGCAACCATCAACTACACTTCTGGTACCACTGGTGCCCCCAAGGGCGTTGTTCTCACTCAAGGAAACGCTGTTTCTGCCAACGCCGCCGCTCGTCTCGGCGGCTACGTCAAGGAAATAGACGTCCACATCTCATACCTGCCGCTCGCCCATATTTACGGCCGACTCATCGACCACATCGCCTTGTCAGAGGGCGCCGCCGTCGGTTTCTTCCGAGGTGATGTCCTGGGTCTAGTGGACGATTTGAAGATTCTCAAGCCTACCGGTTTCATCTCTGTTCCTCGCCTGTTCAACCGTTTCAACTCGGCCATCAAAGCTGCTACTGTTGAGGCCGAGGGTGTGCGTGGTGCTCTGTCACGGCACGTCATCAACTCCAAGAAAGCTGCCATGAAGGCTCCCCGGCCAGGCCTCCAACACTCACTTCTTCTGGGACCGCATCTGGACCAAGAAGGTGCGAGCCGCCGTTGGTCTTGACAGGACCCAAACCATGATCAGTGGAAGTGCTCAGCTGGATCCTGATGTCCAGGAGTTCCTCCGCGCCGCCTTTGCCAACGACTTTCAGCAGGGTTGGGGCATGACCGAAACGTATGCCACGGGCACTGTCCAGATGAAGGGTGACTTCACTACCGGCAACATCGGCCCCCATGGGTGCTACCGAATTATGCTTGGAGTCCGTCCCTGAGTTCGATTACACCGTCGATGACAAGCCCAACCCCGAGGTGAACTGCTCGTTCGGGGCCCCGCGGTTTTCAAGAAGTACTACAAGGATGAGGAAGAAACCAGCAAGGTCCTGGAAGCCGACGGTTGGTTCCACACTGGTGACATTTGTGAGATAGACAAGATGGGCCGCTTCAAGATCATCGACCGAAAGAAGAACGTCCTCAAGCTGTCTCAGGGCGAATACATTTCTCCCGAGCGCATCGAAAACGTTTACTCCGCAAACACCAACCTTATCAATATGGGATATGTCCATGGTGATGCCAAGGAGTCTACCCTCGTGGCCATTTTTGGTGTGGACCCCGAAAACTTCCCTGCTTGGGCCTCCAAGATCTTGGGTCGCAAAGTTAGCACTCGAGTCGACGACATGAAGGCGGCTGCCAAGGATCCCAAGGTTAGACAAGCCTTCCTCAAGGTTCTCGATAATATCGGCCGCAAGTCCAAGTTCAACAGCTTCGAAAAAGTCCGAGGCGCCTACCTGGACGTCGAGCCATTCAGCATTGATAACGAGCTTTTGACCCCGACGTAAGTGATTAATCTCCTCCTCCTCCAAACTTTGTATGAAAGTTTCATCATACGCTTCTTCTCGTGACCCTACTGTCTCCTTGATTTCGTCATTTTTTTCTTTTCTTTTTTTCTATCAGGAAGCTTTAGATGCTAATAATCGCGCCAACAGTCTCAAGCTTAAGAGACCTCAAGCGGCCAAGAAATACCGCGCCGAGATCGACGCCATGTATGCTGAAATCAACAGTGCCCCAGCACCTGGCTCAGCTAAGCTGTGAAGCCTCCATATAAGGTTGTTGACGCTGGGGAAAGTATGGAGCAGGCTCGAACCATGAACCCAGTAGGAAGCTGATTTGAATATGAGAACGTGGCGGCCTAGTTTATGTGTAACTGTTTGTTCTTTACTATACACATGGACGGATTTACATGAGTTTTAGCCATGTAAATAACATGTCTAAATCGCTATTACATATTACTAATTGTAGAGGAGCTGGGCTTTGCCCGGGCAAATAACATGTGTGGAATGACGCAAAGAATGGAAAGAAGAGATGATGATAATTGACTAGCTAGGAAATCTATTAGAAGGAAAAGGAAGCTATATATAAGCTTCAAGATTTAACGAAGAACAAAGATGAACAGAGAACCTAATCAATGAAAGGTTTGATTAACAAACGAAGCGAGGTCTTTGGATAGATTAACAAACGAAGCACAGCACGGATCACGATGACAAACGCGAAACGGGTGGCTGCATTAACAAAGTAAAATGTGATGCCTGAGATATGAGGCTGCGATATCCAACAATATGCAGTCATTCAAGGGGGTGTCTTACGTAAGCCATACAGGGGATAAAGGGGGCATCAGAGGGACAGGGAGCTCTAATTCTTAAAGTTTGTTAATACTATATCGACGCCTAAAAGCAGCAGCGTAGGGGTCAGTCCGTAACGCTAACGTGTTATATGTACAGAGGGTTGCAAAGAGCAAGAAGCAAGACGAATAGTACAAGGAAATCAAGTAGAGGTCGCTAGTTGCCAAAGTGACATCCATGACTCAACGATTTAGACCAGGGTATCACAGAGCCCAGATCGGGCTATTCACTATAAGTAGCTTGCTTAGAGGAAAAAAAGGGTTCATTCAAATTCAAGTTATTTTATATAAGAAATCTAATAATTAAACGTTTTAGCCTGATAGTAGAATGTATGGTGCGTTTACGGAGCAAGCTGCCTTTGTATTTATTAAAATCCCCTTTAGGCTTAGCGCCTCATCAACGCTATATGTAGTGAGCCTAAGTGGTCGCAATTAAGTTCTTCCGATATACTCCGTAAATAATCAGGAGATCATTTTACCCCATTATTGCCATTATTCCTCCTTTAGCTTCTTAACCCCTGCACTATTCCCTTCTTTTTCGCGCGCGCACTGGAAGTGACTGTCAATCTCACGCGCTCATGGTTTTGGCAATATTTTGGATCCAAAGTCTCTAGGTTAGTGGCCAAATATTAGGCTGAATATTTAACCAGCTTTTTCTGTCTTGGAGTTGTGTTTCGAGGCACAACTTCGGCAGAAAAGGACAGCCCCAGGGCATCACCACATGAGTGTCGCGCCCATGACCGCGGCGCCTCGGTTGCTGATAGACCTGACGCTCGACGAAAACGTGACGACGACGACAACAACGCCCCCGTGGGAACGACTACACCGCCTATATCAGCATCGAGAGGTACTAAACAGCCGTACCCGGCTGCTGTTGGTGTTTCTGGGGAACCGCCTGCGAAGAAACGGCGAATCGGGGTTGGGGCCCAATCGCGAGAAGCTGCAAAGACAAATGTGCAGCGGCTTTTATTACCACATGTTGCGAGGGCGGTGGACCAGTTGTCACCACAGCAGTATGTCGTTGACCGGATCGCCGTCGAGGTATGTACATTTCGGAAGGAGAATATGCCGCTCAGGGGACGGGTTACTGTGAGAACGGGCTGACCGAATGGGTTTCAGGCGGTGACGATATTGCTTAAAACGACGAGTTTTCTTGATAGAGTCGAGGCCGCCCGTGGCGTTTTAACGACTCGTGAAGTTGCTGAGATTGAGAATCGCGCTGCACTGCTGGTTCAACAGCTGGCAACTCTTCCAGTGCGAATTCCCGATGAAGTAATCTTGCGTCTTGACACGAAGCTAACACTTTGGTCGATTAGAGTTATCAAAGACAAGAAATCAAGTCTGAATTCAGTCCTCCGAAACCTCCACCGAAACCATACACACCTCCATCCTTCACGCCTCTGAAAGCCGTGCCACAGCCTTTACCGAAACCAGTTCAGTCACTTTCCCTCCTACCACGAAACCAAGGGCCGAGCCCACGCGGGTTCCTAAAGCAAGAGCACGGCCTCGACAACTTGTTAGGCGCCAAAGAGTGCCTCTCCAGCTGTCAGCACGTGGCTGCAGCTGCAAGGAAAGCCTTACCTGAGGCCGAGTCTCGTGATGCCATCGCGGGAGGCTTGGAGAGCCGCGTCGCGTTGCGAGATTGTGTGCCTCTACCAGTCACCTATCACGCCGACTTCACATCGCTCGAATTTGCAGACATCTTTAAAAGACTAGAGACGGCACTTTCGGTAAGCCTTCCCAGAGGGCCAGAGGCTCTGGCTCACCTAGTTCACGCATACGACATCGCCTCGATCATCGGTAATGCCATCCCTGGGCGAACGGCGGAGGATATCCAGAATTTGTGCTCAGATATAAAAGCTGGGCATGCAGTCTGGCAAACAAGTCCTCGTGTGCTATCGCTCAAAAAGGCCGACCCCGAAATACGCTCTCAAAATCGACGCGCGAACCGAGTCTCATCGATGCTACTGGCCCGCGAACTTGAAGGCAATGTGGGCTTTGGCCGGATGAGACAATACGAAAACTTTCAGAACCAGTTTCGGACATGTCACGAAGATGGCTTGTCGTTGATAGCCGAATTTACCAACTGCGCGGGCGACATCACTGCCATGTGTTGGGTACCTCACAGCAACATCATATGTGGCACAACGGCTCATTCAGACGCCCATAATCAGCAATACAACAAGCCTGGAAACCTGTTACTATGCTCAACAACGAAAGGAACTCTCAAGCTTTCGCTGACCACAGAATCCCGCGGCCTTTGGTAGAAAGGGGAGAATTCAACCGACGCAATGCGTCAAAGTCAGGACCCTTGGCTGTACTCATCGGTTGTATCTACTGACTACGACGGTGTCACTGGCCGGGCCTTCACATCCAGCTTTGACAAGACGGTCAAAGTATGGAATGTTTTGGAGAACAAGGATTCTATGGAAGCCATGGCCACATGGCATCACGATGGCAACGTCAATTTCGTCGCCGCTGCCAAAGACGGATCAGGACACGTCGCGACAGCTGCGGACGTTCCCGCTGAAGCCATTCGAATCTACATTGTTGATCCAACGAATGTACAAGACAGCCAGTATTACACAATCTCGTGCACCCGAAACGACGCTGAGCGATCTGACAAGTGGGCTTACTTTCCCGCGACGATGCAATGGGGACAATGTCCAGGTACGAGGCATTTACTAGCTATTGGCTACTCACCTCGCAGCCTTACCGGCGACGACAGCGATATCCCAGAGGAAAAGCTTCACTCGGGCGAAATCGTGCTTTGGGATGCGGCAAGGAGAGTTCAGATACCTGTCCTGACAGCAACAACAGCAAATGTGTTTGAAATAATGTGGCATCCAACTCTGCCTCGCTTCATCGTGGCCACCTCGCCATCGGGTCTCATCGTGGATCAGAAGACTCGCACGAACATCCATATTTTCCAGTTAGGCACGGAAAGGGAGGGTGGCGCATACAGCGAGGTCCAAAAGCTCGACTGCCCTGCCTCGGATATCAACGAGCTGACAATCATGCCCAACTCTCTTATGCACGCCTTTATCACGGCAGGATGCACAGACGGGCGAGTCTACGTCTGGGACACGGCCCAAGGCGATCGACCCATCCACGTACTGAAGCACGGGCACCCGCTAGATGACTACATATTCGATCGCGAAAAGGAAGACACTGGCATCAAGTTCTCGGCATGGGGCACCACGGCAGACCGCTTCTACACCGGTTCCAGCGACGGCGTTGTCAAGGTGTGGAATGTTCGACGCAAACGCCAGCCCTTTGTACGAATCCTCCTCGAGGCACCGGGACCCATATCATGCGGCGTCTTCTCTCCCGACCACTCCAAGCTCGCTGTTGGTGATGCCACGGGCCGCGTGTTCCTCTTTTCCGTCGACAAGCGAGACGCCCTAGACTCTCACTTCACCACCCTCCCGGGTCTCGACCGCCGCATCCGTCGTCCCAAACCATTTACACCTCACGCTGAGCCGCCACCGCCCATGACCACCAGCGACACCAGCCCGGGCCCTCCATCCATCGCACAATATTCTCGACAAACGTACCTTTGCTCCTACAAACTCGTCATCCATAAAAATCCCGTCATTGGAGCCGTCCAAGGCCCCTCGTACGACCTGACACAACTGTATCGCAGAGACGCGCACGCTTACTTCGACGCGCAAGGTCCCTTGCTCCCCGAATTCGAACGGAACCAGAGAAGCGCCATAGACGCCAGCATCGGACCTCGATCCCGATCTATCCGAAGACTCAAAGATGCCTCCCTGGTCACTCCATCACCAGACGTGCACGCAGCCAACATATCCAAGGATCTAGACGTGGCGGCGCTCCCGAGAAGCTCGTGGAAGAGCTGGTCCACAGTGGCGCACAGCTCAATCTCGATGGCGAAGAAGGCTGGTACTTTGCCTACGAGGAGATGCCTTCCATGTCCGAACCATGACGACAGTTGGAGTGAACGAGGGGCCATTTTCCACAGAGCATCTTGCTGTATCGCATATTTATCGAAGAGCACATATTATATATCTGATGGCGGGGAAACCTAGGTTGGGAGGGAAACACGCTTGTATGAGCAAGTGGAAGCGGTAGTTACAGTACATATAATATAGTGGACAACGATGAGCTATGAACGAAGATTTATTTATTCACGTCACGTCGGTTTGGCTTGGCTGCGCCAGATGAGATGGAAAGATGCAAATGGCTGGTATCAGTGACACGTGAACAATACGTACCGGCCGGCCATGATGCATGGGAATCCGTCTATTTCATGCCATTACGAGACACATTACACGTCTACAATATGTATATGTATATGATGACAACGGCGACAAACAATAAGAGGACGCTCAAGGTTCACCGCCATGGTCATATGGAATTCTCGTCCCAGCTTCTCATCTTTCAAACAAGCAGAGCGAAAACCCCTTTGAGCATAACCAGCCATGTTCCCCTCTTTTCTCACAGGTTTCGTGACTATCCGAGGGGAAGAAAACCCAATGGAATATCTGGGTGATGGGGTGTGTGTGAGCGCCCTCATTCCCTCTCTTTCTTTGCCCCTTTTCACAGTCAAGATGTGTGTTGTAAGAAACGCCGCTTAATGCTTGGCCGTGGGGAGTCGCCGGTCAGTTTTTCAACATAGGTCTTCGCCCTAGATTTTGATAAAACATTTCGTTAGTGAAAAGATAAGATTAGAAGGGAATGAATGAATGATTGAAGGGGGGAGAAAACGCACATGTCACCGAAGGCGACCATGCAGATGGTCTGCCAGACACCAAGACCGATTCGCGGGACGACACCGCGGTACAGGCCCTTGACACCGTTGTTGGAGTAAATGTATCGGAAGGTGTTGCCGACAGTCATCTTCTTGGGTCGGTTGGGATCGTCCTTCTTGCTCTGCATCTCCACGCGGATGACCTCGATGGGCTGGTTCCAGGCACTGAGACCACCACCGAGACCGGAGGCGATGATCTTCTCCCAGGGTGTCAGCTTCTCCTTCTCAGACTTGCCGGTGAAGGAGCGGATCCATCCCTCGGCCAGACGGCTGAGACCGAAACGACTTCCCCAGTTGGTCATCTGGCGAATGGCAACGGCGTTGACGCCCTTGTTGATGCCCTTGATGCCCTCGCGGCGGTAAATGTCCATGAAGGTCGCAAAGGTAGACTGGGGCTTGACGCCGGCGGCAGCCATCTTGTGCTTGGTGATTTCGACCGTTTTCATACACGTGCAGAAACCCATGGTGGCATAGGCCTGGGCGACACCACCCGTGATACCACCGAGGATACCACCACCGAATTCGGAGGCACCAGCTGCGCGGGCATAGTACTCGGCCTCGGAGGCGACGAAAAGAAGAACAGCGCCCTTGGTAGAAGCTTCAATCCAAGCCCATGGGATCAGGCCTTGGTAGACTGTAGTTTGAGAAAAGCGTGCCAATTAGCATGCGATTGTCTTGAAATTGGCGATTCAGGAACAAGGAAAAAGGGGGCATGGAAAAGTGAGCGAAATAATGCCCAAGATGAGGATGGAAAAGAGGTGGAAAGGAGGCAATACGCACATCCAAGAGGACCACCACGAGCCCAGATACGACCAAGGGCGGTGGTGAAGCCATCACCACGATGAGCCGCCATGGTGGTCTTGACGACCTCGAGAGGCTGACCGAGAGTGGTGACCTCGAACATGTTGAGGCCAGCACCGAGGAGCAAGTTGGAGAACTTGATGGGCTTCTTCTCCAATTGGGGCTCCCAAGGAGCCGGACTGAGCAGACGTCGCAACCATGGCTTTGGAAGATGTGATTGATACAAAGGGGCCCTGACCAAGGGATTAGGGTGCTTCTTCGCAAAAAAAAAAAAAAAGGGTGCTTGTCCACGAGGAGAGCAATGGAGGGCGGGCAGGAAGCTGTTGCTGTGCTGAGTAAGAATCGAGGGACTCGGGATATAATAGCTCAAGCTGGAATGCGGGTGCAGTTGTAACCAGTCTAGTCGCGGAGATGCAAGAAAGTGGAGGAAGGGTATTTGGTAGCAGTCGCCGAGTTGGTTGTTGGTGTTTGGATGGCCGAGGTTGAAGGGGGCCGATGGCAGGTTCCGTGATTGCCCGGAGTCGTGAAGACGGATATCAGCTTACGTAAGTAAGTACGTACAGTACGAGTGTTCCGTGCCACTGGCTTGGGCCCAAAAAGCCAATTGGGGCGCTCAACATACCTGTTGGACCGCGCCCGCCATTGTTGAGAAACCAGACCCAATCTCATCTGGCCAGATCCCCATTTCTGGCGTTCCGCCAATAGAGTCAGTGCTAGGCGGGTTTCAACGGGCACTTGGACCATGTCCATTCGTACATTCTGATGCTGAGATGTTTGATTTCGATTTCGAGCAGGGGGCTTCCTTGCCCTCACTCTCAGTGTGCCCATCGTAATAGATACCAGACTTATGAGCCTTTTCAATTGCGTCGGTCGTGACGATGCGATCCTTTCGACGGGACCTGCCAGCATTAACCCCGACTGCCTGTGCACTCATACTCCGGCGTCGGAATCGTCATGTACAGACTACAGACAAAAGGACACAACTTGACCGTGCACCAATCTACGTCATCTGAATCTGCCATTTACCTGAAAGGGACCCCTAGAATAGTTTGCGATCAATTGATTCCGATCATCATTACTTCTATGAAGAAAAATATTCCCAAGCATATTGTACAAATGTCTAGCGCCCATGGTATTCGCAGAGGGACCCTCAGGCTCTAATATTTCCCTTTGATTCCTCTTCCAGGCACGCCTTGGCATGCGCCCGATGTCAAGGCAAAGTCGCTCAACGCCATCTGCAGTTGCCTGATTGCCTCCGTCCTTTTTTTATTAAAGAAAAATAGTGTTGCGTTGTTCATGTCGTAGTACCGTTTTCTTGCATCGTGTCTTTATGACACTTCTCCTGCCATTTACAGCTTCTTGACAATCTCAACCCACTTGTCGGTGGAGAAGGACTTAGGTCGCTCAATGGGAGCACCGACAGCGCGGTCAATAATCAGCTGAGGGAGGACACCGATGGCACGGGAGACACCGAACAGGACAGTGTAGTAGCTGGCCTCGGTAAGACCGTAGTGCTGGAGAAGAACACCAGAGTGAGCGTCGACGTTGGGGTAAGGGTTCTTGGTCTTGCCGTGCTCAGTCAGGACACCAGGGGCGATCTTGTAGACCTGGCTGACAAGCTTGAACATGGGGTCCTCAGGCATCTTCTCTACGGGGTTGTTAGTATGGTCATATTAACGATTGAAGACATGCTCCTCCAAATTCAGACAAGATGTTGGAGGTACACGTACCGAGACCGAACTGGCGCTGAGCCATATATCGGGGGTCAGTCTTGCGGAGAACAGCGTGGCCGTAACCAGGGACAACACGGCCAGAGTTGAGAGTAGACCACAAGTAGTCAGTGATTTTCTTGTCGGATAAGTCATCGCCAACAATCTTCTTCATCTCCGTCAACCACAGCAGGACCTCCTGGTTGGCCAGACCGTGCAGGGGACCAGCAAGACCGTTGAGACCAGCGGCCAGAGAGAGGAACGGAGAGCTGAGAGCGGAGCCAACAAGGTGGGTGGTGTGGGCAGAGACGTTGCCACCCTCGTGGTCGGTGTGAATGGTCAAGTAGAGACGGAGCAGCTCGATGAAGTCAGAGTTGTTGCCGAAGCCCAGCTGGTTGGCAAAGTTGAAGGAGTAATCCTTGTCCTTCTGGATAGGCGCAACCTTGCCGCCCTTGAACACGTTCTGGTAGATGCGGGAAGCAATGTTGGGCAGCTTGGCAATGAGGTCCATGGAGTCCTCAAAAGTGTAACCCCAGTAGTCCTTCTTGTTGACACCCTTGGCGTAGGCCTTGGCGAAGGAAGAAGTGTGCTCGAGAGCAGTAACAGCCAGGAAAACTGAGCCATGGGGTGGAGGTCGGTAGGGCAGTGGTCAATAAGCTCCTCGATGAACTTGGGGATATCAGAGCGAGCAGCCCACTCAGCGGACAGGTCGCGGACCTGCTGCTCGGTAGGGACCTCGCCGGTCAGGAGGAGCCAGAAGAGACCTAAAGAGCTTCAGGTTAGCAAAGGCATTTAATGGCTGGAAGAAACAAACATGTATGTAGTCATACCTTCTGGAAGGGCTCCTTCCCACCGGGTGCCTTGGGAGAAGCTCCTGGCATTCGGGGATGGTCTTGCCACGGAATCGGATACCCTCCTCAGCATCGAGGACGGAACCCTCCCAAACAAGAGCCTTGATACCACGGGCACCGCCATATACCTGGTCAAGGGTGACCTTGTCGACGACCTTGGAACCGTGCTCTCTAAGCAAGGTTTCTGAGTTAGCAAAAATATTGTCGCGAATCATATTAGACAGATCGTCCGAGAGACAACCAGGCTGAAAGATTGGGGAAATCAGCGGCAAAGGTCGATGCTTACTTTCGGAGAGCCTTGATCTGCTCAATCTTCTCGGGCAGAAGCTCGGCGAAGCGCTCTTTCAGGGTCTGGAGAATCCAATTGCGTCAGTATGCCTTGGCTCATCGCATGCCACTATGACGACAGAAGCTCACCTGGGTCTTCGCGGAATAGTAACGAGCAGCATTGAAAGCGGCAGTCCGGCCATTGAAGGCTTGGGGCTTGAGCGAGGCCCGGAGGGCAGAGTTGCTAAGGCAGGTAACGGAAGCCATTGTATGACAATGGGGAGGTATCACAGCTAGCAAAAGGACATAAAGGGGGAAGGAGGACAAAGATGGAAAAGATGGAGGAGAGGATTTTTAGTATGGGTATATGGGTCTCTCGGAAGCGAAAACGGCGGCAATGAGTGGCCGTCCCAGTCGTTGTTGCGCTCGGAGACGTGGTCGAAAGCAAAAAAAAATTGTTACTAGCATGGGCCGGCGATCCATTTCATATCATAAGGTGGGCCCTTCCTGCCTTCTTCGCCCGGGATAGGGACAGGCATGATGACATCCAGAAGGCTGGGCCCCTGGGATGATGGTGCTAAGCCCACTAAAGCCACTGGGGCACCCCCTGAACGCGCTGCAGATGCGTGCTTATCTTTGAACATGCAAATTGCTGTCAGATATTGATCGCATTTGCCGTGGTAAGTACGATGAGAACAGTATGTACATTGATTTTTTCAGTCCCTTTTTCCTTCTGCGTCCTGCATGCTTCCTGCTGTTGCTCAGTGATGAAGGACATGACCGTATGTACTACATGTCGTTATCATCATAGCCGCGGCTACCGTGGCATGGTTGGCCCTCCTCGACTAGAATGGACACGACAGCATGGGATGTAGGCGAAGACGTGACGGCCAGCGACTGGATGGCGGTATTCGGCAGCCTTCGATGCTAGAACAAGGCACACAATGGTGAGGGTTCCAATGATGCCAGTCGCTGGTGCTTGTCCACCAGACTATGGTGCTGAAAATACCATTCGCTGAGGTTCAGTGTACGCTCACATCAGTTCTCTTTTTTGAGGGTTTTCTACGGAGTACTCTGTATTAGGGTGTGATCCAGGTAGGCGCAGTCGTTTAAAATTCGTCATTTTTAGACCCACTATTCCGTTAAAGCTGGCGTTTTCCCATATTCAGACAGTATTTTACGGTACATAACCTGGGTTATTGCCATACCCTTGCTTATAATATACACAAATTACAGGGGCATTTTAGGGGCTATTTAGATAGCTAAAAGAGGGAAGCCCTAGAGAAAAGGCTTAGTGTAGTAAAAAGAGTATGCTAAATATTTTAGCGTACTCTAAAGAATAGCGCACTCTTTTAGATAGTATAAAGTATACTCTCCACCTATTTTCATAGCTAGCTTATACCTACGGGTCTTGAGTGCGCTAGCTTTTAAACGACTGTGCCCCCTTAGATATCAGTTCCACGTAATTCGTATGGAGTAGAAATATGGAGTACCAGACACACGGTGGACGAATCAAATGAGCCATTGAGCTCGGTTTCGCGGCGAACTCTTGCAAAGAGCAAGGCACTGGAGCCCCACCCGACCAGCCAATCAAAATTGTTACACAATTTTTCCGTCAAGTCACGTTTTTCTGCGCCTGACATATTTCTGCCCGCCACCCTTAAATATTGGAATCCCTCCTGCCCCGTGACAAAGAATGCCCCGCGAGAAGTCTCTTCCTTTCTTCATCCACCTCAAATACCACCGCATTCCTTTGAAAATCCATCCAGATTCCCTCTACCGGCTTGATTATTCTTCAAGCAACAGAACTATTTCTGCCGTACTGACCAGCTATCTGTGACCACGTCGCCACTTTTTGTCATCACAGTAGAAGACGATTTTGACTTCCGTGACGCGCCATTTTATTGACATTTGGACGTCATCGCGTATTCTCTCATCTCTCTTTAAACAAACATCTGATCCATACGTACAACCCGACGCTTTTCGCTAGACCGTACTTTCTTGAGCCTCGTAAACTCATCACTAGTTGGTGCTGGTTGGTGCCTGTCCAGAAGGAGGCAACCAGGTATCGTATACCGAGACTTAGGGACTCGTGCTTCGTGTGGACTTGATTTTGGGCCATCGAGGAGGATAGATCAAGAAGATAAACCAGAAAACTCACATTCCAGTAGCGGCCATTGACCGCATCCCTGGCCTAGTGTGCTGAAGTTTTTCGACAAGGACAACACGACATTGTGTCACATCCGCCCTTAACCATGGCTCTTGCCGTAACAGACTTGAAACTGGCCTCCAGGCCATGTTGAATTTGAAGCCTCCCGGTGTTTCTGGTTCTCGTATTACTAGTCTCACCTCTCTTTGCGTATCCAACATTCAGGTAATTCTCTCTCAATCACTTCTGCTCAGTCGATCTGGCTTCGTGTCAAAATGCATCCCCTTGATGGCCTACTGATGATTGGTCCGCAGTCTGAATCCGTACTCATCCAAAAATCTACACACACTTCAAGAAAGCACCGGGGACGCACAAGTTAGGGTTCTCTACGTAGTAGATTCTGTAACCCGGAAATGGCTAGAGCAAGCAAAAGCTCAAGGGCAAACAGTAAACAGCTCTGCCCCAGATGGCACCTATGCCGCCGGAGTGCATCGACTGACGGAACTTATGCCCGTGCTAATGAATGATATTCTCCAAACCGCCCCGGAAGAACACAAGGTACGCATACTTTTGAAACGACATCTTCACAAAGAGAACAACAACATTTATCCCACACTTTGTCGTGATTTGCTGCTGCAGATGACTGGTCGAAGAAGATCCGCAAGGATACGTATGAGACTCCTTCCTTCTATGAAGTGACTTCTATGAAAGTGGATTTCTGTCACCAAGATCAGATGCAGTTCACTCTGTAACAGAAGTACCAGTCACGATGGGCGAAATTGCGAACCTGCCTTTAATTCCAACTGTCCTGGAACAGTAGCTTACACTATTCTCTCCTTGTAGGAAAAGATCAAGAAATTACTAGACATCTGGGAGAAAGGTCAGACCTTCCCCACGCAGATGATTGAACAATTCAAGGAGAAGTTGGCGGCTCCATCGTCGAGTAGGTTTCTTTCTTCCCTGCCACGTATAACGACCAGAACTCCCACTTGGCGTACGTGAGTCTGTTTCTGACAGATTTGTCGTCTTAGAAATTTCAACAACCCCCAGGAAGCCCTCCTGCATCAGCGCTGGCTGCTCTGCAACATCAAGCTGGCGCTGCTCCCGCTAATGGCTCCGCTAATGGCTCCTCCATTCTGGAAGCTCTCGCCAACATCGCTAGGCAAAACACTTCAGCGCCTGGCTCTTTTAACACCGGTAAAGCCAGTCTGCCTGTCCCAGCGGCATCGTATAACATGCTCTCTTCCGGCTTGCCCCAGCCGGTATCTTCGTCAACAATTCCGCAAGCTCAGCAACCGGCACACCCATCGTACCCTCCGACTTCACAGGCCGTAAACATGCCATCTCTACCATTTTCAATCCCTCAAATGCCAGCACATGGTGCTCACTCTTCCATGTTGCACAGCACGAGTAATGCGTACAATATGGCAAATCCTGCTGCTCCTCCTCCTGGCGGTTCAGCATTAGATTCGGGCGTGCAACAGCAGATACTGTTGATCAAGGCTCTCGCTGACCAAGGCGTCCCGTTTGACAAGATCCCTGCTTTGATCCAAAGTATGACAAACAGCAGTAATCCTGCGTCCAGCACCGCGCCTCCATCAACCTTCCAACCTCCTGTCCCCGCTGCCCAAGGTACCTTTTCCACTGGTGCCCAACAGCCATGGGGTCCTCCCGCGCCTGTACCCGGCGATGGTCGTGATGGAGGTTATCAAGACGGCATGAGGTCCCCTAGATACCATGGTCGTTCTAGATCAAGGTCACCCGATCGTGGCTGGGGATCTCGTGACTCGCCCCGTGGAGGACGGGATAGAGGTGGCCACCACGGTCGCAGTTCACCTCCCAATGGTCGCGGAGGTAACGACTATCGACAGCGTAGCCCTGCAGGTCGTCGCGGTCGAAGTCCTACTCCCGATGATGGCCTGCCTCACGTGGACAGATGGGTCGAGTATGATAGCAGTGTGCCGTCAGGCAGCATTAAAGTCTTTAGCCGTACGCTTTTCGTCGGCGGTGTGACGTAAGCACCCCCAATTGCTTCACCCCTGACTCTCTGAGGACAATGTGTACTAACCATATCATACGCAGGTGTTCTGAAGCCGAGCTTCGCAGGATATTCAACCGCTACGGCACTGTGCAGACTTGCATCGTCAACAAGGACAAGCGACATGCCTTTGTCAAGATGCTGACCAGGAAAGATGCCATCAAGGCCAAGGAGAACATGGAAGACAACCGAACCATTGATCTACCCTTGAGAGTACGTAAAGCTACAAGTACAACTGCATCGTATTTTCGCTCGTCACCTTGGTTACTGACAAGACTTGTGTCCAGACTCGATGGGGGTTGGCTTTGGACCCAGGGACTGCAGTGATTATGCCACTGGCGTCAGCATCATTCCCATTCACAAGCTCACCGAGGCTGATCGCAAATGGATCCTAACTGCGCCTTACGGCGGAAGCGGGGACGACCAATCGAAAGCGGCCTCTCTGTAGAGGAGCCAGATATTGAGATCGGCGCTGGTGTTTCGTCCAAGGCCATCAGCCGTCGTATGCAAACTGACAAAGGCGGCAGCAACGGGCCCAAGTCGACAAGGAACAGAGAAGACGAACTTGACAGGGAGCCTCCTCGCCGCGGCCGAGATGGCCCTCCTCCTGCCCGCAAAGTCGATCACGGCAATGGCCAGCTCATGTCGGGCTTCCCTTTCGGGATTGGAACTTTGCCCAATGGAATGCCAAACTTCCCTGCTGGATTTTCGTTCCCTGATCCCACTGGTGGTCGCTAGTCTCCGTCTTTATTGCGTTGTTTTTGTTTTTGGGTGGGGCAAGACAAGACAGTCAGGGAGGAAAACATTGATACCCAGGAATATGTTGTACATGATTGCATGGAAAATCAAGTGTTGGGCGTCTGGCTTCTGGGTACTCACAGCCGCTCCTCAGGGTTCGTAATTCGAACGAGTTTTCTTAATTAGTTGCGCATGGGAATCTGCATTCTCTTTTGCCTATCCGCCGCCATTCATGTTTTCGTTTGCCGCGCTTCAGGGTCAGGTCAGGAAGAATCTGACGATAATTCTCAAGCTCTACCATTTCTTAAATAAGAAGTCATAGTTGAAGCTCTAGACCAGTGAAATTGCACGATCTAGTCTGTGTCGACTTGGTGAACCCTCGTGCATGTGACACCCAAGAAGATTATATTGTGACACAAACATTGCGTATCATCACGGAATCACCGACTGCGTAATTCTAGACTTATATGCGTTTGTTTTATTCGCCTTGTCCCTTTTCCTCTTCAGCAAATGTCAGTACTGGCATATTGCATTTGAAAAGAGACGACGCGCAATCACATATATGAGAAATGAGAAGCTGGGTATATCTAGATGTGACAATACACAGTGGTTCGCGCGTTGGCTATACATGTGACTATCTGGCAATGTACAAATTTCTCGCATCCAAATAGTACAAAATACATGCGTGTCTTACCGCGTCTGCGAAATTGTTCCTGGGGGACTGGAACGGAAGACTTGTGGAAAGGAGGGGGACAAGACAGAGAGAGGAATAGGGCGAGCCCGCTTCCGTGGGCGACTACTGCTGCCGACGACCGCAGCCGACGACCGCAACCGGCTCGGCTTGGCATGCAGCTCGATTTCCTACTCCGGCTTTGCTTTGTTTGATGTTCGTCCCACTAGCTATACACGGTCTCGTCCCGGACTGATCAACTTGTTTCAATCCTGTCCAAACACAGATGGAGATGAAACCAGAAGAGAAGATGCGAAGAAGCTTAGTCACCTGGGTCAGGGCTGGTCGGGCTGGTCGGGCTGGTCGGGCTGGTCGGGCTGGTCGGGCTGGTCGAGGTCGGGCTGGTGTTGAAACGGGCTGTGAAACGGGTGTTGGTGCAAAATCCAAGCGCCGTCAGCCGCCGTGCGCACGAGTATGAGTTCCTTTCTTCGCCAGGGTCTTCTTCAGGGTCATGCCATTTCAATCCAAATTTTTAGCAGGGCGCCTTTTTTTCCTCCTGCCAACACGGTCCGATTGAACAAGTGCGCCGCCCAGCCCAGCCACCGAGTTTCAACTGATGAAGAGCACGCGCACACAAACTGTGGGACAGGACATTTACCCTACATACATGTACATATGTACTCCGCTCTTTCCTTCCGTGCGGATTAAATGGCTCATATCGGCAGCCCCGCCAGGGGATAAATAAATCAAGAAGCATTGTCATCAAGGATTCGACGCTCATGTGTTCCTGATGTCATATCATGCCGGTGCACACTTTATCGGCAGGCTTACTGTTGTTTCATGCTGAGGTTGAGTTTGCAGGCCCTGCAGAAAAAAAGACTTCGACCGAAAATGGGTTTCTAGTTGTTCTGCCACGCTCTGGCACTGCATTGTGCAGCAGGTCGTGCTCATAATTTGCGCGACATAAAAATCCCCAGAATACTCGGAGCAAAGAAAGGCATGGGGTCAAACGATGCCGTGGCTGCCGGGTATTTAAAAACACAACTTGCCAACCAACAAGGATTATAAAAATATAAAAGGCTCGCGCGACGCCGCTTGTTGAACAGAGCGTCGGCGACAGCGGGTGTGGACACATTGGGGAAGGCGAACCGACAACATACCACACTAGCCGGGAAGGCAAGGCGGCAAGGCGGCAGCAGCTGGGCCGAGCGATATTGAATAAGAACAGAAGAAAAAAAGACGCATTTTCCATGGAAAAATTCTCCACCACGCAGATCAGATGCCACAGGTAGTGGCGGCGAGGCCGAATAGAAGCAGCAAATCCACTGAGGCCAATTGGCTACTGCGAGAGCTGCGTGACCTGAATAATCCCAGAGCATCGCGCGGCCTAGTGTTGATTGCCAGTCATTCCCATGACGTAGGGAAGCTGGGGAGGCACAGCACATCCAATGCATCCAATGCCAGTGCGTTAGTGCTGGTGCTTCTTTCTTCTTCTTCTTCTTCTTCTTCTTCTTCTTCGTCGCGACGGGTCGGGTGCCCGTGACTACGAGGGGGAGCACGATACAAACAAACAAACAAACAACCTACTTTGAACGGGCTCCAGATTTTCTTCCCCGTATCTCTGTCGCCTAGCGCGCCGCGGAGAGCGAAGCAGGGAAGGAAGGGCCAGGGCATGCACGACAGCGACAAGGACGCTGGCCAGCACAGACTGGGGGATGAACGCCGCCAGAAAGACACCATGCATTTTTATTTTAGCCAGGGGTGGGGGCTGTGGGGAGAGGGAGAGGGCGTGCGCGATGACCAAGACGCACAGGAGACCGGAGTCCTCCGTACTTTTCGGCCTGGGGCTTGGCGCCGTGCGACACACGGTGCTCCAGATTTCCCCATAGCTCGGCTGTGGCACCTCATTTTGTTATTTTGTTGGACGTGCCTGGCCCTGCTGCAGCCTGCCCGTGGGATTCCGGCGGTTTTGCGACTCGCTTCCGATTCCCCAGCTGACTGATGACTTGTCCAAGCAGAGACAACCACCACTTGAACATGTCATCCATTGCCAACAAGTTGTGCCAAGTGTGCCAAGCAGGAGGTTATAAGACATTGGGATTTGGGATTGGGGAAAGGGGAATGCGCCAAGAAATACCGAGTACGGGCATCTGTGTCATATGTACGGATCCGTACAACGACGAAATCTGAGGAGAAGCTGCCCCCAGCCCGCCCGCGGCTTGGTCTTGGGTCTTCCCTCTCCTTCTTGGCCCGAAAGCATCCCTTAGACATGGCTTTGAGATAGGAACAACCTTGAGCGGAACCTTAATCCAGACTGTGCCGCTTGTAAGTTGTCAGACAAACCCAGATCGGCACGCCGCAACCTCGGGTGGTGAAAAAAAAAAACCGAGACATTTTTAATCTTTTAATCTGAACAGCAAGGCCATGACCAGCCAGCCAAGCAACACCTAGACATGAATGACCACGCAACCACGCAATACTCACTAGCAGTTTTCCGCCTCCGGGTGAGCATGTCAAAAGCTAATCGATCGCGTACGTAGTCCGTACCTGGCTGGAAATGAGCACCCCCAATTCTCTGTGCTCTTGCTTGACACATAGCAAGGTTGCATGTAACACGATGAGGTTGCGAACCGATCTGGTGCGCCCATTGTACACATGTACTCCATCTGCTCCGAATGAGTACGGAGCAATCCACGCGGAGGGCCGAGTCGGCCAAGAAAGTCAATCTGGACGTCGACGTCTGGCCGCCGTCATCCCGGCACCCAGCATCGGGGTAATAAGGCATCTAAGCAGAATATTGATTGATTCAAGCAAGTCCGCGTGGCATCGAAACGCAGTAAAAAGTATATATATAAAAATGCCTCAGCCTCCACATTCAATCACTCATGGAAGAGAGCAAACGCAGTGAAAGCGTCATTTGTTTGCGTGATCCGGACCGCCCATTCGGATGAGGCAGGCAGAAAGGAAGTCCATGAGCAAACAATACATGCATACTATGAGAGACGGAGAGAAGACATGGGAGCAGCTGGATCGTACAATGGCCATGTCTCTCTCTCTACCTTGACGAGAATGTCTGGAGTAATACTCCGTGCGTGATATACTTCGTGTCCGCTGGGACTTGGTCACTTCTTCATGCGAGGGACGTGCATCTGGACCCTGGGCAGGTCGGAGCAGGGTGCCCCATCCCAACTCAACACCACCGAGCAACTCTACGGAGTTATTCATCTGGGGCAATTATCATGTTACATATCCTGGACTTGATACGGAAGTAAGTTGATCGGAGCTGGAGCTCTGGGATGACCCTGCCCAGGCCGCCCGGGCTAAAACGCCCAGAAACCGTGATTGAAACGGACGAGCACAGGCCCAGGCACCAAGCACAGGCAAAGTCAACGCCAAGAGTCAACTCTAATAAGCCACCTGGGGAAGCAGAAACAACAAAGCCCAGGATAAGGCATTCCGAGGGTTTGTTTCTTCCCTTCCCGACCACTACGCGGCCAGAATGGGCGAGCTTTTGGCTGCTTCACAGCAGAGTAGCACAGCAGATATGTACTGTTGTGCCTAAAAGTACGGAAGCTCGACGCAGGCGCCATAGAAGGATGCAGGGAAGCTGTTGTGGAATGAATGTCTGTCGTCGCCAAGAAGAAGGGAGTTTATGTACCCCCTCCTCTTGCTCGCCAAGCTGCCTTGTCTTATTTGGTCATACTGGCAGACAGACTACTTTGAACAGCGTCACTGTACCACGGCCAGCTTTGTTTGGGGATGAGAAGATGAGCAGCGCGAGACTGAGGGAGAGAGAGTGCCACGGTACATACGGAGTAGTTCGTAGCACAATAAGGAACGAGACACTGGTTACGGAGTATTATTAGTGGGATCGAAAAAGAGAGCTTATTGCTAACACATGCGGAACAAAATGCTGAGGTTGGGGATCCGCCAAGAACGGCCGATGTGAAGCGCAAGGGTCACAATGGCCCTCCTGGTGGCGCATTTTCGCCTTTCCGAGGAACTTGAGCCTGGCTCTTGTCTGTTGTTGGAAGTCTTTTTCGTGGGAAAAAAATGACCCATCGTCCGTCATATAAGTCGGTGCGAAGAGGAAAATGACTCGCATAATACATAATAAACGAGTCCGTTCGGTACGACTCGTGCCTGGCATCACATCACAACTCATGCCACACTACGACGGAGCTCCGTAGAACTAGACATGGAGGCTTATCGCACCAGACAAGGCAGGGCAGGGCAGACGTCTCGCCCTGTTGTCGACAACTCAACTTGTCTTTGTCGTGGTGCCGGGAAAACGCCAAGCTTGGCCAGGACAGCACCCCACTAAAACGGGAGATTATGCACTGTGCGGTGAAAAATCAATTTGTACGGCCTCGTGGTGTCCAAGCAGGTTCCTGACTCCCCGAGGATTCCAATTTGGCCTCAGTCCGGCAGAACAGGCGCAGATGCAAAAAGCCTTTGATATGCTGCTATGCTGCTATGCTGCTGCCTGCATGCAATTCTGGTCGGCCGACAGGATTTTTCTTTCATTCTGTGGGGAGATGGATGGCGTGCTTCTACAGCCACACCCTCCCCATGTGCACGTCCGTGAGAAGAAAGGTGAGAAACAAGGTTCCTTACTCTGGGCGACATGGGACGGGCGCCACAGCCAGCGGCACATCGGAGTACCTCGGTGCTCTGGGCGCGTGCTGGAACTGGGAGTCTCAGTAGTAATTCCTGGTGGATTGGCAGCCTTAATACGGAGTATGAGCGACTTGTTGTCTTGTTGTTGTGGTGCAGAGACACAAGAGGCTGCCCTAACTCGCAGCAAAGAGAGCCACCGAACCCAGCCAGGACCAGCCAGGACCAGCCAGGACCACCCGGAAAGCCCTGTGCGGCCCATGCACATGGAAGCTCTCTGTCAGGCCCTAACTAACCAACTAAAAAAAACCTACTCCGTAGTAGTCCGTACGGAGTAGGGTCCCAGTCGTCCCAAGTCCACTGGAAGAATGGGGTTTTGCGGGCTGCTTGGTGCTTTGCTCGCTCATGCTCATGGGAAACAGAAGTGGGTTCGCTGTTGCTTTCCCTTCTGTCTTGGCCCCAAACCCAAAAGGCCAAGCAAATGCCGCTTTCATTGAAATAGTCCTCCCACCCGGTCCCCAAACCCTCGCTTTTCCCCCTTCCTTTTTCCCGACACCCACGAATGCGTTGCACCTAAGTGACCATTACTTCTCCTTCGTGTGGTGCTTCGACACTCACTCTCCCTAATCTCTCTCCCCTCCGCTCTCCCCTTTGGCTCTTGGGTAATTTTATTATTGTTTCCAAGACGAGCCGACGCAGGCATCATCTAACCCCGTCAACCTAGAGAGAAATATCTCAACCTACAAAAGAAAGCATCAACAGTAACCTACGGATCCCAAGACGTTAGTCTACCAGCACCACAATGGCTGACAACAAGGCCGGCGCACCCGCGCTGGACACCAACATTGAGTCTGGCCAGTTCGACGAGAAGTCCCGGCAGCACCACCATCAGCAGCAGCAGCAGGCCCCTGCCGAGCACGTCCCCAGGAAGGCTGCTGCCGAGGACGACGATGAAGATGAAGACATTGACGCCCTGATCGAGGACCTCGAGTCACAGGATGGCCACGATGCCTTCGAAGAGGAGGAAGAGGAGGGCACCCCGGTGGTGGCCGTGTCGTTCCCGAAGAAATGCTCCAGACTGACAGTCGTGTCGGTCTGACTGAATCCGAGGTCACTGCTCGCCGCCGCAAGTATGGTCTTAATCAGATGAAGGAGGAGAAGGAGAATCTGATTCTCAAGTTCTTCTCCTACTTTATTGGTCCTATCCAGTTCGTCATGGAGGTGAGTCTCAATTCGTGCGCTCTGTCTTCTCTGTCCCCAATCTTGGATTCACTCTGTCTGTTTTATTCTCGTCCACTTTCCTCTGCCTCTATTTGTTGCCCCAATCGATTCTCCCGTCACTGCAAGCTGCAGATGGGAGAAGATGACAAGCATTTTGCTCATCTTGATGCGCGCGCATTCAATTGATTCGCTTCAAATGACTGCAAACAGCACTTGTCGTGTTTTCTCCTTTTCCCATTTGGTCACAGCATGCCGGAGGGCATGCTCTGGCAGACCGTTTGGGGAACGTTTGCAGCCAAGACAGAATTCCCAATGGCTATTGTTTGTGTCCACATTGCATTCTTATCACGCGATTTTTTCCTTCCCATGAGTCTGCGCAGATTACGAGCTCCACACAAGCTCGGGTGGGCCGAAAGCAATTGGCTCACCACACTGGCTGGATCCATGGGAGATCAGAGTGGAGCGACGTGGGTGGACAGGATCCTGTGGGCGACAATGGCCCGGCCGATGCATCCGACGTAAACACGCTCCCAGAGTCATTCGACGACTCTCCGTCTCCTTGTCACGATGACCTCGCGCGCGCGAGAACGCGGGAACACCGGCCCCAGTGCGTCAGCAGCGTCATGGGGGCAGAATCATCATGGTGTGATGGAGAGGAAAAACACCCCCTGTACCGGACCAGGCCAACTAGGGTTTCCTGGGATTCCTTTCCCACGATGTCCTGGTCTGTCGAGACCCACCGTTTTAGCCCCTTCTACTGCAGCTTGCTCATTTCACACATGGCGCCGCATTTCTCTTCCATTTACTTGCTGATCGCACTTTCATTCTTTGTGGCACCGCGCGCTAACCGGGGTGTTTGTTTTTGTCTCTTAGGCTGCCGCTGTCTTGGCTGCTGGTCTCCAGGACTGGGTCGATTTCGGTGTCATTTGCGGTCTCCTGTTGCTCAACGCCGCTGTTGGTTTCATCCAAGAATTCCAGGCCGGTTCCATCGTCGAAGAATTGAAGAAGACTCTCGCTCTCAAGGCTGTTGTTTTGCGTGACGGCACTCTCAAGGAGATTGAAGCTCCGAGGTCGTTCCCGGTGACATCCTCCAGGTTGAAGAAGGTACCATTATTCCCGCCGATGGTCGCATCGTCACCGAAGATGCTTTCCTTCAGGTTGATCAGTCCGCCATCACTGGTGAATCTCTTGCTGTCGACAAGCACAAGGGCGACAACTGCTATGCTTCTTCCGCTGTCAAGCGTGGCGAGGCCTTTGTGGTCGTCACTGCCACTGGTGACAACACCTTCGTCGGTCGTGCCGCTGCCCTTGTCTCCCAGTCTTCTGGTGGCACCGGCCACTTCACAGAGGTTCTCAACGGTATCGGTACCGTTTTGCTGATTCTTGTCATTGTCACCCTCTTGGTCGTCTGGGTCTCCTCCTTCTATCGCTCCAACGGTATCGTTCAAATTCTTACCTTCACCCTGGCCATTACCATTGTTGGTGTTCCGGTCGGTCTCCTGCCGTCGTCACCACCACCATGGCTGTCGGTGCCGCCTACCTCGCCAAGAAGCAAGCCATTGTCCAGAAGCTGTCTGCCATTGAGTCCCTTGCGGGTGTCGAGATTCTCTGCTCTGACAAGACTGGTACCCTGACCAAGAACAAGCTGTCCCTCGCCGAGCCTTACACCGTTCAGGGTGTTGACCCCGATGACCTGATGCTTACTGCCTGTCTTGCCGCTTCGCGCAAGAAGAAGGGTATCGACGCCATTGACAAGGCTTTCCTCAAGGCCCTCAAGTTCTATCCCCGCGCCAAGTCTGTCCTGTCCAAGTACAAGGTCATTGACTTCCACCCTTCGACCCCGTCTCCAAGAAGGTTCAAGCTCTCGTCGAGTCTCCCCAGGGCGAGCGCATCATTTGCGTCAAGGGTGCCCCTCTCTTCGTTCTCAAGACTGTTGAGGAAGACCACCCCATTCCTGAGGCTGTCGACAAGGCTTACAAGAACTGTGTTGCCGAGTTCGCCACCCGTGGTTTCCGTTCTCTTGGTGTTGCCCGCAAGCGTGGCGAGGGCGCTTGGGAGATTCTCGGAATCATGCCTTGCTCTGACCCTCCCCGCCACGACACAGCCCGCACCATCAACGAGGCCAAGCAGCTCGGTCTGTCCATCAAGATGTTGACCGGTGATGCCGTCGGTATTGCCCGCGAGACTTCCCGCCAGCTCGGCCTCGGCACCAATGTCTACAACGCTGAGCGTCTCGGTCTCGGTGGCGGCGGTGACATGCCCGGTTCCGAGGTTTATGACTTCGTTGAGGCTGCTGATGGTTTCGCCGAGGTCTTCCCCAGCACAAGTACTCCGTCGTCGAGATTCTGCAGCAGCGTGGCTACCTCGTTGCCATGACTGGTGACGGTGTCAACGACGCTCCCTCATTGAAGAAGGCTGATACCGGCATTGCTGTCGAGGGTGCCTCGGACGCCGCTCGCTCTGCTGCCGACATTGTCTTCCTCGCCCCTGGTCTCGGTGCAATCATTGACGCTCTCAAGACTTCCCGTCAAATCTTCCACCGCATGTACGCCTACGTTGTCTACCGTATCGCCCTGTCTCTGCACATGGAGATCTTCCTTGGTCTCTGGATTGCCATCCTGAACCGCGTCCTCAACCTCCAATTGGTCGTCTTCATTGCCATTTTCGCCGACATTGCCACCCTGGCCATCGCCTACGACAACGCTCCTTTCTCCCAGACCCCTGTCAAGTGGAACCTGCCCAAGCTCTGGGGTATGTCCGTCCTTCTCGGTGTTGTCCTGGCCATTGGTACCTGGATTGCCCTTACCACCATGTTCGCTGGTGGCCAGAACGGTGGTATCGTCCAGAACTTCGGTGAGATCGACCCCGTTCTCTTCCTCGAGATCTCTCTCACCGAGAACTGGTTGATCTTCATCACCCGTGCCAACGGTCCCTTCTGGTCATCCATCCCCTCATGGCAGTTGTCTGGTGCCATTTTGGTCGTCGACATCATTGCCACCTTTTTCTGTCTCTTTGGTTGGTTCGCCGACAACAAGCAGACCTCCATCGTCGGTGTTGTCCGTATCTGGATTTTCTCTTTCGGCATCTTCGCCGTCATGGGTGGTCTCTACTACCTCATGGAGGGCAGCGCCGGCTTTGACAATCTGATGCACGGCAAGTCTCCCAAGAAGGACCAGAAGCAGCGCTCACTGGAGGACTTTGGTAAGTTTTCTTTTGAAAAAAAAATCCCTTCCCAAATAAAGACTATGCCTCTGAGCAAGGACTGACAAAATATTCCACAGTCGTTTCCCTTCAGCGCGTATCCACCCAGCACGAGAAGTCCGCGTAAATATAGAATGGGGCTCAATTACATACCCGCACGGCCTCGTGCCTTTGTGCCTGTTTCGCTTTCACTATGTTTCAATTTGCATTGTACGAGTCTTGGAACTTGAGCAATTAACGCGTTCTGATGTGGATGAGGAGGCAACTTTTCTTTTCCTAGAGATACCGTGTTCTAGACACCTAATGAATAAAGTAAAAAATAATATATACACGCGCATCTGTTCAGTGAATAATAGATGAGACTCGTAGCAAATACTCTGTGTACACAGTGTACATGCAGAATGCTCAATTTATTGAATCCTGCTACAGTACGGATCAGTGATCACTCAGTGGCAACTCATAATGGCAGGTAGATTCATCAGCAGTATCCAGTTATTATCCAGTGTGAAGAACATCACGTGACTCTGATTTTGACTTCACTTCTCAACCGGATGTGACAGAAAACGCATGAGATTTGTCGATTGGCAGAGCGCCGAGATTCGTTTACCAGGAGTACGAAATAAACACACCGCGTCAGATCCAGCAGATCAGATTGTTGGAATATTCGCCCATATATCCCTCTCATTTGACACAGAAGTTGAGACTGAGACTTGAGTCGCGCTCACCTCGATCCGACCATTGTTCCTGGAGCACACTGCCTGGGAAGATGCCAAAAATCCACGGAGAATCACTTAAGGAAGAAGAAGAAAGAACATGCTAGAAATACCCGGTTATGATTATGGTAAGATGATTCACTAATTTTATATTCGATTTCCCCGCTTCCCCTTAGTTCTTTTGCTGATACTGGGGCAAATTTGACAACATGCAGATGCCACGAAAAAGAAGTACTTCAAGATCGAAAAGTCCCACACTGCTCCTTCTGAAGCGTCGTGGTCCGCGGATGCTGTGAAGCGGCGCAGGCTGGACGATGCTTCGCGGGAGGAGGCGCAGAGGAGGGCAGACCTGGTGAGGCGTCACGTCAAGAGACATGGTTTGGGGAAGGACATCGTGCGTGGCGGGCTGTTGAGCAGGAAATGGACCGTGGGGCTGGGCCGGCGGAGGATGGGAGGGGAGGATGGCAGATGGAGATATTGGGTGTGCGGCATGGGCGGATGGTGTTGCGGACAAGGGGAGATTCCGTTTGTGCCGAGCTTTACGAGGTTAAGGAGCGCGAACATGAGTTGTTTTTGGGTCGGTGGTGATGTTGCTTATGCTAGTGAGTCCTTTATTCCCTCGCGGGGTTTTTATTTTTATTTTTTTATTTTTTTGTTGTGAGGATGGCGGTGCTGACTTTTCTCATCTTACACCAGCGCTCGATGAAGAGACGCTGGTTGGAACGTATCTATCTACGGATGAGAATAATCGGTAAGTTGTTTTCTTTGTATTGCAACTTGGGCTGCAAAACATGATGTTTATCGGACAGATGGAGAGCTGATTATGTTAGCATCACGTTTGGTAAAGACCCGTTCACAGGCGAGCCGTCGCGAACTCCCCAGTTCCGGGCCGAAATGATTCGGTGTCCGCAGATGTCGTCGATTACGTATCATGAGACGACGCACAGGATGCTGTTGACGTCAAGGAAGTCAACGTCAAGGAGTCGTACCATAATTGTGGGCTGTACTCCTTCTCACCGCCGGTCGAGGGGAGGCTCCCGACCAGAGGTGGTTACTAGGCGAGAGTAAGTTGCCCGAAAGAAGTCCGGCGTCAACTCATTGATGAAGATGCAAGCTGAGATATTGTCCAGCAAACGAGTACCAGCGACTTTCCATCGGGAATCGCTGCCGTGACGCATGGCTCGTCCACACCTGCACACCCGCGCCTGCCTCGTCGGACCTCCTCTGCGTGATCGGTACGAGTGCAGGCATGCTGTCGGTGCGGACCGACGACGCCATGGCGTGGATCGCACCCGAAGATAGGAGACGACTTCCCAGGAGATCTTTGGCCTAGACTTCCAGCAGTCCAATCACAACGTGCTCCTCGCGGGCGGACGACGGCCGCGTCTCTGGATCACGGATTTACGCACCCCGAGCCAGAACGGACGTGCATCCGCCACGCAAGCTCGATAGCGCACCTTCGAAGCATCAACCCCATCAGGTTCTGGTCGCGGGGCTCGAGAACACCATGTCCCTCTACGACATGCGCTTCTTCGGCGAGCAATCCAACGGCAACGGGAGGAAGCCACTGCTCTCGTTCCCAGGGTACAAGAATGCCGCGCATTTCCATACAGGCTGGGATGTATGCACCGAGGCGGGTGTCGCGGCGGCCGCCCAGGACGACGGCACGGTAAAGCTGTTCTCGCTCGAGACGGGCCGCACGGTCAGGAGCCCGGCCCTGGACAAGATCAGGACGGACACGCCCGTGAGGGCACTGATGTTCAGCACCATGGGGGAGAGGATGCCTAGTTTGTGGGTGGGCGAGGACAGGCGCTGAGGAAGTTTTCTCTGGGCGGCGCGGCGCTTTGAGAATGAGGAGGGTGGGTGGTTGGCACTGCCATCTTGTCTTCATCTTGTCATGAGTTGAGTTACGAATAGCGAGCGATATACAATAACATTCAAAGCTGCCTATCTATGCCAGGGGGTTCTCAGTCACCCTTCACATCTCAACAAACAAGGCATACTATATCATACATAATATTATCCCATGTTCAAGTAAGTCAACTTTCACTCACAATAGTATTCAACTCATCATGTCAATAAAAAAAAGTATACACACATCAAGCGACTCACCACCACCAACTACATGACACCTACCAAACCCGTCAACACCAAATCCAATCGAGTCACTGAAAAAAAGGAAACGCTGCGTGATCTGGGAATCGAACCCAGGGCTCCCGACGCTGCCCGGATGGCAACGGAGAATTTTACCACTAAACCAATCACGCTACCGTTTGCTGAATCAGCTGATTGAATCGGGGACTTAAACGAGATATAAAGGGTAAGAAAAAAAAAAAAAAAAAAGCAACAAGTTCCAACGTACCGTTGGCCCTCTTTGGCCAAACTTCTGGGGTCTCTCAAGCTCCAGCCACCCCCAACACAAACATCTCAAGCCCAAGCCCAAGCCATGGAGTCCTCATCCTCATCCTCCCGCGCCCGACTCCGCCGCACATTCCGCTACCCCGACTTCTCCTCCGAGCCCGACACCCTCGACGAGCAAGGTTCGCTCATTTCCACACTCCACAAGCATGAACATGACAGAACTGAACAATCACCAGAACAAGAAGCCCTCATCAACCGCCTCTCCGCCCAGAACGCCCTTCAAAACACCCTCTTCAGCCGCCTCCTCCTCGCCCTCCCCCTCGCCGCCACGCTCCCATACATCGAAGCCCTCCTGTCACACCACCCCCGCCCCATCGTCGCCGTCCCATCGCTCACGTCCCTCCTCTCAACGGCCTACCTGCTTCACAGGCTCCCGCCCGGCGTGACGGGTATAGCGCCCTCGACGCATGGCGGCCGCAACGGGCTCCTGAACCGTGACCGTAAGTCGCCGCTGGAAACGTACTTGCCCTACTTGAACGCGGGGCTGGTCCTGATCCTAGCTCTGACGGGGTTGGCGACGGGAACAGGGAGAGGTGCTGTCGGGAGTGGGAGTGGGAGCTTCGCATGGATCGCCACGGGCAACTTGCCGGGAGTGGTCTACGCCATCGTCTTGTTGGCAAAGGTTGTGATGGGCGGCGTGGATCCCGAGAGGAACTGTCTGCGTTGAAGTATGGCTATCGGGGGCATGAGGGTGCCAGGCATTTTTGATTTGAAATCGGGAGCAGGAGCGGGAGCAGGAGCAGGAGCAGGAGGGGGGAAAGACATGAATGCCACGAGTGATGAATAGAATCATGTCATGCATGACAGGCGTCCAATGTCCAATGGGACTGATACGCCTGTGTTAACAGGCTAGTAAGAGTACTAGAAATAGCCTTATTTAGAGCTAAGTAGTGTAATTAATATATATAAATGCATAGCACTTAAAGAGACATACAAAAACCATGCAGAAAAGTTACACGGGCGTATCAGTGCTGTGTATCATCATCTATTTCATCACACCCAAAATTAAAAGAAATCAAGCAGAATGTCATCCCCACCATGCGAGTCTTCCGATGCCCAACAACAAATGTCTCTACATGTCTATCGAGTCATTGAACCGCAAAATGCCGTGGCTTCTCAAAACGCCATCTACGCCCTTGGGCGGCCGCGGAACGGGTCTGTCATGCGGTTTGTACTGTCAGGATCTGTTGATTTATCCATTACAAGGGCCAGTCCTTGAGATTTGATGGCATCAACCAGAGCAGGCACCATATCCTACAAGACCAGTTAGCTACCACACCTTTCTCTCTCTCTCTCTCTCTCTCTCTTTTTTTCACACTCTCACCAATAGCCTAGAGTAGCACGTTAATCCCATAAAGTTGTTGCTCTGTGCGATCCGAACAGCTTCCTTGATTGATGTGCTGCGTCGTCCGCTCGTCTGTATCGTATTCGGCTCACTAGCAGTCTCCCGGCCGAGATCGTTGCACAGAAATACCGGGAAGTTGGGCTGTTTCCAGTTGAGCGCCGTACACAGGCGAGGATTGTAGCTGCTGAAGACCATGGAGCGAGCCACATCAGTGGATTGGAACTGAACTCGTTGCGAGCGAGCATGGTCAAAAACAATGGTTAGAATGGCATCCACGAAAACGTTCACGTCAATGCCGGTCCGAGTGCCAGCACCTTCTCCTCCTCTTGTGACGGATACAGGATCTGCAGGTTGACATTGACGCCGCGTGGCAAGATTGCCAAGACATCCTTGAGTGTCACGCCGGCTGAAGCCAGGATCTGGTATATCTCGGCAATGTTCTCGACAGTCATGGACGCGAGGTTGCGGAACTGCGCACGGCTGGCATGTTGGCATGTTATCGCCTCGAACTGCTGCAACGACAGCCGGCAGAGCGGAATGTCTAGCCCGCCGCAGTTGATTGTCCACTGCGGCCAGATGACTGGTACTCCGTCACTGGTGTATTGCACGAAAACCCGCACATAATCACCCGACAGGCTGGAGCCCGTGACGACTGCATTGGTAGGCTGGTTGAACTGGCTGGTGGCCTTCCAGTACGTTTCAAAGTCTGTGATTTCCAGCGGTTGGCCCTTGAAGGGTTTGATGACCTGCGTACTGAAGCTGATTTGACCAATCGCTCTCAGACGTGGATCGAACAGTGGCAGGCAGCACTTGGAAATGCCCGCCTGCTTTGTCTTGAAAGCGCTTGGAAGCACAACCGTCTTGGCGATAATCTTGGCGCCGTACGTAGGGAAGACGTCGAAATCGAGCGAAAACGCATCGAGGTTGTCGACCTGGAAAGATACGATGCGAGTTTCTTCTTGGAAGGGTAGAATGATGTTCTTGGGAATGAGGTCGGAGAGTTTGGACGAGATGGTAAGCCGAGCTGCGGGATATTTCCCATCCTGAAAGAATATGAGTGGTTGTTCGTGAGTGGTGTCGTCGAAGCCGATTTGAACAACAGTCTTGGTATCGAGGAAGTTGTGTCCATAACGACGAAGGGGATGATGGGAGGCGGTAACTCGAGGATCGGGATCGCATCCGGATCCAATGACATGGGGGCCGGGGCACTGCTGCTATCCATGGGACCAAGTGATGGCTGGGAGACGACGAGTGGACTAGCTCGAATGCGGGTGTTGAAGGGCGCGAGCAGCTTCATGCACTCGAGATGGCCTTCCCAGGCGGCGTAGTACATGGCCGGGAGATGTTTCTCGTCGACAATGTTGACATCGACGCCTATTTTTAGCAAGGCTTGCAGGCAGTCCACATTGCCTTCACTGGCTGCGTGAACGAGAGGTGTCCACCCATACAGCTTGTCGATTTGGTCGAGGTCGGCGCCGTATTGTTTCAGGAGTAGAAGAAGCTCCGACGTCTTTCCAGAACGTGCCACTAGATGCTGGGGGTAGAGGCCTTCAGCATCGGGGAAAATATTTGCTCCGTGCTTCAAAAGAAGCTCGACGACCGCCTCAGAGCCATGTTCACAGGCTAGATTGAGAGGACGTGATCCGAGTCAGACACGGATCTATCCTTGCTGACCGCGCCAGCAGGCGTTCGATACAATCGAGATGGCCGTGGATGATGGAGTGAATGAGTGGGGTGAAGTTGTCATGGTCGATAAGATCGATGGCTGCGATGTTGACTACAAGAAAGTGTGAGCCATGGTCCCAAAAGATATTATTTCATCGGTCTGGATCAATTTTACCCTTCAGAAGCGCTTCAAGCATATCGAGACGACCGTGCAAACTGGCGTAATGTAACGGTACCCGGCCATAAACGTCGGTTCTTTCCACAGATACGCCAGCTTGTAGACCCCATTCCAGTACATATTGCTTTCCGTAAATGGTTGCCTGATGTAGACAATTTCTCTCATTGATATCGTCGTATGATTGCAGATCAACCAGCCCAGTGTCCAGCAAGACCCGTAATGCCTCTTGAGGAGCGTCGTGGATGGCGGTCAAAAACGTCCGTGTAACCCGATCGGGTAGCGAGCTTTCACCCTCACTTGAGCTGCTTGCTGACTGCATTTTTGTCAACAGGTCTCGCAGTTGCTCGAGATTCCCTGCAATAACGGTATCGAGAAGTAAGGTA
Organism: Epichloe brachyelytri; assembly: GCA_023650705.1. Classification (NCBI taxonomy): domain Eukaryota; kingdom Fungi; phylum Ascomycota; class Sordariomycetes; order Hypocreales; family Clavicipitaceae; genus Epichloe; species Epichloe brachyelytri. The sequence continues at coordinate 4,249,311 of CP097977.1, read as the reverse complement.
TCGGCATCTCCCTCATCCGTACCCATGAAATGCTGACTGGTGACAACGTGGCCCGGGGTCTGGAAGTTGACCTGGATGCCATCGGACCAAGCACCGAGCTCTTGGAGACTAGTGGTGGCCTGGTCTGAAAGTTCACTGATGACGGTTGCGTTGAAAAAGGTTGAACCTCGACGGCTCGAGACAAGTAAAGCTCCTTGGTCTTGGATTTGGATGTTTTGTCCCACTTCTTGAGGATTTTCGAGAAGGCAGTCCCGTTGATTTCGACAAACTGCTGGAGCTTATTCAGGTCAGTGGCAAACTGTTGAAAGCCTTCTTCAAGAGTGGTGAACTTTGAAGAGCGTCTCGAGATGCCGTCTCTCGTCTGCAGAACCTTTTTCTTGTCCAAGAGAGTTTTCAATCGGATCTTGAGCTCGGCTTCTTTTTGTAAGTAGAAGGCATTGACCTTGTCAAGCTCGCGTTCCTATGCAATTGATTCATACGTTAGATGACTTGCCGAGTTTCGTGTAACGATGTCGTTGTGCATATGAGCGAGTCTTACGAGTTGGAAGAAGAAGGTTGCCTTGTTTGCTTGAAGGGCTGCTTGAGAGTCCACGGGACCAGTGGGACGGTGAATATCATTTGCGCCGCCAAGGTCGGAGTGGCGGAGAGCTTCTTGATGAGCTATTCGTGAAGCACGTTAGAAAGAGTCCTGAACAGTCATGTGAGATGAGGGAAAACAATATGAAAGAGACAGCCAAGTCATCAGCAAATGAGTGGTTCACTGATTCATCCTAATTTGATGAGGCGTGCGGATGGGGCAGTGCGGACAGTTTATGCGAGAAGACGGAGACCATGACACGTATTTGAGGGACATGTTGCGAAGGTGGACAGCTACAGTTTGTTGAAATATGTCACCTTTTTCAAAGCTTTGTAATTGACAAAGCTGGCGGCATACTCTGGGACCTCGAGCTGCCGCTTCTGTATTTGTTTGCCGAACTTCCTGGAAGAAGAAGATGGGAAACGAGTGTCAGGAGCAGTGAGTCACGACGAGGACATGGCAGACAACGGGTGGCCAGAACCGGGGTCACTTACATGTTGCGCCTCAGAGCCCCGGAGCCTGGGAGGGCTGCGAGTCGGGAATATAAATGATGAGCTCGAGTACAGATGAAACAGGCAGGTAGAAACAGGCAGTTGTCAAACTGACTGCGTTACTGTACTCGGTAGTCCGTACGGATGGATTACAGTGCTCCAGACTCCAGATGGCTGGATGAAGGACAGGAGGTCAGTGCCGTTCATGCAAGAGTGCCGCGTGGTGGGTTGCGAGGCAGCAAGCAACTTCTTCAAGACATGTCCTGGTTTCCTGGAGGAACTTGCCGGCGCCGGACCCGGGAGGTTGCGGAAGTAGCTCTGCTCTCTCTGGGCTTGCAGTCGAGCCTCACAAGTCGATATCCACTTGCTCCGCACCCGGGACCAAAGGAAATACCGGACATTAGCCGCTTGGCTTTGGGTGACCAATTTAAAACGTGGCCAATCGTCATCCCACAATCGACCCATGGCATAGCACAATAGAAAAGGACGCGACTGTACCACGTATGAATGTGTGTATTTTGCATCATTTCAAATGGAACAATCGAGTCAATTTTGCTTGCACTCGGAGAATAAACGGATCATGCTCTTCGCACTTGTCCGGTCAAGAAGAAACGTTGCGAGATAATCCAACAACCGTGATCCTGCGAGGCAGCCGACTTGCGCCATCAAACTTCCTCGGTAATAACCGTAACCCGCCCATGAAGAGCCGGCTCTCGCAGTCTAGCTCTCGCAGTCTAGCTCTCGCAGTCTAGCTCTTCTTCTCGCCTGCCTGTACTCCATCCTTCGACGGCTCCACCAAGCTGTCGGCCATAGCCTCTGCCGCAGCCTTCTTCAGACGCTCAGTGTCGTTGGCCTTGATATCCTTGGGTTTGCTATCCTTGCCAACTTCCTTCTCGTCCTCGCTGTCGCCTAGACTGAAAGGGTCGTTGTCGGTGATTGGACTTGGCTCGATCGACGACAAGGGCTGCCACTTGCTGGCCTTGCCCGACTTAGGCGGCGTGTCCTTTGGTGGAACTATGGGCGACGCATCGTACATGTTGATTTCCTCGGTTTCCTCTTTGAATCCTACTCTCCGCCCGTTGCCTGGTCTCGGAGACGTGGATGGCGGAGGAGGTCTGTGTATGCCCGAGTTGATCATGGGTCTACCGTGGGCGGCTGCTGGATTCAGCCAACATTAGCGCTTGATGTCATGTGGATTCATTGTGGCTTCAAACTTACATCCGTCTGCTGATAATTTGATTCCGGCAAAATCGTCGCTCAGGACTTGAGGGTCCGCGTCGTACCGTTCGTAGTCACCGCTTCTTCGACTTGCCTCGCCCTGGCGACGGGGAGGCTGTCCTGGGCGTTGCGAATTTTCTTCCGTCTCGTCAAAACTCTCCTCGATTTTTTTCCTAATATTGGTAATCCATGAGTTCACCTTGGTTTGTGTGTCAAGAAAGCCCTTGCGCAAATTCTCGCGAATAGCCGGGAGATCGTCGTCTATGAAGCTATGTTCGCGCTCGTCTCCATCCCAGCCCTGATTGGGAGCAGCATTGCGATTTCGGCTCGAAGTACGGGTCTCGTATGCGCCAACATTGTCATAATGTTCAGCCAGTTGGCGAGCGTATAGTTCATCGGCCTCGACCTGAGATATCTGCGCCCGTCCTTGTGGGCGAGGAGGCTGCGGCGGAGGCGCTTCTTGGCCCTCGTCCTTGACAGCATCCGGATCCGTCATTTCTAGATTTCATAATGTCAGAAGCGGTATTCTCCTGGAGCCTTTGTCTCCAATGTTCAAAGCTCACCAAGCAACGCATTGAAGGCTGGCTCAACCTGGCCACCGCTGGCCCTCAGCACAGCTTTGATGACGGAATTGTCTACCGTAGGAAAGGCCTCCTTCAATATCATGACGTTCTTCTGCGCCTCTGTCAGAGGTCGAGGAGGTCGAGGAGGGCAGGCTCGCCTGACGTGTCCGTGTCCGTGTTCGTGTTCGTCCATGTCTCGGCGGTAGGGGTAGTGGTTGCTGCAGTACTAGGGACGTTACTGGTCTTTGTTGCAACACCGTCATCAGGAGAGATACTAGTATCTTGCACGTCGTCGTCGTCCATCTCGAGCGGTCGGGCAGTGGTAGGCGACTCGGCGCCTGTCTCTGTGGTGTGCCTGTTCTATCGAAGCCGGGGCCAACTTAGCTACGCCTCTTTTTGTATTAACAAGGCAGGAATAGCAACCGTGTGGGTACGAACCGGTTCTGCTGGATTCGACATGATGCGAGTTTAGCTGACAGAGAGGGGCAAGCTTTTTATTATTATTTTGGCAGTGACAGGTGTAATAATGTATGTATGTATTCTCAGTTGAAATTTGAATGAGCAGGACCAGGCGAGGGGTTGGAGCTGGCCGCGACGCTGATGAGATGACGTTCCCCACGTCAAGGTCAAGGGCTTGCAGCTTGCAGCAGAAGTGCATGACTGATCAATGCTTTATTACAGCCCTTTGTGGATGCAAAAGAATCTTCAAACATGCGACAGCTCTAGGGTATTTACCACGACTGAGCAACCCTTTTCTATGCTCAATCCCCAATAACCCCAGCAACCCATCCAGAAGTGATCTGCTGTCGTAATCATGATGATGGAGAAGCCGTGTGGCTGTTGACCTCCTTCCTTGACCTGCTAGATGAAGTTGCGAGGTCTCCATCTTCCGCACAAACATGGCCGAGTTCAGCCTCGACGCTAGCTTCATCCCGGCTCTGCACAAACCTCCCGCTCTCCTGCCCATTGCTAAATACCACGACAGTCTACTCTATGTCATCGAGACCTACCCCGTCACCATAGTCATTGGTCAGACGGGCTCTGGAAAAACCACTCAAATACCCCAGTACCTCGAAAAGGCAGGATGGTCCGCGGACGGCAAGATCATCGGGATAACACAGGTGTGTTTAGGCATCCCTCAACCAGTCTCGACATGAACTGACCACGTCGAAAAGCCCAGACGGGTGGCAGCCACCACAGTTGCGCTTCGCGTGGCGGATGAACTAGGCTGTGAGGTAGGGAAAGAAGTCGGCTACTCTATCCGTTTCGAAGACGTTACTTCCTCGGCGACGCGCATCAAATTTCTAACCGATGGGTTGCTAATTCGAGAAGCGCTCGTGGACCCTTTACTCAGTCGGTACTCGGTCATCATGGTTGATGAAGCACATGAGCGGTCAATTAGCACAGATGTCCTGCTGGGCTTGCTGAAGAAGATTCGTAGGAAACGACCTGAACTGAGAATCATAGTCAGCAGTGCGACATTACAAGCTGAAGATTTCCTCAAGTTCTTTGCTAGTAAAAGCGAGGAGCAGACCTCTCTGGCCAAAGGCGAAGATGAGGAGGTCGGCAAGATCATCAGCCTAGAGGGCAGAACATATCCGATTGATATTCTTTACCTGGAGTCCCCGGCAGAAAATTACGTGGATAGTGCCATCGCCACGGTATTTCAGATCCATACCCAAGAAGGAGATGGTGATATTCTCGTCTTTCTTACAGGTCGAGAGGAGATTGACAACGCGGTACAGGCAGTTGCGGAGAGGAGCGTTCAAGGAGGAGAACAATTTTCAAACCTGCAGCCACTGCCCCTCTACGCAGGCCTGTCTTCCGAAGAGCAAATGTACATTTTGACAAGCCAGCAGAGGGAAAACGAAAAGTGGTCTTCTCGACCAATATAGCCGAAGCATCCGTCACCATTGATGGCATTGTCTACGTAGTCGATTGTGGCTTCGTCAAGCTACGTGCGTACAATCCCAGAACAGGCATCGAAACACTGACTGCTGCGCCGATATCCAAGGCATCCGCGTCACAGCGAGCCGGCCGTGCTGGGAGGACAAAACCGGGAAAATGCTTTCGACTCTACACCGAACAAAGCTATAAAGATTCGTTACCGGAGGCAAACCCTCCCGAAATTCAGAGGTCGAACCTAGCACCTATGATCCTGCAACTCAAAGCCCTTGGGATCGATAACGTGGTTCGTTTTGATTATTTATCACCACCTCCATCAGAGCTCATGTCCAAGGCCCTCGAGCTGCTGTACTCTCTCGGTGCGCTGGATGTGTATGCCAAGCTCACGAAGCCACTGGGCTTCCGTATGGCTGAACTGGCCGTCGAGCCTATGATGGCCAAGACGCTGCTATCCGCCAAGTCGCTCAACTGCCTCAGCGAGATTCTCACCATAGCGGCCATGACCAGTCTCGGCGGCAGCGTGTGGTTCCATCATGACGGAGAGCAAAAGGCTATGGAAAGCTCTCGGCGGAGATTCGCCGCCGAAGAAGGAGACCACCTTACCCTACTTAACGCATACACGGCATTTGTGACAAAGGGGGAAAGAAGCCCGTTTCTGTCACGAGAATCATTTGAATTACAAGTCAATGACACGGGCTGTTAGTATTCGTGCCCAGTTAAAACGCTACCTTGAGCGATTCAACATCGAAGTCGATGAGTCTCTGGCGGCGCATCGCTCAGAAATTGATGCGAAGAGCAAAGCGGAACAGATTCGGCGGTGCCTCACGGCCGGTTACTTCGCCCATGCGGCTCGCATGCAGCCCGACGGAACGTTCCGCAATGTCGAGGGCGGGACGGTGATGCACGCACACCCTACTTCTTTGCTGTTCAACCGAAAAGCGGACTGGGTCATTTTCCAAGAGGTTACGGAGACAGGGGACAAGACGTTCATTCGCGACATTACCAAGATAGAGAAGGCGTGGTTGCTGGAGGCAGCGCCGGAATTCTACAAAGTGTCTAGCGGCCGAGCGGAGCAAGCATAGCATACGTGGTGTGTTTTTGGGATAAGACTAGAGAAGACATGAGCGAATGAAATGGTAGAGGCCAAATTGAAATCTCGTTTCACGTGTCATGAACGATACTTTTAGATTCGTCTACATGGATGTGTACACTGCGCGAGACTGCGACGAATTACAATGGCATGGTGGGATTGGAAAACACGCCCGACGTATACAGTTCCTACTGAGCCCGATAATAAATGCCAAGTTTTCATCTGGCATCTTGGCCCAGGCTCGACGTTGCCAAATCGTAAATCTACACCGGTTGACGAAAAGAAAACAAAGGCGCTGTGTGTGACCCACTTGAAGTGAAGAGGGCTTCCGACTTGTCTGAGGGACTTGAACTTATTGATCGGTAGCTCGGTTCTTGTTCCCAAGTCTGACTGACTGCCTGGTATGGATGGAACCGGAGGAGGAAAGGAAGAGATGGACAAGGAACAATATGTTGGTTGTGCTCATATTATCCACAGAATGAACGGTACAATACTGTTCGTCAGCACACACGGTACTTATTGGGAGAAGAGAAGCAAATAATTTGGTTTCGCAGGAAAAAGATCTGCTGGACTACGCAAGGCGAGAATTCGAGGTAAAACACGCATGGATAAGACGTCAGGCTTGTTTCTCGACGGACAAGACTGATGCAAGGAGGATGCTGAGAAGCAAGAGACTCGTGGATGATTCGTGTATGACCCGTGTATGCAGCGATCGCATCGTGTGGCCCATTTTCCTGTGTTGTTATAGACTCTGTTTTTGTTTTTATTTATGGAGTCGAATTCGGAAGGGAGAGGAATGTGCTCCGCAGAGCACCGCAGAGCGCGGGGAAGGAGCATAAGGGTGTGTGCAATGTACTTTGCGCGTGTATAATTCAGTCGCAAAGATCATATCATGGTTACGGAGTCAACGGCTTGACGATGGCCGCCTCTCTAATCCGTATGATCAACTAATCTGTCCCTTCAATTTCGCTACTGCGAGCCTCCAAGACTAGCATGGGTCGGCCTTCCTTCCATCGGCAGCGCTTGAAAAGGACAGGGGGCGCACTTTGATTGTCAGGACTGCCTTGGAGACGTTGGCACTAGCGTCAGGGGCAGATTGGAAAGCGCGACGCAGCAACAAGTCAGACAGTGCGTGCTGGCCAGATACAGCAGGCGGGGATTGTGAGCAATCAATGTCCAACGATCAAAGTACCTTTTATGTTAACAATCTCAATTTCTTTGCAAACAGGGACGTTTTGCTATGTAGTAACATCCAACGGCGCCGACACGGTGAGATGCTTTGCTTGCTGTCCGTTCAATGCTGGTTGGGCGGCGGGGCGGCGTCAAATTAAACCATTGACCCATTTGGCCCATTCTGCCATTCTGCCATTCTGCCATTCTGACCCCTGCCCATGCCTGCAAGGTACGCCCCTCGACTCGCCTATCAGAATTCGTTGTTGCCGGACAAACACCCCCTCCCTTTGTTAATCTGCTCTGGTCTCCACCTGGCTGGCCTGGGTCACAAGCCTCCTCTCTGTTTCTTGTTTCCACAGGCTTAGCCGCTTCTCTCTTCCTCTTCTCTCCCCATCGTCACCATTTCCTTTCACTGTCAACCGACGACATCGTGTAATCCGCCCTGCCCACAGGCTCGTCATTCTCTTAGTACCGTGGATTTTTGGTTTTGTTTCTTTGCTTGACGGCAATCAGTCATTCGTTTTAATTGTTGTTACCTTCTCAGTAACGAGCCACTCCTTTCCCATCAAGCGTGTCTACACAACATTGACGTCGCGGATTTTTGTTTACCAGGACCTTTCAATTTATTCATGTTTCTTCGGTTCTCTGTGACTCATCTATTTCCAACACTTCACGAGTCGACTTCATTTTCCACTTCGACCGATTTTTCGTGCTGTGATGTTAACGTACATCTTGGCGGCTTGACAAACCGATCATCGAGCACACCAGCTTTTTCACCCAAAACACAAATTCGGTGATAAGCTTAATGGCAATCAACACGTGCCTTGTTTTGCAATAGATCAAGATAGAGCTACACGAGCATCTTGGCCGATTTTCTCATTTCTTTCAGCTTATACGTCCCGCTTAAACATAACCAAACGGAAATATGGTCAATATCCCTGTCTCCAGGGCCTCAGGAGACATCTTCAATGGCGACAACTATGTTATGGCACCTCGCATTAACTTGCGAAGGGATATCTCAGCATCGCATAACCCCGCCGCGAATGTTATTTGGAACGTGTTGAGACGCGAGGAGAAGCAATGTCACTCTGGCTCCGATTACGACACATGTGAAAAGGGAATCAACACTAATATCACTAACCTCGCCATCATTCTTGGTATAGTGTACGTAGAAGCAAAAAAAAAACCAGATCATTGTCTTCACAAACCCCAAGTTCAAAATGCTAACACGGAAATCCAGGATTCCTGCTATCGCAGCGACCATTGTCCTTCTCTACCTACATCGCAGAAACGTCAAGAAATTACGACAGGAGGATGCGCAAGACCCTCACAAGGGTCTCGATTTTGGCATGGGGACACACCAAGTAAAGGAGGAAGCGAAAGAGCTTGTTTGGAGCTGGAGGAAAAATCGAATCACAAAGGCAACCAATTGTCCATGGACATGAACTTGTCATCGCCCTACCTATTACCACCCGACGTACATCAGTCTCATGATTCCGTTCATTCTTTGGCTCGTACGTTCCCAAGCGACCAGGATCCTTATCGCACCGTTGCGCAGTATGCAAACAGTGATGCAGGCTCAATCAGATCATACAAACCTGCACGGATGCCTCGCTGTACAATGGAAGCAAGCGAGGATCGGTCACAAGTTCTACCTTTGGTGCACCAAGAATGCCGCCATCTCGATCCGACTCGATGCCAAAATCACCATCTTCTCCTGACGCGAAATCTGACCCTTTGCCACACCAACTGCTCCAGAGCCCACACACAATTCCCTATACCTGGAAATATCAAAGAGGCAATTCGTCCAATGGAGCCGATTATACCTGAGATCGGTACAGTTGATTACCCTGACGAAAAGGCAAATGTTGTCGACATGCCAGACATTCAACCACTTCGAGTTTTGTCTCAGGAATCACAATATGAGTTGCCCAGCCCTCCTTTTGAGCACGACAAGTCTATGCTCTCGGAGCTTCCTGCCGTCTCGGACGCAGATCACATCGGAACCGCACATTCTGGTGATGCAGACTATGTCCCGTCTGTTCGCGGATCGTATGCTTCTGGCCTGGGACTCGGGATGGATGTGCCCAAGATCAAGTCTCCTGATGAATTCGATGCTGCTCGTGGCGTCCCTGGACAGGCCTTGTCTCACGACGACTATGGACACCTGCCGATCCAAACCTCTGAGAAACCAGAGGAACAGCGGCCTCATGAGGGCCTCGGTGTCCCCAGCAGCAAATGAAGCGACTTTCGGTCGGTGTTCGCCCTCTGCCGCCGAATGAGGTGATGGAGTCTGAGGATCCTGAGTACCGAGCAAACCGCATTCGATCATTCTACAAGGAATATTTTGACGACAAGGAATCCGCCCCTCCCATGCCTGGCCGAGAATACCAAGAGGACTATGACTCTTCTTACCTCGGTGATGCAGCTTACTATGATGCAGAAACCAATGCCTTTGTGATGCCTTATTCACAGCCTGTTACTCGCCGTGCCATGACACCACCTCCCGCGGGACGTTTCCGAGGTGGCCCTGGAGGACCCGGACCTCGTGGCCCTCCCGCGGTGGCCCCGAGGCCCTGGTTCCATTGGAGGAATGAGTCTGCCAGGAGGACCAAGACGACCCCGAGCCGGTTCTGCCTATAGTCCGCGACCTGGCTCTTCTGCTTCTGCGGGAATGCGTGGAAGACCCAAGAAGAACCTGCCACCCCTGCGGCCCTTAACACCCTGCCTACTCCATCCAAGCTCAAGGATGATAGCTTTGCTATCTTCAATGCTGCCGAGTTTGCACCTCCCGACTCGTTTAGGGAAAAGGCCAATGGGCGTAGTCAAAGTCCGCTCGGTGAGAGACGTCAGTACCAGCCCAAGGTGCCAGTCGCCTCGCCCTTGATAAATGCTTTTGACGAGCTGTCAGCTCTACCCAGCCCTCATGTGCTCCGCAAATCATCCACATTTACGAATCTAGACTTTGCCCCCAAAGAAATTCAAGGATGCAGACACGATGAGTGATGCTGGTAGCATCAGAAGCAACAGGAGTGGCATTTCAGCCGTCAAGCAAGATGCAATCCGTCGCGGGGCTGGACGAGTCAGTCGTTTACCTGGCGATACGGTCTTCACGTCATCAGCTCTGGGAGATACGCTGAAACCTCAATGGAGTATGCGACCTTGAAAATCTCGACAATCAGTCCACCTTTGCTGTTTCAGCAGCGTCAGAGACGGAGGCTTCGCCTTCATCGCAGAGAAACACTCCAGGCTCTCTCTTTCTTTATACTTGGCAAATACTGAGCTCCCCCTCGGAAATGTATCGTCGGCATATATCACCCAAAAGGGCATTGGGCATCATCATCCACAGCATTTGGCTTATTCATTGTCGTGGCGCATTTCAGGGTTATGATGGGATCTGTTCACTTGGCCATTCAATATTCTTATTCTTTCTCTTTCACATTGGAAACTCGTTTCTACCACAATGGGTTTGCTCGTGGAGCTTTGCATATAGAAGAACCGGATCGTAACAGCGGTACAAGACAAAAAAGCCTGATACCGAAACAAACAAGTTGTTTTTCTTCAATCACGGTTGGGCGGATACATGTACATACGTCCATCGGACACTGGGTGTAGACCATGTCAGTTCTGCATGGATGCCCCGTTGACAGTAATGAACTTGTGTGTACTCCGTATGACAATGATAACCTTGGGGCGAATGTATAGGCGAGTAGTAAGGAAAAGTGACATGAGTACCGGTGAGTGATGGGTCAAGTTGTTTTTATAGTGACTGCGGCTATGGCGTGTTTGGCAGTTGTTGGTTTTGCTTGTTGTTTCGTTGAGACGATTTGTCCAGGTATTGGATGGATAGATAGTTGCTTCGGGCTGCATCTCTACTGTAAGGAACCACATGGCATGGAGTACTTTTTTTTTTTTTTTTTTCGGTTTGTGCCGATGGAACTCGAGCGGTACGTTTTGATTTCACGGCTTGGATACAAATGAAGCGGATCGTAGATTCTGCGTGGGCTGGACGGAGGCCTTCGCATTGTAATTTCGTAATTTCGCTACCTGCCGATCCATCGGATGCATCGAACTTGTCTACGGAGAGGGGTCAAGGCCGTGCCAGGAGGGAGGGCATGAAGCTGGTTCTGACGAGGACTATTTTTTTTGTAAAAAAAAGACAAAAAAATACGGACTAGGAAAACAGGAACATGAAGTGTGATCCGTAACGAAAGAAGGGCCGACTCCTCCTATTCTGCTATCGATAGATAGTATGGCAGTTTCTTGTGTCTTGGTGCTCATTAGTGATGCACGTTACGGAGTAGTTGTTGCCAATTGTGGGATAGTGCATTCCCTTACCTTTAATCTCTCTTACTATATAAGATTTAAAGAGTCTCTTATTACTATGCTTAACTAGGTTATACATTATGGGAAGTACAAACTGAGGGCGCAAAATATTGAGTTAGTGTCCGGTGGTTGGGCGCGTGTGGATGGTGTCGCGCAGACGTTGGCGTGTCGGGCTAGGGAAGAATAGGCAAAATGCGGAAGAAAGCTATACGGGACATAATCAGATTGCTGCTCACCTTGGTCCGTATGGTAAGGAAAGAATATCACTTTATCTTTGCCAATGCATACGGAGTACTCCATCGCCTTCGCCTTCGTAAAGGGCTACAATGAGGAGGCCTCGAGCTATTATCATGCTAAGCCACTAGTAATCCGTAGGTACGTACATACGGATAGATGTGAGACATGCGATGTAACCTCTTTGTAATGCGAATATTATACTCCGTAATTCAGCTAGTAAAAGCAGGACCGCTCATACCGGCTGTTTCATTGGATGGACACCCTTGTCAGTGTACGCGATTGTAGCCTTGCAGAAGCGAATGAAGAAACCGTGGAAGTACATGTATCTCTACGTGGGAAATACGTGCAAAGGTACCTGTTCTGTTTTAGGCTGCACCTTCAATAAGTTGAGAGCAACGTCAGCGGCAATAAGCCAACGACAACTGGCGTCTGGCGGGACGGAATCATGGAAAATTGGCACTCAATAGTCCTGTCGACGTGCTGCGCGGAGTGACGCAATTTGAGGTGCAGAATGCTTGGTCAATGAATCCGTTTGTTCATGGTGAGGATGGATCAATGGTTCTGCGCGTCGTCAGACATTGCGCTCCAGCGCTCCTACCAATTCAGTGTCCCGACCGAGCCATTGTCGCCATGTCGGGCCGCCCGTCGATTGGCTGTGCCGTGCTAAATTTGGACCAGCGGAGGCTCACATCATCCATCATTGCATTCGTGTTGCATTCGTATTGCATTCGTGTGGCATTCGTGAGAGGGACATTCGGGGTCTTTCTGCTGTTGAGATTTGTCTCGGCTTGCAGCAGCCATGTGTGACGAGAAGAGACGTGGAAAGTGGAAGGAAGGCAGGCAGGCAGGGCGAGACATTGGGATAACACGCCAATTGCCTTTTTCTCACGCGCTGGTGCGTCTCATCAGGCCGTTTATCTCGGGCCTGCAGGTGTTGCAGGTGTTGCAGGTGTTGCAGCTGGCAGAACCTGTTCGCTAGTCCGTCAGAGCCGCCTCCCGTCTGTTTCCTCGGAGCCAACGAACAGGCCCCCAGTCCTGTTCGTGGCCCGGCTCAGCCACTCATCGACGGCGAAAAAGCTTAGGCCAGAACTTCTCTGGCCCAGACCCACTCTAATTCTTGTTGCTCGGTTGCTCTGCGACTCGCTTTGTCCCTTTTTCTCCTCCCAAAACCCCGTCCTCCGTCGCTCCCGTTGACGAGAACGCACTGGCCATCGTTTTCTCGACATCAAATCCGCTCGACTTGGAGCCTTGTGGGCGCTGGCATCTTCTTCATTCGCCTGGCAATCGTTCGACTGCAAGCCCATTATTGGCGCACCACCGCCGTGCCTCTCGGTACCTCTCAGTATCATCACTTTGACAGGTAAGTTTGCATCTCCGCGCTTCCGTGGTGCTGCGCCGTATCCTTTTTTTTTTTTTTTTGTACTTGTTTCTTTGTTGCTGGACCTGAGCACCACGCACGTCGTTGCCCAATTGCCCAATTGCCTGACTCGCCTCTCGCATATCTCCTTGACCGTGTCTGGCCAGTTTGCTGCTCTGCGTCTCTCCTCACTTATCAATCTTGCTGCAAAACACCGTGCACGGCTTCAATGCAAGTTGCCGACGCATTTCGCACGCTGCGGCGTTGGCATGTCCGCGCGAATGGGTTTGCTGACATTCGATCGATGAACAGACAAATTCAACAAGAGTTGAATTCTCGTGCCGCCAACATGTCAGAGTCCTCCAACCGTAGTCCCGGGAATCTCGCCGGAAGCTCTCCAATTCCCAGTGGCAATTCCACGTCTACTCCTCAGCAGCAGCAGCCGCCATCACCGCCATCATCATCATCGTCGTCGTCATCGCCGCCGCCGCCACAACCACCACCACAAACAACACCACAAACAACACCGTCAGACACCAGCCCACCGCCTCCTCCCCGACTACTTCCTCGTCTTCGGCGCCGCCTCCGCCCCAAAGCTCAATATCAACTTCTTCAGAGGCAACACCGCCGACTACATTTCTGTCCAGCACTGCTCCTCCTCCTCCCGCTGCCTCTGCGCCGGTGCAGCCGACTGCTTCCAAGCCAGTCGTGACTGTCACTCCCGGCAAACCCGTCACCACTATCGAAGTTGTCACGTCCGTCACGACCCCGGGCCCGCGGCTCCCACCACGTCTGCCAAGACGTCCAGCTCAACAGTACCGGCCCCAATCAACCCTGGAGGCGATGGCAATGGAAATGGCGTGAGCCAGCCCGCCAAGGTCGCCATCGGCGTGGTGTGTCCTATAGCTGCCATTGCTTTGCTGGCGCTTCTGGGTTTGTGGTGGTGGAGGAAGAGAAAGGCTCGCCAGGAATCCGAGGAGGAACGGCGCAAGGAAGTCGAGGACTATGCCTACAACCCCAATGCCGACCCTACTGTTCCGGCTGTGGGACTCGGCCCCGATTCATACGAAATGAGAGACGGAGAATCGGGCTATCGCGGATGGGGCTCTACGACAGTTGGAGGTTCCATGGGTCGTAAGACCTCTACCACGATGTCGGGCGGCATGACAGCAGCCGCGATGTCCGATGGCGGCGGCCACACTCGCGGTAATCTCTCCGATTCCAAGACGGACTCCAACATGGACAGCTCTTCATCGCCCGATGGCGAGATCCTTGGTGCCATGGGTCCTTCGGCAGCCAATAACCGAAATGGAGATGTTCACCGCGGACCTTCGAATGCTTCGTCCTCGTATAGCGCCACAGGCCGATCAGAAGGCTCGGATGGCGGAATGTATCCCCATGGCGGTGCCTACTACGAACAATACGGACAGACTCCCTATGGCGGCGACCAACGGGCTCAAGAATTGGGCGGACAGGCTGTTATTCGGGATAACCCTGCCCGACGCAACACCCGCATCGAGAACCCGTCACACTATCCTCAACAGAGCGCTGGTATTGCCCAGAACTTTTAAGACTTTCTCATTTTCTGTCCATAAAGATACCCAACCATTAGAACTCGAAGCACACAATTGTCGCAATTAGGCTCGAACCACATACGAAAAAAAGGACCACATCTCCAGCACCAACAAACATCGAATGTCAAGCTTTCAGATATCGACTCGGCTACATTTTTTTAATTCTTTTCTTTGAAAAAAAAAAGCTCATCACTACACCTGACTCTCGTTCATTGTACTTCTTCATGGAAGATTTCCTATTCATTTCGTGTTCAGCAGAATTCTCGCACTGCATTATACTTACACCGCAGGACGTTGTGGGCCACATGACCTGGTTCCTGCAGACGTTGAATTCTGACACATGACGCTGGCCTCGAGTGAGACAAGACATGTCGTCATGGCTGCACAACTCTCATCGTGTATAGTATACTTGTGATAGCGGCTCGGTTTTGTTATGTTTTGCCCGCCTTGTAACGCATCGCTATTCACTATTCGTGCTAGGACATTTTCCATTGCTTTTACATTGGTACATTGGGACATTATTCCAGCTATTTCCCCCTTTTGAACTCTGGAAGAGAAGCGGATGCTGAGTTGATTCGAGGATGGAGGGTGCTTAATGTGGAGGATGCCTGTCACTCAGTCAACGGCGCAGGAATGAGGGGTGCCATTGTTGATAGAATAACAACAACGTACAACGTCTGGAGATTAGGTTGTATCGATGGGGATGCCAACGGTCAGTGTATATATGGTAGCATCAATTGATAATAGTTCAATACGGCGTACTGGTGTCATCCATGAAAACTGCGGTCTGGACCAACGATGCGACGTCTGACATGAGAATGTCGAAGCAACAGTTTAACTAAGAAAAGTCATCTGTCGTCCCTGTCGTGCACCACTCGTTTCTCTCTTAATATCCCTTCACCAACACCACCACCGCATCACCCCTCCTCACTCAACCGCATACGATTCCCACCAGAACTCACGATTTCCCTCCACATCACTCACCACCCTCGTCTTCACAGGCACGCCCTCGCCCTTTCCTCAGCCATCTCATCATTTCCCTCCCCAAAACCCAACAACTGCAGTTGAAGGCCTTCCCGCCGTGGGATGTACAGTGACGACTTGTCTGGTAGACGAGAGGAGGCTACTCCGTCACCTGCATCATCTGGAACATGGGTCCCTCGCTGTCCGGACCATGTTCAGTCGTAAACGCCTTCCTCCGTGTCGAATGGCGCCATCGGATGCGGCACGTATTTGCTCTCTTCTTGGGCTTCCAGGATGTTGCCGCCAGAGCCTGCCTGCCTGCCTGCCTGCCTGGCAGTATTCAATGCAATCCAGGCTCAGTATTGAGGGCCAACACCTTTCCGAGTAATCAGAGTGTGTATTGAAGCCCTTTGAAAGCTGTGCCTCAGGATTCGGAAACAAGCTTCACACAAAACGTGCACCTGAATGAGTTATACATAGTTTATAACTAAGGTACACAACCAAACATCGATAATTGCTGGAGACCCAGCGAGCCGTTCAGCATGAGCTAGTAAAGCCATAAACAATAAAAAAGTACAATATCAATGATTTCGCGTCCAAACTGTCCCTGCAATAAACGCCACTAACAGCCTTCAAGTACAAGCCTGAATCATGTACAAGGAAACTTATAAGAGATGAAAATGGATGTGAATGACAGCCGAGCCTTTTCTTTCGGAAACGGCAGAGTCTATGTCTGGACCCGGCTCTTCTGACCTTCTTGGTTTTCTTTTGCTGGTTTCGCCGCCAATTCCTTCCGACGCTTTTTCTCGGCCCATTCGCGACTCGCCATTCTAGAGCGCTCGGCAGCTTCTTCTCGTGCCATTTTCGCCGTTACTTCTCTCTCCTGTTTGCCTTTCTTCTTCTCTTGCGTATAGCTGTTGTCTTTGCTAAGGATTTCTCGGCCTCGTTGCCGCTGCACCGTCAGTTCCTCCAATGATACCGAGTTTCGTTTACCACCTCCACTACCTGTAGATGCTGATGTCGCTCGACTCGCCTCCGTTGAGGGAAGTCCCGGGTTGCGACCTCGAGTTTGGGGCGAGTTGTTCATGGATGGACCGCGGGTATCGTCTCCGACAGCAACCACTGACAGTCGTGTTCGTTGAACCCCTGGGTCCCCGTTTGCTTCAAGCAATGGCTTGCTTTGTCGAACTCGACTGGTCAACGTCTCTCGGGAACTGTCGGCGCCCCTATACTCTGGCGGACAGGTCGAGGCCTTGAACTCTCGTCTCTTTCTTGCCTCTTCTTCCTCTGCTCGAAGCTTGGCTTCCCGCTCCTCCTCTTCCGGCGCGAAATGGCTTCCCTGGCAGTTCAAATGTAGGCCTGGCCAATGTTTTGTTGGCTCGTGGTTTGGGGGCCGGTGGTGCTTGAGCTTTCTGTGCTTCCGCTTGCTGAGCTAGTCGAGCCTCACGCTGCTCTTTCAGACGACGGGCAACTGCTTCGCCCGGCAGTTCAAATTTCGGCACCGTTGGGGGCTTGGCGGATTTGACAGGCTGCTTAGGGGTGCCGAGACGATTGGTTGCTGAATGAATTTGGGAAATGCTAGTCTCTACCCTTGAACCTTCTGCCAACAAGGGCCCTTGCTGTGACACCCTCTTGTCTCGAAATGTCAAAGAAGCAGATCTTCTCAATGATGGCGGCTTCTCCTGAGACGGCTTGACTCGAACCGTCGCCGAGTAGCCAGCAATCGATACCCGCTTGGGTGCTTTTGGTGTTGGTGGTTTCGTACGGGAACTGCCAGGACTGACGTGTCCAGGTTCCTCATGCCGTGAAGCATATTGACGAGTACGAGTAACTTGATGGACGGCTTCCAGCTCTTCCTCGAGTCTGTCCAGCTCTTCAAGGAATCTTCAATGCGAGGGATCGAGAAAGATCCGGTCCTTGATGAGCCGCCTACTATGCTATTACTCCTTTCGCTCGTCACCGTGAGAGATGGGGAGACTGCTTGCTCAACCAAAATTTTCACTTCGGGGACCTTTGGAGGCGTTCCTGGATAAGGTGGTGGAGGCAGTTGGCACAAGTGACCCAAATCAGGACTATCTATGCCTTTGGTGTTTGTCATTGAAGGGTAACAAGACGAGTCCTTGGTCAGCGCAGTGGCTAAGAGGGCGAATTTGTCAGTTGAGGGTTCTTCTGATGTTTGAGAGACCAGTGGTCGTCGCCCAACTGGAAGCATGTTGCAGCCGTAGACCGTGATCGTTGATGGGCGTCCTTGATCGGCCTCATCAACGCAATCTCCAGCCGCATGAGAGCCCGCTCCTGTAGGATACGTCATGATCCATTCAAACTGACCTGCGAGGTGTTTCTCAACTTGCTCCTCGAGCGAAGCCTTGAGCTCCGCAGTCAGAACCATCTGCTGCTCTTGATCGGGCTGCGATGGGATGGCTGCCAAGGGTGAATCAGACACTGAGACAACAGACAAGTGAAACAATGACTGACTGACCTTGATTCCCACCTGCCTTTGCAGGATTTTCGGCTTCGGTTTCCACAAGACTGTTCGATTCTTCGGGAACGGCCACCAGCGGCTCGAATGTCTCAGCGTGAGCCTGTGGGCGTTGAGCGCGTGGTGTAAGCCTGATAGCTTGACACTTGTTGGTCGGCCTGGCCTCGAGACCTGCACTCTCTCTTCGTGGGGACTTTGTAGGTGGAGGAGATGCAACGATATCTACGCACGTAGCACGGCTCTGGCTCTGACCTTTTGAAATCTCCCAAGCACCACCGTCTTGTATTCAGCCGCCGACGTGGTGTGCTTGTCTCTGGATGAAGAGCTGCAATCGTCAAAAATGGCGAAGCCCTGGCGAGCGGGCTGCGGTGACTTGCGAGCCATGGCCCGTGCCATCTTTTGGAAAGCCAACAAACACCGTGGACTATTACCAGGGTAATAATTCAGCCGTCAGGTAGTCAGGGGCAAAAAAGCGCAGTGAGATGTATCGGGAGCGATGTGTAATCTCGCGGAGCACCGCGGAGCACCCGCAGTGGACAGGGATTGGATTGGATTGCTGGGGCCAAACAGGGCGCTTTGTTAGTTCATGAGCTGGGGACGAATGAAAAAAGTGTGCTTGAGCAATGATGAGATAGGCTTGAAATGCTACCATGGTATAGCGATGAGCTTGTCGGGATGGAGAAGGACAAGTGTGTGTTGGCAAGCAGCAGTGCGTGTTTGTTTGGATGAGATGGGTTGTCGACAATTCGACATTGCGTGTGCACCTTCCTGCTCTCCCCTCCAGTTGCCTCCTGCCCGAGTGGCTGCCCCTCTCCTGCTTGCTCTTGATACGGAGCAGGAGGCGCGTTTGCCTACGGATCACAGTTGAAAGGAAATAAACTTCTTCAGCTTTAGGCACGTGTGGAGGGGATCCGCTAGTATTCTTTACCGATGCATACGTGGTCAGACAAGCAGCCTGTTCATCTTTGGCAGTTGCCGTTGGGTCCATCTCCGACCTGTAAACTCTTCACACTATCAACCACGACTTTGCAATTGTACATACACGTACTTCATATCATAGTCGTCGAGTAGCTCCGTGCAAGACTACGAAATGGCGTACTTCCCTCCGCTCCCACGAATGGTAGCCTTGATATCCAACGACAGAGCGTTCATCTGTGGTCTCTCGCGCTCGTATACTTCAAGGCCATCCTATCGCAGCAACCAATGTGAGCTGTGAATCGGACATGAAAGACCGAGCTGCCGTGATTTGCGAGCCAACGAGGCAACATTATGACGAGGTAGTGATAGTGATGCACTCAAGATCTTCGCACTCGTGAATCGTAAATCAGCTTCAGCTGCCGTGGTATGCGGGCAAAGGACCGATCGAGCTTATTGATTATATCGCTTTCGTTGCTCATGTGTCCATTGTAGAGTCGTCTTCAGCGGCGGCCGCCTCAACCGCTTCGGCTTGAGCTTGTAAGGTAGGGGCATGCTCCGTCGGTATTCGAACCAAGGTCTGGGGTAAAGTCTCGTTCGATTCAGGTGCATCTTTCATAGTCGCATCGTCTGGCTGTTTCGCGAGTTTTTCTGCGGAAAAAAAGAAAAAAAAAGTGTAAGGAGAAGGCTCAGGACGAAATTTGAATTGCTCATGTTCGGATTCAACATACTAGACGCCATATTGATAGCCCGTAGCACATTATGCCAGTTGCTCATGACGGCCGCAACGGCTGTAGAGAAGGTCAGCCATGATGAGGTCAATCAATCAAGAAACACTTTTGATCGAACGACATACCCTCAGTTCCATCAGAAAGTGTCGTCAATTTTTGTTCCAAGGCTTCCATTTGGTTCGCGACTGCTGCGCTGAGGTCGCGCAGCTCCTTCAAGTTCTGCAACTCGGCTTTCTTCTCTTCTATCCGAGAAACGAGCGCTGGGGAGTGTGATGAGGAAGATGCAGAGCTAGTAGCTCGCATTTGCTGCGAAGACAGAGATCTCGTTGCGTAGGACATGGCTACGGCTTGTCCTTGTGACGTGACTGACGACAGCCCAGACGCGCGGCGGTGGACCCCGAAAAGGACGTGGGATGGCGGATGGTGGGGCAGCTCGACTGGCACCACCCACTCGCGTGCGTTGCTGCTGGTAACCCAGCAACCAGCTGGACTTCCTAAATCATCCCCTTGTGTTGCTTTGGGTTGACTACGGGGCCGAAAAGTAAATACGAATGACAACACCACAAATTTGTCCCACTTGCCATTGAATTCTCACCGACAAAGGCCAACTGACCGTTGCAACAGCTTCACAGCATCCCAAATCTCGTCTACTCTCGCCTGGATCGGCTACAGCATCCATCGCCCTCGCCGCGCGCCCAACGCTTTCGCTCCTCACGTCAAGGGTGTCGCGCACTATGAGCTATGGCTAGGCTAAACGAAGCACCGATGTCTTCGGACAGCCTTGAAACGCGTGCGTATACTACCCCTCGAGTTCACCTAGCTCCCCAGTTGCCACTCCTTTTCTTCGCTAACGAGAAGTACTGGCAGTTCGCAAGAAGATGTTGAGACAGAATAGAGATCTCGCCAAATCTAACAATGTGCGGGCTCTAAGGATACGAGAATTAGAAGGCGAGTGCGCTCTGATGCTATCGGAAAACCTCGAACTACGCAGTCGGATATTGGAACTCGAGAAACAAGTCGAGGACAACGAAGCAAGGAGAATAGCCGACCATGCGTTGGCAATAAAGCCAAGCTGGAAGCGCAGCTCGCCGAATGGGGATCGCTTTTGTCCGGCCTGGGATTGGAGCCTCCGATGAAAAACAATCTCCCCGAATCCGCAAGAACATCAGACAACGGATGAGCTTCATTTCCAACCGACCGAGTCCCTCCCAACGGAGGCTGCGCGACATTGCAAGGGACATTGAGGAAATGGGTTCCATTTCCGAGAACCGGCCCTCCTCGAGGCAATCTTTAAAGTAAGTCTGGTGGTCGGCTCTTCTCCGAGCGTGTGGCACATCCGATATTGACACATTTACCTAGCCCTGAGCAAATACGTGCTTTGCGATTCAAAGCAGATTCCGCGGAGCTCGAAAGTCCATCGAAGCAACGAATTACCGAGCAGGAGCCTATCAAAGTCGACTGTCCACTTCGGCCAGCCTCGACAAAGGCGGAAGCACTCAGCCCGCTCCGAAAGCCCATGGAGCCCCCAGTGTCCTTAACCTCTCCAAAAGCAATCAAGATGGCCAGTATGCCTGAACCGTCACCCGAAAAGAAGAAGACGGAGCCCATTAGTCACGACCCAAAGTCCATAACGCAGCCCGGCACGCCTGCTCCAGAACATGTTCCGGCGCCAATCAAGACCGGGTCGAAGCGGAAGTTTGCCCAAGATGCGTCCGAGAATCATGCATCACGTCAATTAACCAATGAAAATGCTCTACCGCGAATGGTGACGGAAAAGATGTCTATCCGAGAGAGGGCGGGAGGAAAACATTGAAAGAGCTAGCTCATATCAGAAAAGAAGCCAAAGACAAGCCAACAACGGCTGGAAATGGACGAAAACCACTTGCCGCAAAGAGCACCAACGACGACGTCAGCTCGCCCAAGAAAGCCGCAAATCTCACTGCCATGGACAACGTAGCTGCAGCCAAAGCAAATTTGGCCAAGTCAAAGCCGCTAAAGAACGAACGAGAACCAAGGCAAAGAATGATGTGACTCCAAGTATCAAGGCTGTTCCAGCTACAGAAGTCAGACCGCCGGCGACAGCATCCATTGGAAATGACCTGGCCATGCCTGTCTCCGAACCCGTGTTGATGTCACCATATTCTCCAGAACCAACGATGGGAGGAGATGAGCCACGGGGTGATACACCCCACCCGCCGACATCTCCTTGGACGGGGAGACTTCGCGACCCAGCCGAAGGAATAGGACGACCGTTAGCTACGCAGAGCCAAACCTCAGAGACAAGATGAGACGGCCAACCAAGGAGCTCTTTGATGCGGTGACCGGAGAGGGCAAGTATACACGACGAGCCAGTCAATGCGACCAGCCATCTTCTGAAGAGCCCAAGATGAAGCGCGAGTCCGGGGCCGAGAATTCGCTGAGGCGCATACCCGCAAACAACGATGCAGAGACGAATGCACTTGAACCAGGCAGCATACCGGCCAGTCCTTTGGCGAAGAAGAGCTCGGTGCAGGAACTGTCCCTGGCAGCCCCAACTAGGCGGCCCAAACGACACTCGAGACCAGTGGATTACACAGCCGACTTGAGCATGGACGCTGACGACAACGAAAGCGGTGATGTAGACGTCTATGAGTTTGCCAGCTCATCTCCCCATGTCGATCAAGACGACAGCTCGGAAAAGGCGAGAACCGGGCGTTGCCAAGGAGGAGCGACGACACGACGACGATCAGCAGCAGTGGCTAGCGAAAAAGGCACTGCTGCCAAGGAACGGAGTGCTTCTAGACGTCGGAGTATGATGGTATAACGACAACCCATGTTTTGATTGCAGATAAATCTCCTGTCTTTTTTTTTAAGCAAGCGAAGGTTGATGATGATGTTTCAAGAGCATGGGTGGTCGTTCTTCTTGGTTGTTTGGACACGCGCGCGCAGAACGGGATGCATGCATTTGGCGAATGGGTCACGAATGATTATAAATGCCTTTTCACAATGCCCGAGATACCAAGCGATGAACTTGATTCTTTGTATTTACATATTTTATCTTTTTTGGATCTTCACTTTCCTGGGTCTTTCCCCTTTCAATTGGAGCGCACTTTCCAGTTTGAGAAGTCTTTCCTTTGGATATCACTAGTTGTCGACTTGGCGAGTTTTGAAGACAAGCATTGTCAAATCGCAGTCGGCGAGGGATAGTCTAGCCCCCTTTTCGTGTGTATATGCTTGTGCGTGTGTGCGTGTGTGCGTGTGCGTGTGTGTGTGTGTGTGTGTGTGGCGGAATAGAATTGTTCACTCTTCCCCTTGAGCTCATGATGAAGTCCCAGCAGGTTCCACAGGTTTCGTGTACGTGACTTTTCGACAGCAACATTCTCATTGCCCTTGTCGTCCTTGCGAAGCTGATAGACGTATAAAGTGAGTGATATCCCTTGGACCTAAAGAAGAAAAATGCGTCAGTCAGTCAGTCAGTCAGTCAGTCAGTCGATCAGTCAGTCAGTCAAAAAAAACCACAACCCAGTCCCTCTCTGCGCCCCGCTGGGAGGATACAGGGCACTTACATCCATTAAACAGAAGCTCGGCGTGGGATCGTCCTCCTCCCCCATGAATTCAGGTACGCCCCGTTGCGCTGCCCGGGTTCACGAAAAACTTGCCCATGTACTCGAAGGCATCGAACTTGTGCGTGCCGCCCCAGCATAAGACGTCGACATCCAGGCGGTTCGCCTCGGCGAGCAACAGGTCTGGTTCACTGGAGACGAGGGTGAAGCCCTCTAGGAAGCCGATTCGAATGCTCCCGTGGGTGACGACTTGTGTGAGCGGGAGGGAGGTGGCTTCTACGTCGTAGCGGCCTTTGACGATTTTGAGATCGGGGTGATGGAGCGGAGGTATTCGTATGTTTGCTTGTCGGTGAGGTTGCCGAGGGAGAGGGTTTGGCCGATCTTGCCGGGGGCGAGGAGTTTCTTGAACTGGAATTTTTCTTAGTTAGTATTGAGGATTGGGCGAGGAGGAGAAGGGAGTGGACAAGGAAGGTCGCCACGCGGTCGACAGATCAGATGTAGTAGGTATTGGGCTCGCGTGAGTGCGTGTGGGCCCGAGAGGGCTCAATTGGAACTGTCGACCCTTTTGGTCGTGTGTACCTTTGCTGGGATGTCGAGTGCGCGGTCGGGAATGTGTAGGTCGCCGATGACGAGGATGAGGAACGCCATGGCCGGCCGGGTTCGGAGGTGATGAAGCGGCGGGCTCGGCGGGATGGGTGATTTGTTTTCTGGTTTGCGCGGGGATACGGTCGCGGTGGGTTGAGGTTATGCGAGGAGACGGGTCTGGATGTTCGGAGCTGGGGAGCCCGGAGGGGGAGGGAGGTTGCACGTCGGACGTTGGGGATGAGTGAATAAAGCTGGAGGAATGAAGCTGAAGCTGGAGGGAGGGCAGCAACTCGAGCGAGCGGTACGTACCTACATAATGTCAAAAGGTCGGGGTAAAAAGGTTGTTGAGAAGCGTTCCATTTAATCAATCAGAGGTGCAGACAGCACCTGACTTTTGTACCTAAAAGGTACACAGTGCGCTATAGTACTATCTAGCTAAATTAAGTACTTCTAATATATTATATTTACTATTATCTTAAGGAGAGTCTTATCTTTATTAATATAGTTAATATAGCGTAGTTAAAGCCCTTACCCTAATACACCCCCTAGCTAATAGGCTAAAATAAAGCTATAGTTTATATAGGTTATATAGGATCTTAATAGAATTCTAGTGTTTTTAGATATTTAGGTATTAATTATAACCTAATTCTATAATAGAATTCCTTATATATTAAACCTAATAAAGGCTTTATAAACCTATTAGTAAGTATTTTAGAAGTCTTTATTTAATTAACCTTAATATTACCTAGGGTATATTATTCTTAAATCTATATTTAATTTATATTAAGATACTTAAGGCTAGTTTAAAGCCTTCCTTTCTTATATTCTATAATATAAGTTATTTACTTATTATTATACTAGTGTTATAGACTAGCCCCTAGGTAATTGCAATAGGGCGTTAGTATAATATTAAGAAACTTAAGGAAAGGAAAGAGGAAGGTAGAAAACCTATCCTCACTAGGGCCCTTATACCCCCTAGCTACCTTATATTAGCCCCTTTTCTATATCCTTGCTTACTTAGGACTATCCTTACTTATATATACTATAGTAAATACTTAGGTAAAGCCTAAGCCCTTATATATACCCTTACTCCTCCCCTCCTACTACCCTTAATTATAGTTATTATAGGTATTTACCCCCTTAATATATTATAGGGACCTATTATTTTAATATTAGGTCTAGGTAAGGTATATAACACATTCTCCTAGCCCTATATTATTATTATATTAATAGTAGCCTTACTCTTACTAGGGTATAACTTATCCTCTACTAGTATAAAACCCTTACCTATTACTTACTATTTATTTTTATTATATAACCTTACCTTTCTTATATAAAATTTTCCTAAAATATTATAATACTATTACTCCTTCCTATTCTATTATTAAAAATACCCTTTATTTACCTATTAGACTTTTACTAAATATAGCCTAATATAGTAACCCTTATAGTATTCCCCTATATACTCTAGCTACCCTTACTACACTACCTACCTAATTTATTAGTAAGTTCCTTATTAAGAGAAACTTAAATAATAAGGAGTATACTACTCCCTAAGTAGTTTTCTAGCCTTATAGGCTATATATTAAAAGGTGCCTTACTATAGGTATATTAGACTACTACCCTCCTAAAAGTAGCTAGTCTTACCCCTATATTAGTAAAATTATATAACCTATATCTAGTTAACTAGGTTCCTATTAGCTAACCCCTAGCTCTAATATTATTTAAAAGACCTTAAGGTTATAATTACCTTAGGGATATATATTATTATACCTAGTATTATAAGGACTATAATAACTAAGAAGAAAATACTAGTGCTATCCTAGGGCTTTTATGCCCTTATTAGTTAATAGAATACCCTTTTAAACTAAGCCTAATTTAATCTAGCACTAGTTTATTTAGCCCTTAGGCTATATTCTTTCTCTAACTCCCTTACTATAAATATAACTAGGCTTAAAGTTATCCCCTTTAGTAATAGTAGCCCTATAGGTAGCTATAGTATAGGAAACTCTATATAATAAGTTATAGGTATTCTATTCTAATAAAACTAGTAGATTATAGGTAGTTTAAACTCTATATATTAAGAATATTATAACTAGTCTATATGCCTCCTTAAGGCTCTCTTACCTTACTACTATAGTAGTAGCTAGGGCTATTAATTTATTAAGTCTAAAAATAAATTACTCTCTTATTACTACTAGGAATACTTCTAACTTAGGACTAGGTTAGGTCTAACTAACTATTATACTAATTACACCCTAGATAGTAAGTATCCTATAGTAATAAATACTACCTAATATTTATTCCTTACTAGAGGTTAACCTAGAGATAGGCTACCCCTAGCTTACACTTACTTTATATTTACTAATTACTATTTTACTCTTACTATCTAGAACTATAGTAATAGCTATCCTATCTATTATAATACTATCTATATCCTTACTAGACATAAGGTAATACTAATTAATATCCTATCTAATAGTAATAATAACCTATCTAATAGTATAGGTAACCCTTATACTATAGGGGATAAAGGATTCTAAGTTTATTTTAGTAGCTAAAATAAGTTAATAAGGTATAGATTAGGTATGCCTTATATACTATTAGAAGTCTTTATAGGTAAATAAGTAGTTTATAATTAATTTAGTTTATTATTATATTATATATTTCCTTACTTTACTTTAAACTTATTAAGGGCTTATATTTATATTATACTCTCTAGTAGTTCCTATATTAGCTATATATAACTTACTTACTTAACTAGTATATTATATCTCCTACCCTAGCCTAGGGTATTCTAGGCTACTAAGATCTATTTAACTTAATATTTCTCTATAAGTTTATTATTATTCTTTATGTTATGAACTGGCCTTATAGCTGCTGCACATAAGCGTTCAAAGTGCGATTATTATTCTTATAGAAGAAGAAGAGAACTAAACTAGAGGTTACACCACATCCTAATTTATAGGGGTTACACTTAGTTAGTGCGCGGTTCGCGCACTAACCTGCATCCACCCTTATATAACCTACGTATAATCCGCACCCTTTCTAGACCTAACCTTAACCTAGACTTAACCTAAGCTCCTAGCTTAAGTCTATAATATACCCTTACTTACCCTTCTCTTATCCCTCTTATATATAAGTAAGGGAATAATAAGTATAAGACCCTAGTATAAGGCCCTCTTCCCTATGTGTGTGTGGCTAACCCCTAGTAAGGGGGCGCTAGTAGGGCTAAACTCCCTATATAGGTTATAAAAATTTTTGCTATAGACTTACCCTACCCTAACTATCCCTATTATACTAATAGCCCTACTTACTCTAACTTTACTACCCTAAAATCACTAGCCTACTTATTTCTATACTTACTACTAGCTATTTCTATACCTTATATTATTACTCCTTTTTACCTCCTCCTATTACTTACTAAATCCTAACTTTAACCTAACTTTACCCTAATATCTCCCTTATCTCTAACTACCTATTAAATAATTATATAATATATTACCCCTACCTATCCCTAGACTACTTCTAATATTATATCTAGCCTAGATTTTAGTTAGGGTAAATCCCTTACTTATAGGAATATAAATAATCCTTACCTTTTCCCTATTTCCTACTTTTATTTCCTTTCTAGTAATATAATATTCCTCTAAGTATCCCCTTTATCCCCTTTTAACTTCTATTAAGCTCCCTTTATCTCCTATTTTATATTTACTATATCTAAAGTTATTACTAAAGCTACTACTACTATACCCTCCCCTCCTTCTCCTCCTTATACCCTAGGTAAAGGGAGCTACCTAGGTAAATATATCCTTAAGGGTAACTCTAATAATAAAGCTCTCTCTAATAGTAAGGAGTATAATTTTCTATATGCCCCTTATATTAATAATCTACACACTAAAGGCTAGCACGCTTATATTCTAGGCATAAACTAGGCCTATAATCTATACTAGGCAGCCTATTGCTTATATGTCTAGGAGATATATTTATACTATAGTAACCCTAAATTATATTATACCTTTAAGCACCTTAAGACCCTTATAGGCGTAAATAAAGCTATTAAGACCCTAGCTATAAAGCAGTCTACTAGTAAGAAGGGATACTATGCTATTCTTATAAAAAATTTTATCCACTACTATAAGTATTTTAATAGTATACTTATAACTACCTATATTAATCCCACTAAGGCCTAGCCCTTAGCCTCTTCCCCTATAGGTGTGGCCTACGCCTAAGGGGCTACTAAGGCATAAGCTTTTATACTTACGTAAACCACACTTACTTACTAGGCTTAAAACCCTCTTATTACTAAATTCTTTTGCGGTATAACTAATATAAGTAATAACCTTACGTAGTCTATCTAAGCCTAGGAGGCAAGCACTACTATAGTGTAATAGGTTATAGCTAATACCTATAACCTAACTAAAGCTATAGCTAAACTTACTTACTCTATTATAGAGAATTACTATAAATATTATTACTAGCCTAAAAGCCCCCTCCTCTTAATTACTCTTTACTATAGTAGACAAATAGTGCTATAACGCGTATGTACTAGAGGAGGATTAGGATATTAACTTTCTATAGCTAAATTAAACCACACCCTTTTAGGACTATTACTTATCTATATATCCCCTATTATAACTTAAATCTATCTAGTGCCTCTATATCTTATATGTTTTCTAATAGTTCCTATATTAGCTATATATATCCTTTCTATTTTACTAAGATATTATAGTTTAATCCCTAGCCTTAGGCGTTTTTAGTAGTAAGAATCTCCTTAACCTAGTACTTAGAGAGATTCTTATTAATATTAGTTATAACTAACTCTAGTGGTGGTTATTTATTAGCTAGCTTCTAACTTAGTAATAGATCTTCTACTACCCTCTATACTAAATTAATATAGAAGATAGGGTATAGTCCCTTAGGATATCTAATTTAACTATTAGTAGTATAGGGACCTCTAGCACCTTATATTTAGCTATTACCTAGTCTAATTTCTTATAGGGATAGTTTATTTTAATATTCTAGAGACTTAACTATATATAGTCCCTAACCTAAAATTATTCCACTAGTCTTTAACTACTGTTTATATTCTCCTACTACTATTATTAGATAAAAGCTATAGTAGCCTATATTAGATCTATACTATCCTTTAGGTGTTATAGAAATGCTTAAGCCCACCCCTTTGCTAAGGTTACTAATGCTTACATAGGAGGCGCCTCCTAAATCATTAGCATATTAAAGCTATATAAGGCTATATTTACACTTACGCCTATTACTAATAAATCCCTATTATTTAATACTAATTAGTAAGCTAGTAGGTAGTCTGCCTAGTTAAATTAAGAAAAGGATAGTAATACCTATAGGATAGCTAGCACCTCCTAGTTAGCCCTTTCTATGCCGCTATCTATCTATAGGTAATGCAATATTAATAGGAGCTACTAGGTGCTAATCTTATTATATAACACTGTCTAAAAGTTACTTAGCTAGTCTAATCCGCAATCTATAATAATCTAGGTAAGGAAACCATAAAACCGCTACTAATAGTGTTTAAAACGCTTCACACATGCCTTAGCCCCTATTAACATTATAGCTTTAAGTTATACGTATTTAGAGAGCCTATTTGTAATAACTATTAGGAACCGTAGATCGCTCTAGTCCTTAGCTAGTAGGTTAGTTATAAAATTAATAGAAATTTGTGACTAGTATCTATTAGGCAGAGGAATTAGCTTTAATAAGCCTTATTATAGTTATTAACTCTTCTAACCTCTATAGTAGTAATAGTTACGTATAACTTAAGCTATATCCTATAATATACTATCCTAATAGTAGTCTCTTTAAAGCGCCTTAAAGGTGGTATTCTAGCCTAGGTAACCTAGTAAGGGTGAGTTATAAGCTTACTAAATTAAGGTTATAGTTAAGGGCTCTTACTTAGGGACCTATATCTAGCCCTAGAATTAAAGCGCCCTTTTACACTAATCTAGTAGTCTGCTATTTATTCCCTTATATTAGCTACCTCTAGAAACTTCTAAGCTCCTACCCTAACTATATAAAGTTATAACCTATAGGTCTTATTATAGGTTAGTAATTAGTTCTATAAAGATTAGAGGTATTTATCTACAAATATTAATATGCTAGCTAGAGGACCTATTATAAGAACTAAATTATTTCCTAGAGTTACATTCTCTAATACTATAATAGGCCTAACCTCCACGTGTAGCTATCCCTACCTAAAGCTATAACATATTAGGGCTATTACTAAATATATAATAGACGCTTTTAGCCTCCTTATCTATAACTCCTCCTAATAATATCTTAATAATATATCTAGTTATCCTACCTAAGTGCCTAGTCTATAACGTAAATAGAAATTAAAGAGCGCTAAAGTCTCTGCCTATTATACCTACTATTCTAATATCTCCCTTAGTGCTATAAAGTACTCTAAATTCTTATAGTCTATTAGTATTATAAATAGTTTACTAATACTCTATAGCTTTACTAACCACGCCTTAAGGCATAAAATAACCGCTAGTAATTCCTTATTATATATAGTATAATTCCATTAAGCTAGTTATAAATAGGCTAAGTAGTATGCCACTAGATATAAAATTCCTTTATTATTAACCTAAGAGAGATAGCCCCTAGTGCTATTCCTAAATAGTCTGCCTCTACTACTGTGTCCTTATTAGGATCCTATTAAATTAAGATAGGATATAATATAAAAGCTAGCTTTAATGCTTTAAAAGCCTTCTTATAAGCATTTATCTAATAAAATAGAGCGCCTTTCTTTATTAAGTTAATAAGGGGGCCTATAATCTTGAGAAATGTGGTATAAAATCACGGTAAAAGTTAGTAAACCTAAGGAATCCGCAGACTCCTAGACCCTTATTAGAGCCTCCTAATCCCTAATCACTGCGATCTTCTTATTATCTAGATAAATCTCTTTTCCTACGTGGATAATAAATCTAAGATATTTAACTTCCTTTATAGCAAAAACGCACTTCTTAATATCTAAGTTTAGACTAGCCTATTATAGTCTAGCTAGCACTCCGCAGACCTTCTATATATAATCCTTCCATAAGCCTCCTAAGTAAACTAGGATATTATTAAGGTACGTAGTAATATAGTCTCTAAGAATGCTACTTAAAGCCCTATTAATATATCTCTAAAAGGTTATAGGTGTGCCTATAAGGCTAAAGGGATAAACTAACTATTTAAATAACCTAAATTGCGTTTAGAACGCAGTCTAGTGTTCCTTACCTTTAGTAATATATATATAATAGAACGCCGCTTATATATCTAGCTTTATAAACCACTTTACCTTTACTAATAAATATAGTGTTTCTTTAACTAATAGTAAAGGATACTAGTCCTATTCTATAATCTTATTTAACGCGCGGTAATCCACGTAAAACCTCTACCCTCCCCTAGTTTCTTTACTAATAGCACTAGTACTACTACTAATAAAGAACTTACCTAAATCTAACCTTTATCTATTAGGTCTATAACCTATTTCCTAATTTTAAGTAGGTATTAGCGTAGTATGTTATATAAAGGCGCCTATAGTAAGTCTAGTTTATTTCCCTCTAAGTCTTATTTAAGGCAGATATAGTAATCTAAATTCCCCTAATATAGGGGTAGAGTATTTGCTTTACTCTTATAGAAGAGGTCTTTAAAGTCCTATAATACCTTTAGTAAAGAAGCTAAAAGCTCCTATTCTAAAGCCTCTAGTGTGGTATTAATCTATAAAATAGACATGATTTCTTATAAGCTTATAGTATATAGCTAAATATACTCCTTTGCTTCTTTACCTAATACACTATCCTTGCAAATGTTAAGCCTAAGATTACTACTATAGGCTAGTTAACCCTCCTATTAATCATGGCCTATACTTATAGGTTATTTACCGCCCTATATTTAACTAGTAACACTTTATATCTAAGTTTATATTATAGCGCTCTATCCACAGTGTCCCTAAGATTAACTATCTAGTTAATCCTAGGATTACGTATGCTATAATTAGCGCCTCCTATCTATCTAAATCCACCTAAAAATAAATAATATACGTTATATATAAACGTTTCTTATAGCTCTTAGTTCCCCTTATTTCACACTAACTACTATATAAACTAACCTCTTAGTTAAAAGGGGATGCGTTCTAGTTAAAGCTTCTAGACTAGGCATTTACTTATAGTAGTGTAGTAGTTATAACCTATATTAATTTAAGTATCTATAAAGGTAGTCTTATTAATTAATATAGGAACTAAGAAGGGTAATAAATCTATGCTATTTTAGATTTACTTAAAGTCCTTATTAGTAATAACTATATACTATAAAGCCTCTCTATACTCCTTCCCTTAACCCCTTTTAAATAACTTAATAAAGGGGTTACTCTTTTCTAGTTACTCCTAGACTTATTACCTAAGTCCTTAGGATTAGCCTTAACTACGCTATAAGTATTAATTAATAATCTCTCTTATAGATAGATAGGGGTATATAAGGTATATACTATAATAAAGTGCTTAGTAAAGCTATATTATAAACACTTACCCTCCTTATATTATATATTTAGCACTTCTTAGGAAACTTACTTAGCCTATTTTGCACTACTCCTATTACCTAACCTTTACTATATATACTAGCCCTAAGACTTTCTAGGACCTTTCTAGGTACTTACTATACCTATTAATTAAATATCTATTATTAGTATATCTTTACCCTATGCCTAGTGCCTACCTATATTAGCCACTAGCAGGGTAAGCTTATATAACTAATACTTTTCCTCTAAGTAGTAGGATTTAATATCTAATAATATGCTTTAGTAGTAGGCTATAGCCACTATATAATCCGCCTAGGGTATGTCTTAGCTAATACTATAATCTCTTATTTACTTATTAAGCACTATATATAATTTAGCTAACTTTATAGAGTTATCCTAGCCTAACCCTCTAGTAAGCGCTAATTTCTATTTAAACTAAATATAGAAGTTACTAAAACGCTTATTCTAATACTATATTAACTAGTTAAGTTTAGTAATAGCTATTTCCTATTAATAAGGGTTATTAAATATCTCCCTAGGTAAGTAAGAAATACCCTTAGTTAAAAGTCTAGGAGATAGCCCTTTTAAAGTAGGGAGTAACATAGGCCTAGACCTTAAGCAAGAGGTTCTAGTAAATAAAGAACCACTAGTCCTATTTATCTCTAATAAAGTGTTTATCTATTAATAGCTTATAAGTTATAAGGCCCTTCTATACTATAAATAGCACTCTATTACTATTAAATAGGGGCCCTATAGGTAGGGGTTTCTATTTTAGCTAATTTAGGTTAGGGTTTATATTTTACTACTTAACTAGGAGTTTAATTTATTTAGCTTATTTATTAAGTACTTCCTATAATATTACTATCTTATCTATATCTATTCTCTCTAGGGTAATAGTACCTTTACTAGTTATTAAGTGCCTATAATAAATAAATAGTAAAGAATAATAAATATTATAAACTAGCCTTATAGCTACTATATATAAGTGTTTAAAGTATAATTATTATTCTTATAGAAGAAGAAGAGAACTAAACTAGAGGTTACACTACATCCTAATTTATAGGGGTTGCACTTAGTTAGTGCGCGGTTCGCGCACTAACCTGCATCCGCCCTCACATGACCCGCGCACAATCCGCACCCTTTCCGGACCCGACCTTGACCCGGACTTGACCTGAGCTCCTAGCTCGAGTCCATAACACTTTACTAGAACTTATTCTAGCCCTAGGTAAGAGTCCTAGAGTCTCTAGCTAAGAAGAGGGTTCTTTATAGCCTATTTAATAAGATTTATATAGAAAACTAGGTAAATACCCCTTAGGATATTTAATTATACTATAAGTAATATTAGTACTTTTATAACTATATACTTTACTATAACCTAATTAAGGTTTTATAAGAGGTAGTTAGTTTTAATATTCTTAAGTAAAAGCTATACCTTATCTTTAACTTAAAACTATTTTACTAGTTATTAAGAAGCTAATATAGTATTTTACTATTTTTATTAAATATAGGCTATTATAGCTTATACTAGGTAAGTACTCTCTTATAGGTACTTAAGGAATTATATAGCCTATCCCTTAGGTATTATTATAAAGGTAAACTAGTCTAGTTATAACTAGATTAGCTTTAAGTTATAGCTATATAGTAACTTATTTAGGCTAATACCTATTATAGAAGAGAACCTATTATTAATTATAAGCTAGTAAGCTACTAGATACTCTAGCTAATTAAACTATAAGAAGGAGACTATAATATATAATATTACCTATACCTTCTAGTTTACCTACTTTATACTATTATTAGTCTATAGGTAGTATAATATAGAAAGTAACTAGTTTATTCTAATATAGGAGTATAATATTATCTAAAATTTTCCTAGCTAGTCTAACCCTTAATCTATAATAATAAATTAGGAAATCCTAAAACCTTTACTAAACTATCTTAAACTATTTTATATACTCCTTAGCTTTAATAGAGATTATAGCTTCTAACTATATAAACTTTAAGAGTCTATTTATAATAACTATAAGGTATTATAGCCTCTTTAGGGATACTACTAGTAAGTTTATTATAAAGTTAATAGAAATCTAAGACTAAAACTAATTAGGGATAGGTAAAGGCTTTAGTAAGCCCTAATACTATTAATAACTTTTATAATTACTAAAGTAATAATAGTTATAAATAAGCTAAGTAATATCCTATAATATCCTATTCTAATAGAATTACTATTATAAAATTTAAAATATAGTATTATAACCTAAGTACCTTACTACTAGTAAGTTATAGTATTATTATATAAGGGTTATTATAAGAGGTTCCTAAGCTAGAACCTAAGTATAGCCTCTAAACTAAAGCGCCTTATATATACTTATAGAATAATCTATAACCTATTTCCTTATTAGTACCTTAGGGGAAACTTTTAACCCCCTTCCTAAATAGTCCTTAATTAAATACTATATATAAGGTTTAATATAATAGCTTAGTTCTATAAAGTCTAAAGGTACTTAGTAGTAAAAGAGCCTCCCTTATTAGTAATAGTAGTATATATATAAGGTATAGCACTAGGCTAGTGCTATCTCTTTATACCCCTAGTAATAGTAAGAGTTATATAATAGTAATAGGCTATAGGATATACCCTATTCTTAAAGCTAATCTATTCTAGTCTTATTCCCTCTAGGAAAGGGTATCTAGGTATTAAGCTTATATACTAGGCTTATAATAAAGGTAAAAGTTAAATAATATAAGTGTATTTACTTACTAAGCCTATCTCTTTAATATTAACTAAGGAGTTATAAAGTATTCTAAGTTCTTATAATTAGTGTAAATAATAAATAGATAAAATACACCTAAAGCTTTACTAACTATACCTTAAGGTAAGAGATAATAGTAAGTAGTTTCTTATTATAAATTATATAGTTCTTCTATAAGAGTATAAGACTAGTAAAATAGTAAGTAACTAGGTATAAGATACTATTAGGACCTTATTATAAGAAGCACTTACTAAGGGCTTTACCTAAATAATTAGCTTTTACTACTATTAGGTAGTCTAGGTCTTATTATACTAGCACTAGGTATATAATAAAGATATCTTTTAACCTCTTAAAGGCCTTATTCTCCTTAGATCCCTATTAGAAAGGAATATTCCTCTTAGTAAGTTATATTAGTAAAGCTACTATCTCTAAGAAGTTACTAATAAAATTATAGTAAAAATTTATAAATCCTAGGAAGCTATAAACCCTATATAGTTTTATAGGTACTACCTATTCCCTTATAGCTATAACCTTTATAGGATCTAGGTAAATTAAGTATCTTACTATAATAATATATCCTAGGTACTAAACCTCTTTTATAGTAAATATAGATTTATTAAGGTTAAGGTATAAGCCTATAGCCCTTAAGTAGCTAAGAACTAACTAGACCTTAGCTATATAATTTTTCCTTAACCCCTAAGTAAACTAGGATATTATTAAGGTAAGCTATAATAAAGTCCTCTAATATATCCCCTAAGGATTTATTAATATAGTACTAGAAGGTTACTAGTGCGCTAGCTAAGCTAAAGAGGTAGACTAGCTATTTAAATAGGCTAAACCTTATATAGAATACTATAAGGTACTTCTTACCCTTACCTATCTATAGTTTATAAAATACTATATAAATATTTACCTTTATAAACTAATATACCTAGGATAGGGAGTGTAATATCTCTTTAATTAGTAAGAGAGGTAATAGTCCTATACTATTATCTTATTAAGAGCGTAATAGTTTATATAAAAATACTATCCCTTATTTACCTTTTAATAAGAAAGATAAAAGCTATAGCTAATAAGGAGCTAGTATAAATCTAATTCTTATTTATTAAGTCTATAATTTAGTATTAAACCTCTAAGAGCTAATTCTATAGTATATTATATAATAGTCCCTATAGGAGTGTTAGTTTAGACCTATCTAGGTCCTTATATATATATATATAGTAGTTAAGAGAATCCCTATAAGGAGGTAATCTATTAGCCTTAGCCTTATTAAAGAGATCTATAAAGTTCTCTAACTCCTTAGGTAGCATTAATATATTAGGACTAGCTAGCTTTATTTTAGGTACTATAATCTATAGTACTATTATTATCTCCTTTAAGCTTATAGTAATAAACCTTATAGTAGTGTCCTTATTTTATTATACCCTATATACCTTAGCGGTATAAAGGGATCTAATAATTCCTATACTAGTGCCTTTACTACCTAAGTAAAGGCCTTAGAGATATAAAGGCTCTCTATAGCTTTAATAACTAGTTATTATTTTACTATATAAATTACTATATTATACTACTCTAACTAAGGTATTCTAAATATTATATCCTAAGTAAGACCTAGGATAATATATAAGTATATAAATAACTCCTAGCTATCTATATTAATTCTAGTGTATACTATATAGGTTATAAAAGTAATATCTTCCTTAACTTACTTCCCTTTTCTTTCTATTTTTACTATAGTATAAATATACCTCTATTTTAGTAACTATATAAGCTCTAGGCTAAGCTATCTTACTGCTAATTTACTTATAGCACTATAGTAATTATAACTATAATTAACTTAGATATTAATAAAATAATATATATTAAAGAGTATAGAAATTAAGAATAGTAGTTAGTTTATATATTATACTATGCCTTATTTTATCTCTATATAGTAGTTATAATTATCCTATATTATAGTAGTTAACTAGCCTATTTGCCCTTATATAAGACTTTACTTAGGGGCTACTTATTTTCTATAGGGGAATATTTACCTCCTTATTTACACTTTTCTTATTTACCCTAGATATATTAATACTAACCTATAGGTAATAGAGTAGGAGAAAAGTGCACTCCTAGATAAAGTAGTCCTTAGATTTATATTAAAGATAGTATCTCTTTAATAGTATTTAGCTAAAACTACTTCTAATACCTATTTTACCTATTATATATTTATAGTAGCCTTTATCTCCTTCTTCTTCTTAGCTAGTTTATTTTACTTCCTAGCTAGGTCCTTACTATATAAACCCCTATTATTAGAGTA
This sequence comes from Epichloe brachyelytri, assembly GCA_023650705.1. Lineage (NCBI taxonomy): Eukaryota > Fungi > Ascomycota > Sordariomycetes > Hypocreales > Clavicipitaceae > Epichloe > Epichloe brachyelytri. The sequence continues at coordinate 4,212,000 of CP097977.1, read as the reverse complement.
TTACCCTTATAGTTAGTTAGGATTAAAGACTTAGCCTATTAAAGTTTATATTAGGTTTAGTACTTATTCTTTAGGGTAAGGGCTTTAATATTAACTATAATTTTATAATACTATATAATAGCTATATACTAATTAAAATAGCTAATACCCTAACCTACACTAATCTCTCTTAAATACTTATTAAGTATATATTAAAGCTTTACTAGCTTTATATTATCCCCCTAGTATTCCTCTCCTACTATTAAGAGCTTTTCTATAAAGTAAATAAAGAATATAAAAATACCTCCCTAGTCCTTATTTTATTTAGTTAAGCTCTATAAGGGCTATCTCCTATTTATATAGGTTAGAGAATATAGTCCTAAGGTATTCTAGGAAGTTTATAGAATTAAAGTAATAAAGCTACTAAACTTAAAGTAAGTAGCTACCTAGGACTATACCTTAGAGAAGAGGTTCTAGTAAATAAATATCTATCTATCCTTATTAGTACTAATAAAGTCCTTATTTACCTATAACTTATACTCTATTAGAAGCCTCTATATAGTAAATAAAGCTTTATTACTATTATATAGGTTACCTATAGGGATTAGTTTCTATTTTATTTTAGGTATAGTAAGGACTAAATTAGGGAGGAGTAGTGTAGGGTTAACTATTAGAGCACTAAGCTAGGCTATAGAGAGTAATTAAGTTAAGGGTCTTATATAATTTATATTTACTTACTCCTAGAGATATATAATCTCTATTTACTTACTTAGTATAAGTTAGAGCGTTTTAAATTAGGCTTACTAAGCTACCTATAGTACTATAGTATTAGATAGAGAAGTAACTATCCCCTAACTAGGTTAATCCTATAGTTAAAGTATGCCTATTAAATCTATTAATATATCTATTAGTATATCTATTATATCTTTAGTAGCTATTATAAGACTAAAGGAAGTTTCTTAATTATTATAGACTAGCCCCTAGGTAGCTATAATAGAGTATTAGTATAATATTAAGAAACTTAAGGAAAGGAAAGAGAAAGGTAAAAACCTATTCTTACTAGGGCCCTTATACCCCTAGCTACCTTATATTAGCCCCTTTTTCTATGTCCTTACTTGCTTAGGACTATCCCTACTTATGTGCACTATAGTGAATGCTTAGGCAAAGCCTAAGCCCTTATAACTAGATAATTAAGAGAGGTAGTATATAAACCTTAATATTATAAAGTAGTCTTCCTAGTAATATATATTTTTATACTATAATTTAGGGTAAAGAGCTTTACTTCTATACTTAAAGTTATTATATAATATTACCTACCTAATTTCTAATTTATTATAGTGCTATATATAATAAATATATAACCTTAGGTTAACTTCCTAGTATTAGGGTTATTACTAAGAGAGGCATTAGTGCTTAAGAATAGTATATTAAAGTTATTATCCCTAAGTATTAGATATAGAGCTTCTTTATATTTTATATATATTAGATAATACCTTTTATAAGCTTAATATACTATATAAATAGGTTAGTTATAAAAGAGGCTAGCTTTAAAGCTATAAAGGCTATATTTAGTCTCCTAATAATATATAGATAAACTAGTAATCTAATAATAGCTCTATAAAGTTTAATATCCTCTTTTATAGCTTAACTATTATTTAGATAAATAGTAGCTATTTAAAGAGAAGTAATAAAACCCTTTAAATTATCCTCTATAATATTAGGAATAAATTTCTATATAATCTTATAGATATAGGATTCTTAAGATAGCTATATCTCTTTTATAACTTAATTATAAATAATCTTAATTCCTAGAAACCACTTTAATTTACCTTAATCCTTAATATCTAGGTTATTTATTAATTAATTATATAGAGCTTTAAATTTAGTTATAAATTTATTAGGAAATATTACTATAATATTATCTATATAGAAGAATAGAATTATTCTATCCTTCTTAAAGATATATAAGTCTTCCTTTCCTTAAATAAATCCTATCTTTAGTAAGAATTATATTAGATATAAGAACTATTATCTAGGCGCCTCTCTTAGACTATATAATACTTATATTATCTTCTAGAGATAACCTTTGCCTTTAAACCTTCTAGTAGTTTATAGAAAATAGGTCTTTTAAGTTCTATATAAGGAAGGCATTCTAAATATTATATTATTAGGTATTAAAATTATTTATATAGTAAATAGTAAGTAGTATTTATAGAGATTATAAAGTAAGTGTAGTAATATAGTTATTAAGGTTATCTTTTAGTTATTAATTCCCTTATATAACTATTTATACTTTAAACTCTATAATTATACCTTTTTATTAGTTTTATACTTAAATACCTATCTAAGGTTAATAATTTCCTTATAGGAATTAAAATTAAGTACTTTTTCTAGGATATCTTCCTAGTAATTTAAGAATAAAAGCTTATTAACTTCTTTTATAATTACTTCCTTTTAGTAGTTATAATACTCTAAAGCTATTACTTAATAATAATAGGTAAGTTCTAGAGGTATATCCTTAATTCTAAGGCTATAGTAAGTACCTTATAATATAGTAGTAAAGGTAAAATAGAATTATACCTAATAAACTTTCCTAGATTCCTTTTATTAGTGTTTTCTATAATAATATTATTAGGGTTAATACCTTTACTATAGGAATATAGGCCTTTAGCCTATAGATTCTCTAGGCTTATATTACCTTTAGTAGTAATTTCACTAGTATTAGTAGTAGTCTCTATATATTCTATTATTACCTTATATATAAAGTTATTAAACTCTTAGAAAAGCTTATTATCTCCTTATAAAGGAATTTCTATATTCTCTATAGAAATAAAATACTTATAAGAGAAGTCTAAAGAGGTTAGAAATACACTAGAATAGCTCTCTTCTTACTATAAGGCTTAAAGAGATATTTCTACTCTAATTTAGTTATTTTCTTATATTATATTTACTAGTATTAAAGGGAGGTTATTATTATCTTTAAGCTTTATTCCTATAAGGTCTTAACTAATTTTCTCTTTAATATCTTTAGCTTTAAGCTCTTTAAGTAAATTAATTATTAATATCTTTTCTTTTTAAGCTATTATAAGTTCTTCTTCTAGTTTAAAGAAGGTATTCTTATTAAATTAAATATATACTAATATAATTACCTTCTAATTCCTTAATATTAGAACCTAGATAATATACTATAACTTTCCTTTATATCTAACTAAATATCTAATATAAGCCTTTTACTTAAGTTAAGGTATTATATTATTTAATTTAATATATTTAAGAGCCTTTATAGTTATTAGAAAAGCCTTATAACTATAAGCTTAAAAGTAAGATATTAAGGGCCTCCAGTTTTCTAATATCTTTAAGTAAGTAAGTATAGTTTTCCTAGCCTAATTTTACTAAAGCTTATATAGTATAATCTATTTTTATAATACTTAAAAGGTATTTAATTTAGTAAGTATATAGCTATATTAAATACCTTATTATTAAGTTCCTTTAGAAGTTATACCTTTAGACTTAGTATTCTAGCTTTCTATTTTACTACCCCTCTAAATCTCTTTACCTTATTATTCTAACTAGGTATTAAGAGAGCTAAATTATATACTAAGATACCTAATAAGGCTATCTTATCTTTTATTTCTTTTATAAAGAGGGCTTTCTTAATATTACTATATAGAAAACAAAGCTAAATCCTAAATTATATACTTAGAAAGCTTATTATTATATAAAAATAATCTTAAATCCTATTCTTTAATATAAATAAGTAAAAGAAATATATTAAGGTTATAAGGTATATAAATATATACTAATACCTATTACTATTCTAATAAGCTAAGTTATAATAATCTAGATTAATAAATAAACTATAACCTAGGCCTTAAGGGAGTCCTTTTAGTGTAGCTTTTAATCTCTAGCGCCTTACTTTACCTATAGTATATATCTTACACTATATATAACTAGGTCTAGTTAATTTAATACCTAGAGTTATATTTATAAGCTATATAAAGGCCTTTATACCTAGATAACTATATTACTAATGCTATAGGTTTGCATCTCCTTTTATAGGAGGCTTTAGTAGTCTAGAAGCTATATAAACCTCTTTTAGATTCTTAGATATCTTTAATAATATAAAGAGATTATTAACCTTATATATCTTAGCTATAGGATGCTTTCCTTAAACTAGTATATGCTTCTTTTAATCCTAAAAGACACTTGCTTTTATTATTATCTTCACTAATACTATGTTAACGTGGAATTCCGGGATAAATAGAGCATCTTCTAGCTGTAATAGGATCCGTAATTGTAATTCATGCTATACCTTAACCTAAAGCCACATATATTATACCTTTAGCCTTAACCTCTATTCTAATACTTTTATTAAATTTAGATAGCTTAAACTAACGGATATTATTAAAGATATAAGTGTTTACTCCTAAATTATAGAGAACTATACTCTTCTTTACTTCTAAATTATCTACTATATTTAAAGAGATAATTATAACTTCTTTTAATAGTTAAGAATATCTAGATTAAATAAATAATAATATATTAGTAGTCTTTTTGCCTTATATTATTATAATAGAGTTATTTATAGGGTTTTATAATAGGATAATAATATCTCTAGCCTTTTCCTTCTTTTCTAGTTTCTAATTTATTAGGGTTTTCTTTAAGATACTTCTTAATATTATCCTTTAAGGTTTTCCTAACTAACTAGTTTTTAGAGTAGCCTCTAGCTTAAAAGGGTCTTAAAGAAATTATAGTATTCCTACTACTTTAAAGTATTATTAATATTATAGCTAGAATAACTAGGGCACTTTAATTACTCTAATTTATTCTAACTAGTTAATCTTTTAGATATAAGTATATTTACTAACTTTACTAAGCTTTATAAAGCTTTATAGTTATATTTAAATTTTACTATAGCCTTTAGAAAGCTATAATCTTCTTCTTTATTAAGTAAATTATTCTATTTCTTCTAGAATATTTTAAATTTACTTTAAAGAGGTATAATAAACTTATATAGTATTATCTCTTTAGTTTATTAAGTTTTAAGGTCTAGGTAATTCCTCTATAATACCTTACTTATTATTACTTACTTATACTAATTATAAGTTTCTTTAGCTTATAAATAATTATTAAGATAATTTTCTACTAAAATAAGTATTTTCTTAGTGTTTAGTTAATACTAATTCTAAAAAAGCTTTAATATTCTTTAAGAATAAAGCTAAACTAACTCTTTTCTTTAACCTTAGTATTAAAATTAAGAGAGTCTTAAATATTCTTTAAAATAGTCTTATAAATAAATTCCCTAAGCTTTAGTAATTGCTTTAATAGGCTTATATACTTTATAAGGTTAAATTATAATTCTTTATATTAAAAGTTAAACTAGTTCTTTATATCTTTATAAGTAATTTTCTAGTCTTTAAGGGCATTAGGGTTATCTAGTAAGACCTCTAGTCTTAGACCCTTTATAAGTATATAGGTATTATAGGCTCTTTAAGTAATTTATCCTTATTGAGATTAATATACTCTAAATACTATAAGATTCTATATAATTCTTAATTTATATATACTATTTAATCTAGTCCTTCTTTAATAATAATATTATATTAGGAGTTTCTTTAGATATTATAAAGGGAATATATGCTAGCTTTAATAGGTATATTAAGGGTTTATCTTAGGATAATTATAAGCGTTAATAATATCTAATAGAGCGTTTAATCTATAGATAATAGTAATAAGGGTAATAGAAACCTCCTAGGCTTATAACTATTAAAAGGTTAGGGTAAAAAGGTTATTAAGAAGCATTCTATTTAATTAATTAGAGATATAGATAGTACCTAACTTTTATACCTAAAAGGTATATAGTGCGCTATAGTACTATCTAGCTAAATTAGGTACTTCTAATACATTATATCTACCGTTGTCTTAAGGAGGGTCTTATCTTCGTCAATGCGGTCAATGCAGCGTGGTCAAAGCCCTCACCCTGACAACATACGCCGGGGTGGCCTTTTACAGGGTGGGTCATTACTGATTAATACTGCTGGGGAATGACTTTTCGGCAAGACACGACAATCATGACCCTCCGCCTCGAGCAACATCCGAGTATTGTTGAAATGCGTGGGAGGTTCCGGTCTGTCAAGGCTGGCGGGTAAGGAAACGCGCCCGAAGGCTATTCTTTCATTCATTATACTATGTAACGGTCCCGGACTTCAGCATTAGCTTCAGAAAGCGACGACACTAGTTTCTCGGAAGCTCAGGCCCTTCATCATGACGTCTCTGTCATCAACGTCTACTCTTTCAAACCTGAAGTAGGTGGTATTAACGCGATCCCCGGTGGTGGGCGATGTCCAAGAATATTCTCTCTCTCTGCTCACTAAACGCCAGCCTTTGGGCACCCCAAACGCCTCCATGTTCGCAAGATGATTAATCGAATGCATAAAATCAAGTCCCTTTTCCTTGAGCTTCTCATTATAGGTAGCCGGGATCTCGTCGACGTTGATCGTGATGGACCTATTGGCGAGCACAAAGCACAGGACCATGACGAAAGAAAACATCTCAGGGCGCAGAAAATGGATCGCCGAGGAACAGATGATATGCTCAACACCCTTGGCATAATCCGGGTTATTGATTTTGAGCAGAGTCGCCTCCATGGAGGCTAAATAAAGGACATCGTAAAGCCCCGATGTTCGGCAGGTTTCAAGCATCCCAGGGGAGATATCGCACCCTAGGAGACGAGATTCCGGCTTAGAAGCCGCAAGAGAAGAAGATTTCTTGCTCTCGGCCAGCACTCGGCCAAACAACCCAGTTCCACATCCGAGGTCGAGCACTGTTCCAGAGAACTCAAACCTATCAGCTAGTCGCTTGACTGATGCAGGTATGGCGGACCCGTTGGCACAGGTGTCATACTTGGGTGCGAAGTCGTCGTACGTAGATGCGACTTTTGATTGATGGTCCCATTGGCCTGGGTGGCGAAGCATATGGTTGGCGATGAAGATGTTGATTACTGCAGGATGGCCGCCCGGCAGACTATGTATAATCGGCAGATCTTGGTATGCCCCTTCTGGCCTGAAATCTGCTGGCTGCGGATTCACTTCGATGGCAAAGACTTCTCCAGTCGGCGTGGCGCGGAGATCAACCTCGCACCCCATATTGCTGCCTTTGCAGTCGCTCACCATGAATGCTTCTATGGCCACTTGCTGAAGGCGTTCAAACAACATAGGGTTGTCCCGCTTCTGCAGAAGCTCGGTATAAGTCTCTTCATCAAACTTTCGGTCAAAGGTCAGGAAACTCTCCTTATTTGCGGGTTGCTTCATGTTGAACACGACTGGGGCGAGGGCAATGCAACTCTGGCCCATCTCCACAACAGAGCAAGTATAGTCCCTACCTTCTATGTACTCCTGCACAACAATGTCATCGCTGTCCCGCCCGAGACAGTCGCAGGAGCTGGCATACTTGACTGGGTCTTCTATGCCTAAAGCATGTGCACGTCTGATACGTGCCTCAAGCAATGACGTACTAATGCGACGAAGGGCCAAATCCAGCTCCTCTTGATTATGACAGACGGAATTTTCGTCAATCAGCTGGCTGGCGCAGCCATAGGCTGGTTTCACAAACAGAGGGAATCGATCAACGCCAGGAACAAGGGCGCTCCATGGAGTCTTGCGGTTTTATAAAAGTCGTTCTTTGATTTTGACCTTTCCAGGCTGCGGATGCCGCAGGACGGCAGGCCGAGAGACTCGAAGTAGCGGCTAGCTAACACACCCGCAACAGGATCATCAAGGGTGCCCCAGAGAAAATTAAAGTAAAAGTCAAACCCTTCGGCAACAGCAGCATCGATCTCCTGCTGTGCTTTGTCTTTGTGTATGAAACGGGTCTCGAACTTGTGCTGTGAGGTGAAGGCACCAGGCTGGGAAGAGGCATTATCGACGTCTTGGAGGACAGAGCCTGAACCCTCGTACGATGACTCCAAGACACAAATCCTCATGGTGGCTGCTTTTGATCTGAACAGAAGTATTGATAGGCGTTGTTTCAGTTCTTGACGGAGTACTGGTAATGATATGGATGAGTAACTAAGTTTCTGAAGATAGCTGGAGGATTATATCTAGTGATTTGTTGTCTATATATATATATATATCTCTATTACCCTGGGCAAAGTCACATTGACTCTAATATATTGTTTCCACACGAGTGGGTACAATACTACGGGCAATAGGCTAATTCGATGCCAAGTAGAACGCGGCAGACATTCATTCACCAGTAATATCTACGCTCAGTAATATCATAGAAACGACATAGAAACGTCAAGTGTCCTCTTGTCGCCGACTTATTAGCCACAAGCCTCCGAGGCATCAAATGCGCTAATTTCTGTGAGAAAGCCTCCTCTCCCAAGCCTTGATATGGGGCAGTTCAAAGGCACGGCGGAAGAGACGGGATGCTAATGGATCCGCACTGCTGATAGCGGCTGTCGAGGTGCGGCTTGCCGTTCCAATATTGATAGATATTACGTCAAATTGCTGCATTCGTAGCGTTGTAGTCACAGGTTAAATTAGCTAATGCATAGATTGAATAGTTAACCTCTTTGCCTCTTTGCGCGTTGGGAGCTGGTGTTGCCCCATGGCGGATACAATGTCTATGTGTTAAAGGTAGGGGTAAAAAGGTTGTTAAGAAGCGTTCAATTCAATCAATCAGAGGTGCAGACGACACCTGACTTTTGTACCTAAAGGTACACAGTGCGCTATAGTACTATCTAGCTAAATTAAGTACTTCTAATACATTATATCCACTGTTATCTTAAGGAGGGTCTTATCTTTATTAATATAGTTAATATAGCGTGGTTAAAGCCCTTACCCTAACACACCCCCTAGCTAATAGTCTAAAATAAAGCTATAGTTTATATAGGTTATGTAGGATCTTAATAGAATTCTAGTATTTTTAGATATTTAGGTATTAATTGTAACCTAATTCTATAATAGAATTCCTTATATATTAGACCTAATAGAGGCTTTGTGAACCTATTAGTAGGTATCTTAGAAGTCTTTATCTAATTAACCTTAATATTACCTAGGGTATATTGTTCTTAAATCTATATTTAATTTATATTAAGATACTTAAGGCTAGTTTAAAGCCTTCCTTCCTTATATTCTATAATGCAAATTATCTACTTATTATTATACTAGATAATTAAGAGAGGTAGCACGCGGACCTTAATATTGTAAAGTAGTCTTCCTAGCGATATACGTTCTTTTACGCTATAATTTAGGGTAAAGAGCTCTGCTTCTATGCTTAAAGTTATTACGCTATATTACTATTAAAAGTGGAAGGGAATCTAGCTAGAGGGATAGGAAGACCTCCCTAGTAGATTCTATTGCGGCGGCTTCTAGATTCACTATAATACATTATATTCTTCAAGATAGGCAGCTTTAATAGTTAAATATAGTTAATTCCTAGCTATACAGACAATCTAACAAGTAATAAGAGGATTTTCTAAGTCCACTTATAGACCTACTAACTATATCGGAGGAATAGGGTTACTAGAGGGTCTTAGGAGCTACTTTTTATTTTCCATAAAATTCATTTATATAGGAAAAGTAAAAAATCAACTTATAACCATATAATCTAGCTACCCACGTGGCCTAACTAAGCACTTTAATATACAACCCTATAAATAAAATATACTATTAAATCCAGAAAAATTCAAGGATTTAAATAGTATACGTTAGCCTTTATATAACTACTAGTTCCCTAGTTATAGTTAATTTTAGCTTCCTATAGGGTAACCTAGTTAGCTTAGTCATACAAGCCGTGGATTGGTTATGAGGCAACGCAAGCCACAACGCTGCAAGCAACGCCTGTAACTAACGTTATAACAACGCAACTAGGCAACTAGTGGGTCTATAAAATAGTGCTATAAATAGCATTATTTTAACACTCCTCTAGAAAAGTATGAGGTAACTAATTCAATACCTAGACTTAGCTCTTTAATAGATATCTAAGTTAACCATAAATTCTAATATAAATCCAATAACTTTTAACTAAAATCAGTAACTTTTTAACTAAAATTAATAACTTTTCAACGGAATTCCAGTGTTTTTATTGTTTTCGATTTTTTGACTTTTTAGTTGATTTTAAACTAGGCCTTTATATTCGTAAGACCTAATAGTTAGATAAATTATTGAAATTTATTATTAGGTAGGGGCTTAGTTAAACCATTTACAGGCATCTCTTTAGTGTTAATATAAATAACCTTAGCTATACCCTTCTGTACCTTTTCTCTAGTATAGTTAAATTTTAGTAGGGTATGCTTTGTTCTACTATGTAAAGCAGGGTTATTAGCGGTTATAATAGCGCCTTAGTTATTACTAAAAATCGGAACTAGAGGGATATAGGCAGCTTTATTTCCTTAAAAAGGCTATAAAACCACTCTAGCTCCCTAATAGCTTCACATAGGGCATTAGATTTAGCCTCTAATGTTAATAAAGCTATTATAGTTACTTTCTTTGATTTCTAGCTAATAGGTCCTTTAGCTAGCTTATATAGATAAGCATAGGTTAATTTTAAGGACTTATCACTAGCAAAGTCACTATTACAAAAGCTAATAAGGGTTGCAGAGGCTTTAGTAGTAAACTTAGACTTTCTATAGGTTATAAAATAACTTATAGAGCCTAAAAGGTACCTAAGCAGATGTTTAGAAGCATTTAAATGCTCTATATATAGCTTAGATAGTGCTGTAAAAGCCACTAAACTAGAAAGGCAATATTAGGTCTTATAAGGAGCATTAGGTACATAATAGTCCCTATAATACTCTAATATAGCTTATAATTAGGGGGAAAGAGGTTTAGTTAGGTGGTTAGCTACCTATTTTATAATTCTAGGTTAAAGTGGAATATTAATAGGCCTAGCATCCTCTATGTTAAATCTTTCTAGGGCTTTAGAAATGTACTAGGACTAATAGATAGTTAGGGTCCCTTTCTTTTGATTTCTAGTGATTTAAACGCCTAGGAAAAATTTAGCTAGCCCATGGTCTTCTATAGGATAAGCCTTGTGTAATAGCTTTTTTAGCCTATTAATATAAGCTAGATCCAGTCCTATTAGGAGACAGTTATTCACATAAGTTGCTATATATATAGATATAGTTAGGTTAAAGAAGATAGCTAGGTTAGATATAAGGGGTAAAAGCCTAGCTTCTAAAGAAGGTCCTTTAAAACCTACTACCACTCTCTAGAGCTTTATTTTAATCTATATAAAGCTTTTTATAGGAAAATAACCTGCTTTTAAGAGGGTTTATAGCTATACTTTTAAGTAATTTAGCTATTTTAGGTGTGGCTTTGGCAAATTTAGTAAATCCGTTAGAATTTACATATAAATAGCTTCCTTTAGCGAGCTATTTAGAAAGGCCCCTATAAAATCAACCTATTTAACTTCCTAGTTATTACAAGCCGCTAGGGCTAGTAATATCCGCTAACTAGGGGAATGCTAGTTATAGCGTAGGTTTTGATATAATCTTAACCTTCTATTTACATAAAGCCTTTAGCAACGAGTTAGGCCTTGTATTTTAGAGGATTATTTTCTTTATCCTTTTAAGCTTATAAACAAGCCTATTCTTTAGAACCCTCCGGCTATTAGGACTTAGTTTACCCCTATAAATTTAAAGGTTCCAGTAGCTAGAAGCTACTTAAATTCGCTAAATGTAGTATCTATCTATTTTTAACTATCCTTGCTTTTTAAAGCTTATTTCTAGGTCTTAGGGGTATCTAAGTTGTTATTAGTAAATGATTTAGCCCTTTGTTATGCCTTGAAGCATATCTCCTTAACGTATAAAGATATATTAAAATCATTAATATCTATAGAATTAGAATTAATTAAAGAATCTAAATCTAAAAACGGTTTTTAATAGCTCCCTTATTAGGGGCGCTAGAGCTTAGGCTCTCTAGGGGTAGCGCAGGGGGCGTTACAGGCGTTATAGCGGTTGTAACGGGCGCTGCGGGCGCTGCGGGCGCTATAGGCGCTAGATTTTCAGGCTTTAGG